>CM053616.1:39851212-39916409 GCA_028646535.1 Procyon lotor | reverse complement strand
GGCTGGGTTGTGGACAATGGGGAGGGTATGTGCTATTAAGTGCTGTGAAATGTGTAGGCCCGAAGATTCACAGACATGTACCCTGGGGCAAATAATACATTATATGTTAATAAAAAAAAAAAAAAAAGAATAAGGTATAATGAAAAAAGAATTATCCCAGGTATGGAGACTTTAAGCAATTTATGAAATACTTGGCACTTTCAAGAGAGACTGAGAAAAAATATGGCAAAGAACATGTTTAAAGAAGGGGCAAATATGCAAGTATCAAAAGCCTCAGGTTCTCGTGAAAGGTAAGTACTGAAATGCATTCATAGGATTGAGCAGCTATATTTATTCTCAGTTTTAGAACTACATATAATCATCTGTAGGAACATGGATCACTTTTAATAATAGCACAGAGCAGGGTATCTTGCAGATAGTTGAGTCTCTGAATTATACTTCATATCCAAATCATAGTCATATTCACATTCCTCAAAACAATGTATGAAGATTAGTAGAAAATGGCAAATTTAAGTATAAAGGATATCTCCTAGAGATATTAAGGAATTATGTTAACCACTTTTCAATTTTGAAAGAAAAGAATTCACCTACAAAGATAAGTGAACTATTTTCCTTAATCCAATTGCAAGATATTAAGAATCATTTACTAGCTGTCTTTGTGAAAGGTCAGTACTTAAGACTCCAGAAATAGTACCTACACTCATTTCAGATAATAAAGTATAGTGATTATACTGCATCAGTGAAATGCATATGCATATCTACTGCTTTATTCCCTTCAAAAGTCTACTTTAGAGTAAAAATGTTGTATCAAAATTATAAATATAATTACATGAAAATTTCCAGTAAAAGGATCAATTATGTCTCGTGAATAGGCTATGTGAAATCTCTTTAAGGATATCCTCATTAACTGGTCATTTCTAATTTAAGAGAAAAAGAACATTTTTAAATTTTGTTTAAGTTTTTAAATTCCAGTTAATTAACATACAGCATAATAATAGTTTCAGCTATACAATATAGTGATTCAACACTGCCCTACAACACCCAGTGCTCATCACAAGTGCCCTCCTTAATCCCCATCATGTATTCAATCCATTTCCCCACTGCCCTCTCCTGTGGTGACCATCAGTTCTCTATATTACCAATCTGTTTCTTGGTTTGCCTGCAGTTTTTTCCCCTTTGCTCATTTGTTTTGTATCCTAAATTAGATATATGAGTGAAATCATGTGGTATTGGTCTTTCTTCGACTTTTTTCATTTAGCATAATACTCTCTAGTTCCATCCATGTCATTATAAATAGCAAGATTTCATTCTTGTTTATTGCTGAATAATATTCTATTTCATATATATGTGTGTGTGACACACACACACACACACACACACACACACACACACACACACCTTTCTTCAGTTGATAGACACTAGGACTGCTTCCATAATTTGGCTATTGTAGATAAATGCAGCTATGAACATGCACAAAGGGTGCATGCTTCCCTTTGCTTTAGTATTTTTGTATCCTTTAGGTAAATACCTAGTAGTGCAAATTGTTGGGTCACAGGTCATAAGGTCACAAGTTCTAGTCTTAATTTTTTGAGGAAACTCCATACTGTTTTCCAGGGTGACCGCACCAGTTTGCATCCTCATCACTAGTGAAAAAGATTCCCCTTTCTCCAAACTTTTGCCAATACCTGTTGTTTCTTATGTTATTGAGTTTAGCCGTTCTGACAGGTGTGAGATAAAATCTCATTGCGCTTTTGATTTGCATTTCCCAATAATTAGTGATGCTGAGCATCTTTTCACATATGAACCCCACAGCTAATACCATCCTCAGTGGTGAAAAACTGAGAGCTTATCCTCTACAGTCAAGAACAAGATAGGGATGTCCACTCTCCTCACCATTATTTAACACAGTACTGGAAATCCTAGCCACAGCAATCAGACAACAAAAAGAAATAAAAGGCATCCAATTCAGCAAGAAAGAAGGAAAACGTTCATTATTTGCAGATGTCAGATACTCTGTATAGAAAACCCAAAAGATGCCACTAAAATATTGCTATAACTGATATACAAATTCAGTAAATTCCCAGGATACAAAATCAGCATACAGAAATCTACTGCATTTCTATACATCAATAATGAAGCAGCAGGAAGAGAAATTCAGAAAAATATCCCATTAAAAATTGCACCAAAAGCAAGATACCTAGGAATAAAACTAACCAAAAAGGTGAAAGACCTGTATTCTGAAAATTATAAAACACTAATTAAAGAGATTGAAAATGACACAAAGAAATGGAAAAATATTCCATGTTCAAGGACTTGAAGAACAAATATTGTTAAAATGTGTATACTACCTAAAGAAATCTACACATTTAATACAATCTCTATCAAAATGCCAACAGCTTTTCTCATAGAACTAGAACAAGCAATCCTAAAATTTCTATGGATCCACAAAAGACCCTGAGTAGCCAAAGCAACCTTGAGAAAGAAAAGCAAAGCTGGAGGCATCACAATTCTGGACTCAAGTTATATTGCAAAGCTATAGTGATAAAAAGAGTATGGTCCTGGCACAAAAATAGATCAATACAATAAAATAGAAAACTCAGAAATAATCACACAACTATATGGTCAATTAATCTTCAACAAAGTAGGCTAGCATATCCAGTAGGAAAAAGGACAGTCTCTTCAACAAATGGGGTTGGGAAAACAGGACAGCAACATGCAAAGGAATGAAACTGGACTATTAAAACATACACAAAAATAAATTCAAAATGGATGAGAGACCTAAAAGTGACACCTGAAGCCATAAAAATCCTAAAGAATAGTCAGTGATCTCTTTAATACTGGTCATGGCAACTTCTTTCTAGATATACCTCCTCAGGCAAGAGAAACAAAAGCAAAAATAAACTATTGAGACTTCATCAAAATAAAAAGCTTCTGTACAGTGAGGGAAACAGTCAACAAAACCAAAGGGCAGCTTATGGAATGGGAGGAGATATTGGAAAATAATGTATCTGATAAAAGGTTATTATCAAAAATATATAAATAACTTAACAAACTCAACACTTAAAAAATGAATAACCCAATTTCAAAATGGGCATTAGACATGAATATACATTTTTCCAAAGAAGACATACAAATGACCACAAAGAACATTTTTAAAAGAAAATTCTTCATAATGTCCATGATTTCCACATTATTGTATATTTATGTGTATGTGTGTGTGTATATATACTCACATACACACTTATGTTATATGTATTATATATACAAAATGATTATTTAGTTATTGGTTAATTATTATCATATATAATCTTTTCTGTTCTGCTCTCTTAGTTCCCCTCCTTACTCTTTTAAGGACTTTTAAGAGTTGAAAGCTTAATTCATTTCTTTTCAATATTTCTAATTTGTTCATAAATGACTTTAAGTATAAAATACTTCCAAACTAGGAACTCTTAACAAGCATTTATATATAATGTTTCAATGTAAAATAATTCTAAAAACTTATAGGTTATATTTTGATTTTTCCTTTACCTCTAAGTTATTAAGTGTTTTATTACTTCTTTTTTCTTTTTTTTTTAAAGATTTTATTTATTTATTTGACAGAGAGAGAGAGATCACAAGTAGGTAGAGAGGCAGGCAGAGAGAGAGGGGGAAGCAGGCTCCCCACTGAGCAGAGAGCCCGATGTGGGGCTCGATCCCAGGACCCTGAGATCATGACCTGAGCCAAAGGCAGAGGCTTTAACCCACTGAGCCACTCAGGCGCCCCTATTACTTATTTTTTCGTTTTAAGTTTCTGTGGCAGACATTGACTGGATATTTATCAAATATCTTCTCCCTCTTCTCCCTCTCCTATTCTAATCTAGGATACAGCTAGATCACATGTCCCCATCTTCAGTGCAGTTAAAAGCAACTGAAGATCTAGTCAACAGAATGTGAAGATTGTGATGGGTGCCTTGTCTAGATACAGTTCATAAAAATCTCCTCCCACACAATATATAGTTTCCTAGGACTAGAATAAAAAAGTAGCATAAACTACTTTTGGTTTAAACAAAAAAATCATATTCTCTCACATTTTGGAAGCTAGAAGTGCAAAATCCATGGGACACCTAGGTGGCTTAGTTTGTTAAAGCATCTGCCTTCAGCTCAGTTCATGATCCCAGGGTCCTGGGACTGAGTCTTGCATTGGGCTCCCTGCTCAGTGGGGAGTCAGCTTTTCCCTCTGCCTGCCACTTCCCCTACTTGGGCTCTCTCTCTCTCTGTCCCTCTCTCTCTCTCTGACAAATAAATAAATAAATAAAATATTAAAAAAAAAAAAAGGAAATGCAAAATCCAGGAATCAGCAGGGTTGGTTCCTGCGGAGGAATCTGTCTCATGCCTCTCTTCTAGTTTCTGGTGATTGCTGGAAATGCTTGGTGTTCCTTGGCTTGTAGAAGTATCACTTCAGTCTTCGCCTCCACCAACACATGGCATTTCCCTTCTTGGGTGTCTGTGCCTCTTCTCCTCTACTTATAACTGTCATATTGGATTAGAGATCAGCCTAATCCAATATGACTTCATCTTAATTTGATTATGACTGCAAAGACCCTATTTCCAAATAATGTCACAATCACATGAACTGGGGACTAGGACTTGAGTATATATTTTGGGAGGGACACAATTTACCCACAACACTCAGTTTGCCATATTCTAACCATTCCATGATTTGATGCTGGAGGACATAATGAACATGAATGTGCAAGCCATATGTTGAAAGATGGAACAAGAAGTTTGTGTTACCATACACTATGTTATATTATGTTATATCATGCTATGTTTACATAGTACTGTATTATAATATGTTACATTACATTACATTTTAAATTTTCCCCATTATCCCTCTTGAAGCAGCTAGCTTGACAGAACAATAGATTGGACTTTTGAAGACTCAGTTACGGTGCCAATCAAGTGACAATACCTTGCAGGGCTGGGAGCTATGTATGCTTTGAATCGGCACCCAATATATAGCTATTTCTCCGATACCCAAGCTTCTTAGGTCCAAGAATCAAGAAGTAGAAATGGAAGCAGTATCACTCAGTTTTATCACTAGTAAAAAAATTTTTGTTCCCATACTTACTGCTCTGCTGGCCTAGACGTCTTAGTTCCAGAGGGAATAATTTTTGTAGCAGGAGGCACTATAATGGTTCCATTGAACTAAAACATAAGACTGCCACCTAACCACTTTGGGCTTCTTTTATCTCTGCATCGACAGGCTAAAAAGGGTGTTCTTTGGGCTGAGTCATTAATTTTGACTACCGAAGAGCAATGGACTTGCTCCACAGTGCAGGGAAGGAAAAATATATGTAGAATACATGAGACTCCTTTGGGTGTCTCTTAGTATTACTGCGACCTGTGATTAAGGTAAATGAAAAACTAAAACTGCCCAGTCCAAGCTGAGGAGCTTGCTGAAAGCTAAGGGAATTGGAATGAGAAGTGGAAAAAGTAATTATAAATACCAGCTATGACCATGTGACCAGTTACAGAAACAAAAACTGTAATTGTCATAAGTATTTCCTCTTTATTTTTTACTCCTTATTTTGCAATGAAAAGACCTGTGTGTTGTGTATCTATCTATATCTTCGTTTCCTTTCCTCTCTTATTTCCTCATTATGTAACAAAAGGTGTATTACATTTATATCACAGTATTTCAGTATTGTTACTTTTACATCAGGGCATTTAAGTAATGGAGTGTTAAGGAGAAGAATAAACATCACTAAGGAACTTTACCTCTTCTTCTGGGAAAGGATTATGCATTTTTGGTTGTACACAGGATAGCTGTATCATGTTAGGTAGAACTACGGCCTTGTTATTGTTTTTATTTGAAGACTCAATATTGTTTAGAGATATATGGATGCCATATCGACAAAAGGTGGATTTGTGATAATTTTATGTGTCAATTTAATTGGCCATGGGCTGTCCAGACAAAGCATTATTTCCGGTTGTGTAAGTGAAAGTGTTTCTGGATGAGACCAGCTTTTGAATTGGTGGATTCAGTAAAGTAGCTTGTCCTCACCCATGTGATGTGGGTGAGCATCGTCTAATATGTTAGGGCCTGAATAGAAAAAAAAAAAAAGATGGAGAGCTAGGACATCTCATCTCATCCTCTCCTTCCTTTGGACTGGGATTTATACTATTGGCTCCCCTGGCCCTCAGGCCTTTGGACTCAGACTGAATTATACTGAATTTCTTGGTTCCCAGCTTTCAAATGGCAGATTGTAGGGCTTTTCAGTGTTCATAATTGTGTGAGTCAATTCCTTGTCTCAGGATATGTTTCCAGGGGAATACAAATTAAAATAGAGTACAATAAAGGAGATGGACAACGCTATCTTTGGGGAGTTAGGGCCAGCTTAAAGTTCAGAAATCACATATCTTAAAGGAAAGATAACCCACAGCTCCTGCTGGACATTCTAGTGGGTATTGTACTCCTCATGTTTCAGTGGTCACTCAGAAAGAGGTCACTGTAGAGGATTTGGATCACTAGTGAATAAGCTTTGAAAGGCATACTGATGTCATTAGATGGAATAATCAGATGGAAAAGACAAGACATAGGAGCTTGATGAACAGTCATGATTCTTTAAAATATAGTTCATAATAGAGAAATATAAGAAAGTGTATAGTTGACAACTCATAGTCAACTAAAAAATAGAAAATCTAATCTAATTTTTCTGACCAGCACTATGAAGTAACATATTTAAGTCAAAGGATGAATTGTCCACAATAACACCCTAACATGAATCAAACTGGTTATTTTTCCTATTCTTGTTTGGGAACATTGAAGCACTGCCTAAATTCCCCTAGCCAGCCATTATCAGATAAAAAATTTGTTAGCAATTGAATACTATTATTAATAAATTTCAAATTCCCAATAATTTTTTAAGAAATATATTTTGGGGGCACTCTGATTTGAACAAAACTACTTAAGTCGTATCAATTTTGAAATATTCATAATACATTTGTTTTAAATTCCATCATGGTATCCATACTTTATACTGATCTAGATACTGTATATTGAAATTATATGGGGATGAAACTTGACATGGGAGAGGAAAAATGAACATTTGTAATGAAATACATGAAATCAAAGAAGTTAGACATGGAAAAGACTTTATGGGCCATTGTTGCTATATCTTCTCAAGGTCACAGAACCAACTACGAAGCTCTAAAAGCCTAATAAATTTTATGTCATGTAAATAATTATGAAAGACAACTTTTTGGTAGAGTTTAAGATAAAAGAAAGCTCAGAACATGATTTAAGTAAAGTGTAGCAATATTTGCATTTAGAGCTTCTATTGGAAAGACATTCCCAACACAGATTTAGAGTATAATGAGGTTGTCCAAGGCAAACTGTGTGCAATTTATTAGCATACATAGCAAATTGTTCTACATAGATAATTTCAATAAAATGTTTAGTCTCTAAATGCTATTTTTCATATGGAGAACATTTTTATCTCCAAAAAGTTTAAGAACTTCATGGCTAGAAAATGTAGGTATAAGAATATTATAGTAGGATTAACAAGCTTTCCAGCTTGTATTTCACTGTTTAAATCATATTAAAATATTATTCATTGGGGTGCCTGAGTGGCTCAGTGGGTTAAAGCCTCTGCCTTCGGCTCAGGTCATGATCTCAGGGTCCTGGGATTGAGCCCCACATCGGGCTCTCTGCTCAGCAGGGAGCCTGCATCCCCCTCTCTCTCTGCCTGCCTCTCTGCCTGCTTGTGATCTCTCTCCCTCTGTCAAATAAATAAATAAATAGAATCTTTAAAAAAATATGATTTATTAACTAGTATGGAATGAAGGGAGCATTAGTATAAGTATGATAATATTTTAAAGACAAGTTGTAGGAAAACAAGAGCTCAATAAATGTCTTGGTGGACATAACCATGACATAACTATAAGAATTCATCATATAGTTTTAAAAGTTAAATAAGATACAAATAGTATTTAACTAGAATAACATTAGGATTGTAATTTTGCTTTACTTTGGTTTTCTTTTGGTTTTAATTTTCATTTGCAAATGGAAGTTATCAAATATCTTATTCCAGGGATATAATATATAATATTCTCAGTAATGGTGGTAGAATATAATAAACACTGTGCGTTCACTTTCTTTGCCCTAATCTAAACATCAGGGAAACAACCCTCCTTGAAACAAAGGCTGTTTCTGATAGAGTCACAAAGACATTGTCTCTGTGTTAAAGAAAAGAAACATATGCCCAGGTACATGAAGAGAATACAAAGCTAGAGACTTAGCATCAAAGAATAATGATAAACAGCCTTACATCAAGTTGAAGGGACATGCAGAGCAGAGCAGCGGGTTTGGATTTGAGTCAACAGACAACAGATTATAGGAACGCATAAGAGGCAGCCTTAGACTTCAAAACGAGGTTGCCCACAGACAACAACAAAGTATTTTGGATACAAAGGTCTTTAAAAATACAAAATGTGTACAAAACTTAAATTCCTTAAAAGAATGATTATAAACCAAAGATTTTGAAAATTCCAATAGCTTCTCAAGTACTATACTGAATAAATCAGAAATGCCTGGGGGGCTCTAAGATTATTATAGTTATTTAAACATGGGGAGGAAAAAAATAACAGTGAGTGTTAATGTTTCTACTTCTGCTTCTATGATTTAGTGAGTTCTCTTTCACTATGATCCCACAACTCAAAAAAAAATCATAAACATTCTGACCTTGAAGTTAACTTATTTGATTTCTTCCCAAATCATACAACTTGGGAAGATCAAACTTTTAATTAAATATTCTGTTTTTGTGAGCAAGTAGTCAGGGAAATCTTCTTCATATTGTCTTATAGTTTGTCCTTTGCCCTGGGTGAAGGGTGATTAATCACACATAGAGATGAATAGGATTTACAGCTAGGGTATTTCAAAAGTGGTATAAGTGATGCTATGAGGGCCTCTTTGCAGAGAGGGGACTCTCTACATGGACACAGCTGCTCAGAGCCTTGAACAAGTTCTTGTTGAGAGGAAAAACCCTTGATATACAGTGAAGTACTAATGAGATCACTGTCCCTTTTATTCAGCACGTTATTGTATTTTAGAATTGCCTAGCACTTTCAACAAATATTTGTTATTGCTTTTTTTGTTCAATGAAAAACATCACATGTGCAAGAAGTAGTTCACTTATACACTGGAAAAACATTGAGTGTGTTTTTATTATGTATTAGAGTCCATGGTAGGCCCAAATATATTCCAAATCTCTACATGAAACATCATAATTGTGCAGTATCCAAATTTTGATAAATTCTAACTACCACTCCTGCTTTTCAGTTAAATACATTTTTGGTCTTGAATTATTCAAAAATATTTTGAAAATGCCAAAGAGTACATTTTGACAAGACAAAGTGTTAAATAACAATGTCGCCATTTTATTTAGACAACGCATAGCAAATCTGTGAGATACAGAGGCAGGGTTTAAAACAGACATGGCATCATCAAAAAAGCTAGAGTTGCTCTGAGTCTTCCCCTCCCCTCACAAGCATGGGATTCCTTGACATTGTCCTCTATGCACTTTAGAATAAGGATGGAAATCGCATGTAGAAAAGGCAAAATCACAGACATAGTTCTAACAAACCAGTAATTACATTTGTGGGAATTGGATAAGTATGCCAATAAGAAGGCAGATATTGAAAAAATGGATAAAGTGATATGATTTGACTTTCTACTAACAGCAAGAAATACATACTGGATTCAAATAACAAGTGGAAAGCGCAAGATGGAAAGTAAAATACCATGCAAATAGAAACAAAAGAGAGTTGTATTGACTATCCTAACATCAGACAAAAAAATATTTAAGACAAAAATTTGTTATCAAAGACCAGGAAGAACACTTCATTATAAAAGAGTCAAAACATCAAGAAGATATTGCAATTATAAACATGTATGGATCTAAAAACAACATCCCACAAACCATGAAACAGACATTGATGTACTTAAAGGGAGAAATAAGCAATTCATAAACAAAGGGTAGAGACTTCAATACCTCACTTCTGATAAGGGATAGTGCAACTAGACAGAAAATCAACAAGAGAATAGAAGAGCTGAACAACACTATTGACCAACAAGACATAACAGACACACACATAAGACTCCAATGAACAGCAGAATACACATCTCTCTCAAGTTCACAAAACCCACTCTACATGATAGACCATATATTAGCCCATAAGACAAGCCTCAATAAATACAAAAAGACTGAATTTGAAGTATGTTCTTTGATCATAACAAAGGGAAATTAGAAATCAATGAAAGAAGGAAATTTGAGAAATTTGCAAATATATACAAACTAAACAACACACTGCTAAATGATTAATGGGCCAAAGAAGAAATCACAAATAAAGAAAATGATTCAAGTTACTAAAATAACTTGAGAAATAGGAAGGTTGTTGCTTAAAACAGAAAAATTAAAGATTTTAAGGTAAAACTAAATGAAACTGTATGTCAACAATTTATATAGTCCAATGAAACTGACAAATTTCAAAGAAGACACAAATTACTGAAATCAAAATCAAATAAATAGAAAATCTGAAAATACCTATAACAAGAGGTTGAAATATTTATCCAATCACCCCCAACTTGCAAACTAAAACTGTTCTACAGAATCTGCTAATTTAATACATAGTACTTTTTAAAAAGATTTTATTTATTTATTTGTCAGAGATAGAAAGAGAGCGAGGGAGAAAGTACAAGCAAGGGAGAAAGCACAAGCTGGGGAGCAGCAGGCAGAGAGAGAAGCAGGCTCCCTGCTGAATGAGGAGCCCAATGTGGGACTCAATCTCAGGACTCTGGGATCATGACCAGAGCTGAAGGCAGACGCTTAACCAACCAAGCCACCTAGGTGTCCCTAAAATGTAGTATTTTTAATACCATATTGTAGATATGAAAGTTTTTAAGAGAATAGCTCTTAAAAGTTCTCATCATAAGGAACAAAATTTGAAACTATGTGAGGTGATGGATACTAACTAAACGTAGCACAGTGATCATTTCACAATATTTATATATACCAAATAATTATGTTGTTTACTTTAAACTTTTAAATATCAATTATATCAAAATAAAACTGGTGAGGAGAAATCTACTAATTAGAAACTATTAATGAATTAAAGTGGTAGGGAAACTTTGCACAAAGAAAAATCCAGAATCAGATAGCTTCACTAGTAAATTCTACCAAATATTTAAGTACGATAAATCTTCCATAGATTCTTCTGAATAGTAGAAGGGAAAACATTTTCTAATTCATTCTATGAGGTTAATATTACCAAATACCAAAATAAGGCAAACACATTAGAAGAAAAGAAAGCTAGACACCAAAATCCCTATGAATACACATGAAAATCCTCAAGATGCCAACAAGACAGAATCTTGCAACATACAAAAAAGACTACATACCATGACCGTACCATGACCTGGAATAGTATTTATTCCAGGAATGCAAGGCTGATTCCATGTACAAAAATCAATCAATATAATACATTCAACCCATATAATAAAAAATAAACCACATTAACATCTCACTATATACATAAGAAACATTTGACAAAATCTAGACTTTTCATGATAAAACCTTTCAACAAGCTAAGACTAGAAGGGCACTTTCTCAACCTATGAAAGCCCCACAACCCTTCAAACCCATCATACTTACTGGTTAAAGAATCATAACTTTCCCCCTAAAATCAGGGGAAATATCAGACAAAGATATCCACTCTAACCACTCCCATTTATGTTGTACATTGTATCTAGAGGTTCTAGTTGGGGAAAATAAGCAAGAAAAAGAAGAGTATCCAGATTGGAAAGAAGTAAAACTATATTGATTGTACTTCTATAAACTAATAGCAAACAATCCAAAAATGAAATTAGGGAGATGGGTATATTTACAATAACTTCAAAAAGGTACCTAGAAATAAATCTCACAAAAGAAATGCAAGACTTTATGCTTGAATAATATAAAACATTGCTAAAATAAATTTTAAGAACTCAACAAATACATAAACATTCTGTATTAGTGGTTGGAAAATTTACTGTTCCTAAAAGGGTAATACTTCCTACCCCTATCCACAGATACAATTTAATCCCTATAAAAATTCAAGCTTGCTTATTTTGCAAAAATTGAAAAACTGATCCAAAGTTCATAGGGAAATGTAAGACTTCCAGGTTAACCAAAGAAATATTCTACTTAGTTATGGAAGAGAATGAACAAGGAGGATAGGAACCTGGAAAGTAAAGCAGAACCAGGGCAGAACCAAAGAACTGTCCCAGCTCCAAGTCAGGACATCTTTGCAATGTCTGTCTAGAGGATTTGAGATAGCTGTGGACCTGTGACTGTTTTTGCTGGGTTTTTTTTTATTATTATTATTTTTCCTTTCTCATCTTTTTCATTCTCCTCTTATTCCAAATGGAAATTCAGTGGCACCATATATATGGTGTTTGCATCATGGTTCAAATACAAGAGCACCGGCTATGGCTGGATATGATGGGAAGGAGTGTGTATTACTTGGAAACCCTGGATTTAAATCTAGATAAAGTGACTATCTATATTCGACTTTGGGAAGTGTCCCTTTGTAATGAGTGAGCATGTTCTGTGTAAAAAAGAATGAAATCACTATCCAACTACTAGAAGGGCAGATACTTGCAAGATAAATGTTAGTCTTATCAACCCCATATTCTCTTTTTTCTGAGTCCGTATGCGATCTTTCCCACATTGCGTTGCGGCTAAGACCATGTGACTGTTTTCTGGTCAATGGGATGTGGGTGGAATATGAGTGATACATACGTGGAAGATAAAACCTGAAAAATAATCCGCAGTTTATCCCCTTTCCTTATTTTCTGGCTGGATTCAAAGGAAATGGGAGGATTCTGAGTCCACAGGCTTTGGAGAATCCGGAATGGAAGGAACCTAAATAAGAGCATGTTGCAGAATCTTCCTACCCTTCTACATTGCACTGGGACAGACGAGAGAAATAAGCCTATAACGTCCTAAGTAACTGAGATATTGTGATTCTAGGGTTTCGCTATAATCAACCATGGAATGGTCTGGTGCTGTCCCTTCCATTTCCTTCCCTCAACACATGATTCCTCTCATCCTTTTCCTGACCATTGATCCATTTGAATTATCCTTTTTCTTCACTATTCACTGGTGCTTAAAGGTAAATGTGAAATTCTTGGAAAAATATTTCCACACGAGGAGACTGAGAATTTCCATCTGTGTTGTTACTGGGCTCTAGATCCTTGTGTTAGAATCAACTTCTGTCAAGACTAAATAGCTGTGGGAATTACAAATGTAAAAACTAAGGAAGAAATAGGGCTCATAGTTTTTTGGGCAAGGTGATGGTAGTAGAAGGGAATGCACAGGCAGCTGGAGGAAAATGCCAGAATTCAGATCATTTTGCTTTCCATTTGACAGGAAAAGGAAGAGGCTTTGAGCCAGCAAGGGCACACAAATGTAGCTTTCACTCCACACCGCCAGTGGAGGAGAGCAGGAATGACTCTCTAGACTTCTTATGCCACCCTGGAAATTTTGGCTGCTCCATGTCCTCTCAGGAGTCTGAGAACACTCCCTCTGTTTTCCACCCTTTGATGAAGATGATAGGTGATCTGTGGACAGAAAGGGTCCACCCCTCACAGCATCTCTGCCCCATTCCCTGACAGGCAGAGTGGTCAAGTGCACCATGGAATCCCCACCTGTGTGGGAGGATATACTTTATGCACTATTATAAGCCTCTGATCCACAAATTTATTAAAAGAAAAGATTATTGAGAACTTTCCTAGGTGCTGGGGATGCAATCAATAGTAAACAAAAGAAAAAAAAAATCATACATTCATAGTGCTTACATCTAGTGGGCAAGATCTGCTATTACTTGCCCAGGAAATTGGACCCTGGACCTTCAGATTAAACATATTAACCCTCATTTGGACATAACATTCTGTGTATAATTGAACATACACTTTAGTTCTCTCCTGAAGGGAAAAAAAAGAGGCTTAATTGGAGAAAAAAATGTACTGACTTATTGTTGACATAGGAAACTATATATATACCCCCACACACACATATATGTAAAAATATATTTAAAGAGGCCCATAAATCATGCAAAACAGGGAGAAAGTTGGGGCACTTGGGTGGCTTAGTCAGTTAAGTGACAGCCTTCGGCTCTGGTCATGATCCTAGGGTCCTGGGATCGAGCCCCGCATCAGACTTCCCATTGAGTGGGGAGCCTGCTTCTCCCTCTCCCTCTGCCTGCTGCTCTGCCTACTTATGCTTTCTATTTCTCTGTCAAATAAATAAATAAAATATTTTTTAAAATTATAAAAAAAACCAGGGAGAAAATAATTATGCCTAGAATTCAGACTTACAAGTGAAAAGTGACAATGGACAATTTGGACCCATGCTAGAGTAATATGAAGGAAAATGATTATATTGGAGAAAGAATAAATTGAGAAGAAATAATGCATAATTTTCTAAGAGAAAGCAGATTTCAAAAATAGTCATATCTGCTCAACTTGACATTTTTATATAATCCATCTATGGAACCTGCCATGTGTTGTCATATCTAAGGGCAATTTTCCACTAACGGAGCTGCTTAGTGCTCAGGAATATAGATAGATGAGTCCAGGGAGCCCCCCAATTTCTTATCTACTTCTTGTTATGTATCTAGCCTGACGCAAGTCCTTTTTGAGTGACAGGAGAGTTCCTAGGTACCTTCACTATCCTACAGACTTTGCCTCTACTTCCTCCCAAGGCAGTCTTCCTCCCCAACTACTTGATTCCCATTTCATTGTCACTTGTGACCTTACTTCCCCAAGTGCATGTTCAGTTTCTCTTTACAGAGTTTAACTTATGCTTGACGTACAAAAGCAACGAGAGAGATTCAAAACACTTCTCAAATACTTGCATATTTACACATGACATTTCATATTGTATTATTAACTATAAAAGCCATTGATTGAAATCACTTAGCATAAAGTGTCAATTTTTGTTTAAGAATTTTAATAGGTATTTTAATTTAGAGAATAGGTGAATACAGAATGAGGCAAAATCCGTACAGGAAAAACTGTGTTTGTGAAAGTAGGTGGAACATTTTGTTTCTTTCCAATTTGGTGCTGGTATGAATACAGCTAAAAAGTGCAGTGAATATTATTGCTTCTTTTTTTTTTTTTTTCAGTAAATATAGGCACCCATTTTAGTTGGAATAGAAAGGATCATGGGATATTTGCATGTTAAATTAAATTTAATAATGCTACTAAAAGTTTTTCCAAAGTGGATGTATATCATTAGCATTATTGATAGTTAGTGTCTAATCAATTGAAATTTGGGTCCCTTCAGACAAACTGGGGCCTGCGCAGGGCGGTATGGCTGTAGACTTGTTTCCTTCGGATGACCGCACTCTCTAGTGTGTGCCACTCTCAATTACAGACTGAAATCACAACTTTCTGCTCCTTACAGATGAGAAAAAGAGGGGGCAATATAATTTTTTCTCTCCATTGAAGAATGCTTCAAATGAGGAACATGTGTTTTTCACCTCCCCTTTGTCTACCACTATGGCCATCACACTGGGGAGTCATCAGGAAATAACTTTTAAATTGCTGAGTTTTGATCTCTAGTTTTACTTCCAGATTCAATAACTCCTCTTCCTTCCAGCAGACAGTCTTGAGGCTAAAACACCACACTTAAGATTTAAGTACTAAGCTCATGGATTGACTACTTACTCCCATCATGATTACCACATATGACTTAATCACTGCTCCATAATAAAATATGTGTCATTAACAGACACAAATGCTTTTCATATGTAGTCCATTTCTGTCATCTATGTCTTGGACCTTGCCATCATTAAAAACATTGTCATATGTAAGATTTAAAATTAAGAAAGTCTTCTCTTGCTACATCTCTTCCTGATCTTCCACCCCCTTAAATTGCCTTAATCCATTCTTTGCAATCATCTTGAACTCTGGCTGATATATTTCAAATTTCTGGTTCTTCAGCCTCTCTTGATCTTTTGCTTCCTCTCTCTCTCAAGTCTCCAATCACTATATCATGAAGCCCTATCTTTGCATCTCAGTGATCTCATGCTTTTTACCTCTCCACACTTCCACTCCCGGACAGTGGAGTACTTTGGAAAAAGACTCAAAGCCACATGCTCTGTGTTAATAAATTCATATCAACCTAAACGTGACCATCATTCAGAATCTGAATCACCTTGTTCCTTTCTTGCTGTATCCTTGTGGCATTCAGCACAGGTGACCCTAAGGCTCCATATCCAAAACACTGGCTCCTTGAGTCTCCGAGAAACTTTCTTTGCCAAGATTCCTCATAAAATGATCTATGTGTATCAGTACACGGAAATCGCCAGCACATGGATCTTTTGCTCCCCAAATCCAAACTTTTTTCATTTTTCCTTCTGTCATTTATGAACTATTTATTGACCACCTATGACAAGTAAGGAATCATGAAAGTTACTCGAGATGATACGTAAATGGGTCAGATGAAAATTCTCCCTCAATGAATTTAGAGTTTGGAGTCTCTAATACCCTTTCCAAGAGTCTCTTCTGCTTCAAAGTCAGAGTTTGCTATCCTGAACTCCTCTATGTCTTTATGATTTTTTTTCTCATTTGTTTGCTTCTTTCACTGGCATATTATTTTGTCTGTTTGTTTGATAAGCATATATTAGATGTTTATTATGCTAGTCTATGGGTTTCTTTTTCATGTCCCTAAATAAAAACAATAGCAGGGAAAATGCCTTACATTTAAGGTGTTACTTTGGTATATGTCAGGCACTATTTTAAGCTTACGGATTATACTAACACATTTATTCTTTTATCTTCTCAAGTACTTTGTAAAGTAGAAAAATGTTTGCCCACTTTACAGAAGTAAAAACCGAGATTTAGAGTAAATGAATGGCCCAACATCTGAGAGCTAAGTGGCAGACAGAAATTTGAAACAAGCAAGTATGGCTTTGAAATCCCACCTATTTTCCTTAAACTCCCATGCTTGTCTTCATATCCTTTTGGGTTCTTATCCACTGGAATATTTAAGTAATACCCACGTAGTAGTTTTTTCTCGCTGGTGTAACAGATTACTACGCAGTTGGCAGCTTCACACAACACGAATGTATTACCTCAGCATCTGTAGGTCAGGAGCACAGATGGCCTTGGCTGAGTCTCTGAGAAGCAGGAATTGAGGGGTCTGTCAGCCTGGGCTACTATCAGAAGCTCTGAGGAGAGACTCTGCTCCCAAGCTGATTCACCTGTTGGCAGAATCCAGTCCCTCGTGGTTGTAGGACTGATACATCTGGAAGCTTCTCCTCAACTAAAGATGACCCGGGATCCTCAAGATCCTGCACCTCTATCTTCTACCCGGCAACAGCACATCAAGTCCTTCTCACACCTCAAATCTCTGTCACTTCTCCTTCTGCTGCATCTCTTCTGTCTCCAACTGGACAAAGTTCTCTGCTTTTTAGGATCGAGCCTACCTGACAATACAGGTAACTCTTTCTGTTTTACGGGTGAAATCTGAATGACATTTACAAAATCCCTTCATAGTCCCTTTTCCAGGTGACATAACATAGTCACAGGTCACAGGGAGTCAGATGCGACTATAGCAATCATTCCACATGCACATACTGATCGTTCCGAAAGTTTTATTCCTGGGCAGCTTTTGTTCTCTTCCCTGCCTTTATTGTCCTTTATTGTCCACTTACTCAGCCCCAGCATTGCTGTTTGCCCAGAATTCAAAAGTGAGAAGGCGTCATCCCCCGTGGCCCCCAGTACAATATAAAAAAAGGAAGATAGTCCTAGATTGGTAAGTAAGTTCTAGGACATAAAAAGGTACCAGGTGCTATTTGGAACCCAAAGGAGATATGCCTACAAAAGGTCAATTGAATGTTTTCAACTCTTACGTCCCACTGGAATAAAAATAAACATCAAGACTTCTAAAAATGAACTTAGAACACAAGCTGTATCTTGAACTAGCCTCGCTCCCTCTGCTAACCTTATGGCTTCCATTGAATTTGGCTACTATTTACCTTTTAAGTCAGTTGTGGATTTGTGGAGGCTTCCTCAGCCCTTCCTGTATTCCTTTTCCAGGGCTACCATAACAAAGTATCAGAAACTGGATGGCTCAAAGACAGCAGAAATGTATTCTCTCATGGTTTGGGAGGCCAGAAGTCCCAAATCAAAGTGTTGGCAGGTTTGGCTCTTTTTCGCAAAGTGCGGTGGGGGTGGGGGAAGCAGTCTGTCTCCTGTCTCCTCCCTAGCTTCTGGCGGTTAAGGGCAATGCTCAGTATTTGTTGTCTGGCGGCTGCAGAGCTCCAAACGCTGCCTCCAGAGTCACACACTCACTGTCTTCTCTTTGTTTCTGTGTCTCTTCTCCTTTTCCTATAAGGACGTCAGTCCTATTGGATTAAAGGACCACCTAAGCCCAGCATGACCTCATTTTAACTTGATTATATTTGCAAAGACCCTATTTCAAAATAAGGTCAGAGGTTCCAGGGGTTAGGACTTGAACTTGCCTTTTGAGGGGATGCAATTCAACCCATAACAGCTCCCTTGCTCCATTTCTTTCTAAACACCAAATCTTTTGAAAATCCTAATTTACATCTTTCCTGCCGTTCCCACTACCAGTACTTGAGTTTAGCTTTAGGTATCCATTTCCCGTTGTGATATTATCACTGGTGTTTTTCTCACTCAATTATTACAAATTGCTTTTAGAAAGGAGCAGTAATCATGTGTATATATTCATTCAATAATCAAAGTCATTTCCCTAGAATCACATTCATGAGGACCAAACATAAATTAATGCAGGTATGAGGTAAGAGGCATTTAAAATACTAAGACAATCTTTCTGATTTTAATGTATCAATTATTAGAAATAAAAAATAATTTCATTGAAAATTATGTTTCCATATATTCCTGCTATAGAACTGATCTAAGCACCAAGAGTGTATTATTTGAGGTTTGTGTACACCAGATCTCATAATAATGGATTAAGCCTTTTTGCTTCATCACATGAAAGAGAGAAAGAAATTTAGAATGACTTCAAATTATTTTACACATGTACTCTTATTTGTGTTAATAGATCATAATCTCTGATCCTTGAATTTTCCAAATACTATAGGAAAAAAAAATCATATAATAAAATCTTCACTATTTGTCGAAGATCACAACTCTAAAATAAAAACCTCGAATTACAATTCCTACTACACTTTCTTTTTCTGTGCTGCTCTATCCCTGATGATACCCTTGCACTACATACCCATTTCCCAAATAAATGACTTTTTTCTATATCCACACCCTGTGTTAACACTGATATATTTAACTACTGATATACAATGCCAACATGTACTGGGGCCACTAACCTGTGTGTAGGTGATATTATACATCGGGTTGATAAACCGAAGTTCTGACTTGGCATTTTATGGATGTAGCATGAGGGAACACAGAGCACATCTGCAGGCTTTTGACTCTACTATGCTCATCCTGGGCCAGATACATATTATTTAGTGACATACAGGAACTTTGAATATATATGAAAACATAAGATTCTTTCCTAACTCTCATATAACAGGAGGGGGAAATATGTAAAAGAGTTGTGAGTCAGCGTTTTAATGACTGTCTTTGAAACCTTTAACGAGCTTCTTAGAGGTCTCCTAAAGTGATATGTATTCTGTAGTGTATATGCTAAAATGAAATTATTTGAAATAAGATCAATTATTTAAAACTGATTTTTAATTAAGAGTTTAAATGATACTTTGCTAGTTAAAATTCATTTTTTTTTAAGAGAAAGAGATTAAGAGCAGGGGCAGGGGACAGGGGCAGAAGGAGAGAGAGAATCTTAAGCAGACTCCATGCCTAGTGCAGAGCCCAAAGCAGGGCTCGATCTCCCAACCCTGAGATCAGAACCTAAGCCAATATCAAGAGTCAGACGCTTAACCAACTGAGCCACACAGGAGCCTCCAAATTGTTAAAATAGTTCTATTTAAACTCATTTGTAGAAGGAAATATTTATGTATATTTATATGTAAATTATATTTAATTTTCTCTTTGTACTTCTATCTCAAGGAACAGGTTCTCACAGCATATGAAGGTCTTAGTGTTTCTGTTGCACTGTGAGCTTGAAACATTTTCATATTGATGTATTTCATTGTGTCAGCAACAGAATCAAGACACACCACATGTGTCTGGTGACACATCAAGGGTTACTGCCAATGAAGTTAAAGATGGTCATGCTTCCTTGAACTTCTGCCTTTTCTTTATCCTACACTTCACGCAACTGTGCTCCATAGAAACTATTCATTTCTTTAGCTGCATACAAATACCTTCTTAAAATTCCTGCCCAATAACTAGATTTTCCATTCAAGTCCCACAATAAAATTTTAGAAATAATTTATCCATCCTGGGTGGCTAACACCAAATCCTTTGTTCAACAGGACAGAAGCATTGCATTGTTTTCAAGGGCTGGCCATTTTCCTGCATCAACCGTCATGCCACAGATGGGTTCCTGATTCTGCCCTCTAAAATTTAGTAGCCTGTGCTGAAATGCCTCTGACTCTTATTGAATCTGGTCATATTTTCCCACCATTAGTATCCCATTCATCATCAGCCCCTGCTGCGTCCACGCCACCTGTTTGTTCCATCTGTGCTCTCTCCGTAGCGGTTGCGTGCACCCTTTCTCTGCTTACTTTTACATCTACTTACTCATTAGCTGCAAATGAAGCTTGTTGCTTTCCGTCTGCCAAGAGTGTATTGGGAAATCCCACTTCGTTTTTTCTTCTCGTAATCTTGCTTTACCTAAAAGTGAATGAAATCTTTAGTCGCTTCATACAGTTGTAATGCCTACTGACAGCTTTATAACTTAAATATTTAGAGGAATGCAGTTGGTTCAAAGTGAGTACAGAGCAGGACACACTATTGCGCCTTAAGCAAGACATGGATATTTTGCAACTCCTGCAGAGGATAATTAAGAGACCTCCACTGGCATAAATGCTTTAATAAATTATCGCAAGCACTATTGAGATAAAGAGCACATGTATGCACCCTTCTATATTAATTAGCTATCTCTCAAAAAATCACATCTTATCTTTGAGGCCTAATTAATGCTCTTTTTCTGGAGAAAAGTTGGAAAAAGAAAGAGAGAGAGTGACTTTAGATAATTTTTCAAATATAGATATATCTCACTGAATCATCAGAAAAGCTACAATTGCTTCACTATATCATTTATTTATACATTTATTTTTCCACTTAATTATTTAATAATTATTTATGAATTTTCCACAATGTGTTATGCATTGCATTGGATGCCTGCTATCAGAGAACTCAGAACTGAATGGGACAGAGGAGCAGAGTTGTTAAGGGAGAACACAAGATCTGCTCTGATAGAGGGATCCAGGGAGCAGTGAGTTCTCACAGGAGTGGGCTCTGACCTTAACCTAGAGGAGGGCCCTCTGTGGATTATGTGATGAGGGAATTTTGTGCCAGAGATTCTAGAATGTGAGTTCAATGGGTTTAGTGAAGCATTGCATATCATTGAAGTATACGGGGTGTGGGGGGGATCTGTCTTTCCTTTAATGTACTTTTTATAAATACCTTTCCCCTCCAGGTGAGTTTTCATCTATTGGCAACTTGCCCAGGTTTCAAAATGTTTCAGTTACCTACGATTATTCTCATAATTTCATTTCAGTATTTAATCCTTAGTCCTATTTATTTTCCTTTTATTTCATTCTACTTAATACTCATTTATTAAACTACTTGAATATTTAATAAATGTGCACAAATAATACACATGAAAGTATGAAAATAATGTGCATCCTCTTGTAATCACCACACAACTTGAATACATAAAACTATGCTAGTCTCTGAGGTTCTCCCAACCCTCTGTTCCCCTCCCCTTAACATCCTGCTCCTCAAAAGAAAGTCCTTTTGTATCTAGCTGCCCTTCGTTCATTTTACTAGATTTACCATACATGCATGCATCCCCAAACAGAATATTTACCTTTGCAGGCTTAAGGTTTTATGTAAATGGTACCACAATTTTTTTTTCAATTTTCTTTTTTTTCACTTGGTGTCGTATTTGTGAGGTTACCCAGTGTGTGTAACTGTGGCTTCATCATTGTCACAGTTGTGTTGTAATTCATCCTTTCTCCTGGGTTGCAACTTTCAAACTTCCTGACCTCTACTTCCATATCTTTTATATTTTCCTTCATAATAGTAAGTGGTCTGTAAGATGATGTTCTGAGATAATGTGAATTCTCTGTCACACTTTAACCCTGACAATGCTTTCATTTTATTGTTAATACTTTTGTGTTCTTATTTCTTAGTTTGCTATCACTAAAACAAACGCAGATGAATTCTTTTTTAAAGCCATTAAGATTTTTTCTTTTTTAGTGAGGTATTTATTCAGAGGTTTATAATAGATTTATTTCTACCAATATCTTTTGAGCTTCATTTGTGCAGTTTTTCTTCTTATTCTACAATGATTCATATTTTTCTTTCAGTTTTCCTTTCTTCAGATGTTTTCCTAGCTATTTTAATATTCACATTTAAAGTCTACATTTAGTATGTTTTATCCTAACATATTAATAAAAGGACCATAGGATGCTTAACGATGATTAACTTTTCCAATTTAAATGATATTTTGTCTGAAGTTTTCATCCTAAACCCACATATACACTATCTTTGTTGTTCCCAACACATATTTACTTGGATTTACTCATGTATTTTTCAGAATCTCTGATTATCATTCCGTGTTACAACTCATATATTCTTTTTTTTTTTAAGATTTTATTTATTTATTTGACAGAGAGAGAGAGAGATCACAAGTAGGCAGAGAGGCAGGTAGAAAGAGAGAGAGGGTAAGCAGGCTCCCCCTTATCAAAATTTTTAATTTTGATAAGATCTGATTTATCAATTTTTCTTTATAAGTTGCACTTTTATTGTCAAGTCTACGACCTCTTTATTAAGCCCTAGGTTCTGGAGATTTTTTTCCTAAAATTTTTGTAGTTGTATATTTTACATTTAAATTTATGATCCAGGGGCACCTGGGTGGCTCAGTCGGTTGAGCATCTACCTTTGGCTCAGGTTATGATCTCAGGGAACTGGTATCGAGTCCCGCATGGAGCTCCCTGCTCAGTAGGGAGTCTGCTTGTCCCTCTCCCTCTTGCCCTCACCCCTGCTCAGGCTCTCTTTCTCTCTCTCGCTCTGCTCTCTCTCTTTCTCAAATAAATAAAATCTCAAAAATATTTAAAAAAATAAATTTATGATCCATTTTGAGTTAATCATTGTATAAAATATGAGGATTAGTTTGAGGTTTATATTTTTTGCCTATGCATGTCCATTTGCTCTAGCACCATTTGGGAATAATGAATTGTTTACACACTTTTGTCAAAATTCAATCTAACAAATTTGTGTGGGTCTATTTCTAGGTTTTGTGCCCTGTTTTATCAATCTGTGTCCCTATCGCCCCTCCAATACTGCACTTAGAAAAACAACTCAGTCCATTCCCACTACTAATTTCCCTAAAACCTAATGATTTCTAACTCCCTCTACTCCTTCTTTGGGATCCATGGACACCAGTGTTACCTGGTTCAGCAGACAGAGCTGCAAAGTGACAGGTGATGCAGGAGTTTCCTTAACTTCTATTACAACACACCAAGCTAGAGCCCCTTGACATCCTATTGGTCTGCAGCACATCAATACGTTTCCTGCTTTTATAAATCCGCAGATCAGAAATGCACACAGATATAGGTGTGCCTCCAAATGTTAAAGGAAACATGTCCCCCTCTCTATAGTACTGGAGGGGATTAAATGGGCAATACTGTTAATCTGTAACAATTGTCTAAGAATATGCTCATTTCACTCTTTTGTGGAAGCTACATTGCAATAGCGCTGTTTTCTCAAGCATGGTAAGTTACCAGTCAGGATAGAGATAACTTTGTCCTTAGAAATACCAATTTAAGAGTCATATTCATGTAGTTTTCCTTTCTATCCTCTTGATTTGTGAGAAAATAAAGTTTATTCTTGTGAAATTCTCAAATCACGATTAAGCCAGGCTTCTGGGCCAGAGATGGAACAGGAGCCTACGGGTTATTGGTGGTTTCCTGTTCTAAAGTAGTTCCTGTCTGCAAGCTCTGTGTGTGCTGGGGTGGGGGGGGGGGTGCCAGGCTACAAATGCTAGAGGAGCTCTTTACTTTGTGGAGACATGTAACATCTCTTGTTTACAGAAAATACAGGAAAAATGAGAGAACTAAAATAAAAATTAATTAATTTGCTGTTCAAATTTAAGAGAAAATGTAAAACATGTCTTACTTGCAGGGGATGCTCATTTGCTTCATTTTTAAGAACTGGTAACATCTGGGGTGCCTGAGTGGCTCAATGGGTTAAAGCCTCTGCCTTTGGCTCAGGTTATGATCTCAGGGTCCTGGGATCAAGCCCCACATTGGGCTCTCCACTCAGTGGGGAGCCTGCTTCCTCCCTCTCTCTCTGCCTATGTCTCTGCCTACTTGTGATCTCTCTGTCAAATAAATAAAATCTTTGAAAAAAAAAAAGAAATGGTAACATTTGAATTTTTTTTTCATGGCAAATATCCAAGTTAACAGTCAGCATTTCTTATATTTAAATAGCTGTTTAGACAAAAATACAAATAAAATGTATATAGACATATAAAAATATTTATTTATATATTTATAAATATGTAAGATATGCATATATTTTTTAAGATTTTATTTATTTATTTGTCAGAGAGACAGAGTATAAGCAGGAAGAGTGACAGGCAGAGGCAGAGGTAGAAGCAGGTTCTCTGCCAAGAAAGGAGCCCAATGTGGGACTCGATCCCAGGACCCTGGGATCATGACCTGAGCCAGCCGCTTAACCAACTGAGCCACACAGGCATCCCGTAAGATATGTATTTTATATATATTTAATATATAAAAGGCAAATAAATAAAGAATTTAGCTCAGGAACTACTGTAAGATACATACCTATATTTATCATTTCTCTTTTTTTCTCTTATCAAATAGGATTCAGTGGAAAATAAAGAACTACAACAGTTTTATCCTAAAGAGTCTTCCCAATAAATCTCATAAGCCATCATATGTTAAGATTTTTGAGAAAAGCATTCATTGTAAAATTGGACACATTCACTCTATCATGAAAAATGTAACCCTTACAAAAGAAGATTATCAGATGATGAATTATTGCTCTGGCCAGAATCAAACAGGAGTAATCCTGAGGCAAAGCTCTTGACAAATATCAGTGATTCCTTCTCAAACATGTGTATTTGGCAGGTCTCTGTGCAGCATACCTTGTGGAAATAATCAATCTCGTCGACACGAGTATCTATCAGAAGGTTAAGAGACACACCGAAGTATTGAGTACCATCTTGAATCATCTTAGAGAAACTGAAAAGTCAACACTGTTTTATGAGAGTATGTCCACCAATAACAAGTGATTATTAAATAAATAATACTACAAACACATAGTAACCATGAAGCCTTTAAGTAAATGAATTTTTAATGGTAATATGGGAAGTCTTCAAAGAACTATTATTAAATTATAAAATAAAGGTGAAAGACATTGTGAAGTCTGATCCTTCTGTGGAAGGATAAAATGATTCTCATGTGAAAACAAAAAGGGAGAGATATGCAAATATAGTTAATACATACCATATATGTATATGTGTGTGTGTGTATATATATATGTATATATATGTATATATACATATATATGTAAATATATATTTACATATAAATGTAAGGAAATATAAAAAACTGAAAAAGTGTTTAACAGATGTCAACTTTGAGAATGACTAGGGTGGAGAAGATGGCTTTAACATTTTAGACTATATCTTTCTTTACTCTCTGTTTTTTTAACTATGTGCACACATGTAAAATTTAATGTGAATATGTGGTAGGAATATGTGGTAGGTCATTTTCATTTTCCTCTTTAGGCAACCAAAAATACACTGATGCATAGAAGACATTAAGGAAAGCAATACCTATGAGTCTTCCTAAAAAAATTCCTTAACAATGAAATCTAGCCGAATGAGACTAAATACACTTTTTAAAATCATGAGTAGAAATAGACAAAAAATGAACTATCTATTTGAATACAGAACTTCTATTATATTACCATCAGAAATACGGATGAGTGTACTTGTTACAGAAACCTAAGGAAATATTATAAACCTTGACTTTGTAAAAATAGTACTTGGGAAGCAAAATTGAAAAGTGGGAGTGAGCAAGTAGGAGAAAGTGTGGGAGCAAATCTTTCTTCCTTTTTATTCCTGGCAGTCCACAAAAATCTAAAATCAAAACATTAATTTTAAAATAACAAGTTCTGGATTGTTCAGTAAACTTTTTTTTAATCAGGAAAAATTTAGAGGAATTAGTATCCTTATTTTGTGAAGAACTATTTTGAGCACTTTGTACTGTTCCATTTTTATTTCTTTATGCTCATTAATAGAAAATTAATAATTACTGTTAAATTTCAGTAAGTTCTTATTTATGCATATATGCATGTATCTATAATCTATCTTCATCTGTATCTTGTTTTTTCCATTACATATGTAGAGAAACATATCTATAATATTATCTTACTGTTAACTTATTATTTCTAAATAATTGGTCTTCAGATGTTTTAAAGGCTCTAGTAATTATTTTTATGTATTCCAATTTCTTTTGCTGAGTAGGTATAATTTACATAAAACAGAAATTTTATTCTTTTAAAGAATATCCATCTTCCAGAATAAAGCTTTATATTATGACTATCAAACTGATGCCAAGATACATGTTCAGAAGATTCTGAACATGCCTGATGTCATTTGATCTCAGAAGCTAAGCAGGGTTGGGTCTGGTTAGTACTTGGATGGGAGAAGGTAAGACTTTCCTTCCACTAGGAGTGTCAGAATAAGGCTCATATAAAAGGAAGGGAGAAACATCTAGATCCGAAAGAGTATATAAAAATCAGTACTAGAAAATAAAGTATCATAGGCAAATAGTCAAGTCCAAGAGATCACACACAGACACACACACACACACACACACACACACACACACACACATGTTTATTGCAGAATGTATAGCAAATAAAAAATCAAACTCACCAGCAGCTTCATATAAAGAACTACTGGCTGATTAGGTAGAAAAATTGGATCGGGACAAGTCTGGCCATGACTTATATAGGCAATAAATAAATAAATAAATAAATAAACTGAGGCATCAAGAATTCAAGTCCCTTCCCTAAGATTTCACTTTCAATAGCTGGTGGAGACACCACCAATCAATTCATTATGTATCAATCAAAGAAACCGCCCAGTAGTCTTCAAGAGATAAGAAGAGATTGAATAACTTTAAATGGGAAAACCAACCAGCAATGGAAGCCCCTTTGTAGGCACTCTTGTGCCAAAGTAGGGCACAGATAAAAAGAAAGAGCAGGGGCAGCACGTTGGGGGGTGTAGTCAAAACTAATGTTCATAGAAGAGACAAGGAAGGAGAAAACTATAGCTCCAGCTGGTTCTGAATCTGACCTATTCACAGATTTTACCTGATATATTCCCTCTCACAAATTTAAGTCAATTTCAGTTTCTGACACATCATTAAATCCTTAAATGGACTAAGACCTGAGTCTCTAATAGCCATCTTACATTCTACTTAGAGGTGGCATGCAGTTTTTGATATATCCCAGGACTTAATATGCAAAGAGACTGAAGGGCATAAGAAAAAGTTTGAGTTTGAAATTTAAATGCTAAGTTTGACTTACTCTGAATACCGAGGTATTCCAGCTAAAGAAAGCCTGTCAGTTATCCAAACAATAGCAGCATTTCCTAATATGTATTATGTATGTGTGTGTGTGTGTGTGTGTGTGTGTATGGGTGTGTATGTGTAACTGAATAAATCATCCATTTTCCAGCTCCATTTTGCTCCTGGAAAACCCAATATGAGGAAGTCACAAGAGATTTTTACCAATTAGACCCCCACCCTGGTGCCCTAGTGTTTTGGTATCTAGTTTGGAAACCATATCCCCTTGCGCCTTCCATCAGAGCCAGATGAGGAAAAAAAAAAACAGAAGACAAAGAGATGAGAATAGGGAGAGAGAGAGGGGTAAAGGGAGGGATAGGAATAAGGACAGAGAAATTGTGTGTGTGTGTGAGAGAGAGAGAGAGAGAGAGAGAGAGAGAGAGAGGTGGGGTCAGAACTTCTAATTACTTCTGAGTTTAGTGCATTTAAAATCACCCTCAAGCCTCTTTTCTGACTCACTTGCCTTCTAATAATAAGACTACTTGGAAATGAGATGCACCAAAAGATTTAAACATGTGTCTGAAGAGGATGCACAGCACCTGCAGGAAATGGTAATGAATCAAACCTTAATGCCTCACCCAAATTCCATATAATCCAAATGTAAATGGTGTGAAATGAAGATAGACATTATCCCACTTTGAGTAGTTTGTTAAATGGAAGAAAAACTCAATGAGTCCGGAATAAGTTTCTCTGTGTTTTATCTTACGACGTTAAAGTAAAAATGATGATTGGCATGGCTGTTGGAGCCAGTCTGAAAGTTAGGTAACCTTATAAATCACAATTATTTAATGACTAAAAGTAGATGTTTCTTAATGTTATTGAATATGCCTTTCTTAAACCCGGAATGTTTTGTTCCCATATCTACAGGTTGGTAATCACCTTTAATTTGTTTTGTTGAAAGAAGGTTGATAGGGCTTTTCAGAAATTTTACTTTAGTGATCCCAAATCCTGAGGATTTTTCTTCGTATATTTATAGACACCCTAGAACAATTGTTTTAGACATCAATGGTCACAGAAAATCCAGAGAGGCACCATGGAATGGAGCAGCACACACTGTCAGAACAAAACCCCAGGAGACCACATAGACCATTCATATGGAGACTGCAGCCCGGACCCACCCTGCCAGGCACCACCCCCAGCCTTCCACCCTCTTGGGCCTGCACTGGTCACATCAGCAAACACGAAACTATAAAGAGAGCAGCTGCTTAACACCCACCCGGTTAGCAAATGTGTGGTGAGCACTATAGATTTTGTTTTCAGAATTCTCAGTATCAAATATTCACACATGACAACTATTTCTAACTATAGCTTCTACTGCCGGCAGACAGTCCAAAATTGAGACAGGCCCAGTTAAAACATTAGCAAGTGTTAAAGGGATACATTAAAGACATAATAGTGTCTAAGTGAGATTTTTATCCTCATTTAGGAACCACTGCAGAACCGAGCTCATTGTAGGAAAAATGAGCCAGCAAACTGAAGTACCTCGAACGTCTCTACCTGAGGAGACATGTGAGACTTGCAATGAGTAGTCAGATATTTTACTCTTTCTTAAAGGGCTGAAGGTGCCTGGTTGGTCACCATATGCTGAATACCCCTTTCTGCATATGCTTTTGATTCTGTTCTCTCCTCTGTACCCCTCCCTACCCTTGCTTTAGTTTATAATAGAAATTCTATCCTGGACCATTGCAAGCACGGTCTAAATTGTTTCCCTTTGCAGCTTGACCCTCATACTATTACAGTGCCTATATCCTTGTCACTCAAAGGGTGCTCCTGGGACTAGCAGCAGAGTTAGCTCCTGGTGGCTTGCTAGAAATTCAAATTCATAGTATTCACCCCAGACCTACTGAATAAACATCAATCCTCATTTTAACAAGACTCCAAGTTGATTCTAAGGAACATCAAAGTTTGAAAAACACTTCTCATTACCACTGTGGTGACCTTTCTAAAACATAAACCTCTACCTGATTAAAATATGAAAATGCCTCACCACCCCATCCCACATCACGCCCCGTAGGAACCACCAATAAAGGACAGTCTTTGAGTAGAAAAGGTCCCAGACCTTTAGAGTCCATCTCATAATCTCCACCCCAATTGACAACCTGCACTTGTGACTAAATCACCCCCATTCTACTCCCTCAACACATCTAGCTTGCTTCTACTTCCAACATTTTTCTATTGGTTTAAGAACTCACTTCCAGGGCAATACAATGCAATTGCCAAACCATTTATCAGAAACATGTTGGAAACCAGAAATTAATATTCACCAGTCCAATTGTCCCCAACCCAAGTCTGAGTCTATTAAGCCTATAATGTGTTCTCTGTTTGCTCCCAGACCCCTTACTTCATCTCTCTACCTTCTTCCCAGTACCTCCAGGTTGGCAAAGTCTTGGCTTGACTTTTCCAAATCATGACCTCCAGCCTTATTTCATCTCTCTACCTTCTTCCCAGTACCTCTAGGTTGGCAAAGTCTTGGCTTGACTTTTCCAAATCATGACCTCCAGCCTGAAGTTTTACTTACCAGTCGCTCCTTAACATGGCCCTAACTATCCACCTGGTTATTTTCTTGCCTTGGGATCAGGATCCCTTCCCTCTGGTCCAATGGACAAAGCTGGCAGGTCGAGGCCATCGTGCTGCATTCTGCTCCTTGTATCCTCCACAGTTAGATCTCAGACATAATATCATATGCCTGCTCATGAATAAGAAAGATAGAAGAGTTTACAATAGCATGGACACACCTCTGTTTTATAACTTAAGCCTCGCAAGGGTTATCAAACACCTGTTAAGGAGGTATGAGTGAGCACATAGGTGTAGAGGCCTGCACTCAGTATCCAAAAAAATATTATCCTTGCTACTCTAAACATAGCTCTGCCATTCCATGGGAGGTTTCAAATAGTCATATAGGTTTTTCCCTACACTTAGAAAATTTTATAGATGCCCAAACATCTCAATTATGCGGCAAAGCACACTATATTCTTTTTGCAAAGATGGAGTGGTTTTTGGCCGAGCATCACTGGATTTATTGAAGTTTGAATTGAAAAAGGATGGAAACCAAGATATTTGCAAATGAGAAAGATATACTCCATTAAGCATGGCATGGATGATTCTTGGGAAACATTTCGGGATTTGGCTAGTAATGATAGTTTTCTACATTTAGCAGAGATGTTGCTAGACCGTACAGCACCATAGTGTCAACTAGAAAAAAAGATGCACTTAGTTACTCAAGATACTGTATTTCCATGTGTTGGAAAATTGACATAAATCACTGTATTAGTCCCTCATTACTGCCCTAAAAAAATTACCACACACTTAGCAATTTAAAAATATAAATGTGTAATTTCACATTCTGCTGTTCACAAGGCCATGTGCATTGGGGCTTGGCAAGTTTCTCTGTTCCATGTTTAATAGGGCTGATAACAAGGAGCTGGCCAGTAGAGCTCTTCTCTGGAGGCTCTGAAAGAATCTACTTCCAAGCTCATTCAAGTTATTGCCAAATCAAATTTTTTACACTTGTTGAACTGAGGGCCGCATTTTCATGATGACTATCAGCGAGGAGAGCCCTTATCTCCTAGGGGAGTGCTCTGGTCCTTGTGTATGGACTGGTCCATCTCAAAGCCAGCAACAACACTTTGCATCCCTCTCATGTTTGAAATCTGACTTACTCTGCTGTTGTATCTCTCTTGCCTGTCTCTTTTAATATATTTGTCTGACCATAATCAGAGAAAATTCTCTGGTTCTAAGGGTTTCTGCAACTAGACTGGACTGTCCACCTGGATAATCCAAAAAATCTCCCTACCTTAAGGTCTGGTAGGTCCCTACCTTACAGATTACATCTGTAAAGTCCCTTTGCCTTGTAACATATTTACAGTTTCCAGGAATTAGGGCATGGGCATTCTCCATCTCACATATTTCTTGTCATCTTTAAACAAGAAAGCCTGAAGGCATCTAACAGAAAATGTTGGAATAAATAAACAATTACATAGTATCCATAATGTAGACGATGCCTTCTTAGACATGGTGCCTTGATGCACTTCCTAAGCATAGACAGCACCTCGCACCTCCAGGCAGGTCAACAAAGTGCTGGATATTTATCTGAAGCTAGAAGTTTTGATTAAGGCCAGGTTTATATAATTACCATCCACACTGGTGCCATTTCCCAATATTTCTTGCCAAATTACACAAGCAAAATGGCAGAACCAATATTTGAACCCAAGTAGCTCTCTTTTCACTCCATCAAACCATCTTACTCTTACCTATGACATTGATAATGTTTCTCCCTTGCTTTTCAATGAAATACTGGTGAATAGTGAGGTAATAAGTTTAACTTTCCAAGTGCTCTTTGTACAAAAGTGTAGTATTTATAGAAACAGAATAGATAAAATGATGTTTTGTGAAATTTCCAACAGGAAACTAATAATTAAGGCAGCAAGATCATTTGCCCAGAGCTTACCAGTTGATGACTTTAGTCCTCATAGAATGACATGTTTGGGTTCCAAAATGAAACATTTAGTGTAGAATACTGAACTATTAGGTAAGCAACTACAACAAAATGAGATAATCATAAAATTGGAATGCATAAATACATTCAGGATGGCACAAACTCATGAACACAGATACATTCATGCCAATCCACAAATTTATTTATTTCACACTTTCACAGTATACAAATTATAGGCCATTTATTCTTCATTACAATCAAGTCGTCCTTACAATCTGTAGAAGTTCTGATTGCTGGGTAAGAGGAATTCTAATCTCCCTTTATGCATATTCAGAACTATGCTTCCAAGGAAGCCATCAATTTTTCCTTTTTATGTAGAATAAATCTGAACAAATGAAAGAATATAAGAACGGATGTTGTCTATTTCTCCACTTAAAATTGGAATATGTTCTTCCCTCAAGGTGAGAAAAAAATGAAATCAAAACATGATAAATTATAATCACCAGTGAGCAATTAATAATTTGTATTTTTCCCTTTTCCACATAGCTACAACAAGCTGCTCTTTTGTGCCAGGCAGCAATTCCCAACTTTTAACTCTTCAGAATTTTCTACTCTTTAATATGCCATATTAATGCAAAATACGGGGCAAATAATTTTACAAACTACTGAGCCATTATTGTTTCTTTTACTGGAAAAATTAGTTTTTTGAGAATGCCTATGGTATATTTACATTTTAGGAGACCTAGATTAATAGAACAGATGTGTGTTTGCCTATTAAAATCTGAATAAAATGCTACATTCTCCATGGAATCTTCTTTGAACACCTGCCTTTTCCCACACCTATGTTACCCCAAACATAAAATAAGTCCTATGCTTCTTAATGCCATAATTTTATATATACTGTTCTGAAGTCATAATAAATAAAATAAAGGAGAGAGAATAAATGAGATATAGGAAGAACAAAAAGAGGGAGAGAGGGAAGAAGAAAGAGAGAGAAAGAGGAGAAAATCTATCCTTGTATCCTCTCCTGTTAGGTTTTGAGATCATTTTTTCCTGAGACCTTTTCCTGAGACCTTTTCACATCTTGACTACTTAGTATAAAGCCTAACACACAGCAGGTAACAAGGCTCAACAAGGACATGGGTGAATATTTGGGTGCTTCAGCTTATCTCTTACAGTGAGAAGCAAAATGCCTTGACTGTAGTAACTCATAAGAAAATACTTTGAGTAGATGAATATCAGTCATTATCATTCACTCTTTAGACTCACGGATGACTCTAATGGATAAGGAATCATTCTTCAAAATTATAGATGAACATATTGAGACAACAGTGACTCACAGCATGTTCTCTATGGCTTTCTCAACGGACCCGAATAAGAGTCAGAATGCAGGTCTTTGTGTATTAATTAGTTATTAGGTATTCAACAATACTATCCTGCCTTTACACTAAAAGTAGAGAATACATAATATGTATTTTCAAAAAACAAAATAATTGTGGCCAGAAGATGATTTAAGACTTTTCAGTGATTTTGATTTACTTATAATATTTTTCTAATTTTTTCTTAAAATTAACATATGTATAGACCCTAGAGACAAAAGAGACTCTAGTGTGATATCTCTAGGAAACCCTATCCTGAAACATCTCAGATGCAGCTTCATCTGTTAGTGCATATGTTGCTAAAAGTTGATGTGGAGCTTCATCAATTCAACAATGCTCCAAGGGTTGAGAGCACAAGAAAGAGGAAACTCGGAGATGTTTTACATTGTCATATGTTGGTTGTCAACTTTTTCAAATCACAAACACCTTTTAAAACTTTGGAGAAGAAATATAGGCACTTTAGATGTCATAAAAATCAAGCTGATTTGTATTCTTACTGTGAGGAATCTTTAGGGCCCTTGGGTACTGAAAATTATAGCATAACTTTGTGTTCCTTTGGCTCAGTTAAGAATAAATTCTGCCATCGATGGGGCGCCTGGGTGGCTCAGTGGGTTAAAGCCTCTGCCTTCGGCTCAGGTCATGATCTCAGGGTCCTGGGATAGAGTCTTACATCTGGCTCTCTGCTCAGCAGGGAGCCTTCTTCCCCCCCTCTCTCTATGCCTGCCTCTGTGCCTGCTTGTGATCTCTCTCTCTCTGTGTCAAATAAATAAATAAAATCTTTAAAAAAAAGAAGAAATTCTGCCATCGATTAGTTCAATCATCACAAGATATTTTAAATTCAGTTTTTACTGTTCAAACAGTACTCTTAGAAAAAGTGTCTGTCTCTTTATTAATCATCATTTTAAAAAAGTGAATCTGTTAAAATAGTCTATCATTAAAATGTGACATGTTTTGTGATGCATTAATTAACAATAATCTGGGACATTATTTATTTATTAAAGTGAATATTTGGGGAAATACTACATTGAACAAACTCATTTCCCTTGAGTCTTGATTATTTAATAAGTCAAGAATTTATAGATTAAGAACTCAAAAATTTCAAAGAAGTAGGTGTTTGAGACATATTTCTGCAGTTTGAAAGTTATTTTGTATTTTATAATTAAAAGTATTTTCACTATTTAATACATTTGACAAATATTTAATGAATTTCTTTTATATCCTTGCCAATTGAAGTGTTAGAAAAATCAAGATAAGACAGAAAGACACAATCTTTATGAAAGCTTATATTTGAGGGGCACCTGAGCGGCTCAGTTGGTTAAGCATCTGCCTTCGGCTTAGGTCATGATCTCAGGGTCCTGGGATGGAGTCCTGCTTCTCCTTCTCAGCAGGAAGCCTGTTTCTCCCTCTCCCTCTGCCTACTGCTCCCCCTGCTCATTCTCAATCTCTATTTCTGTCAAATAAATAAATAAATAAATAAATAAATAAATAAATAAATAAAATAAAATAAAATCTCTAAAAAAGAAAGCTTATATTCTATGTAGTGGAAAGAGACAGAAGACAAGCAAGTAAGCAGAAAAACTATTGCAATATTAGAAAGAGAGTAAATAAGGTGAAATTATATAGAACATCTGGGAGAAAAAATGGCTTAGGCAAACTCAGATAGGATGATCAAGATAGACTTTTCTCTGAGAAGGTGACATTTGATATAGGAAATGGGGAATAAGAAGAGAACAGTAATAAAGGGAACTTGAGAAAAAAGTATCTCAATCAGATAAAAAAGGAACAGAGGATAAGTTATAAAAGAGAATTATATTTCTAATGAGTATTTATCACCACTCTAAATGAGTTTTTATCACCACTTCCTCAAGAATGTTCTATGAAATTCTCTAAAGTCTGCATACACAGCACCACAATCAGAGATATTATCAAAGAAACTTGGAAAATACAGAGATTCATGTGCTTTAGCATATTAAAAAATCTAAGAAATTCTGCAGGACAAAAACCTGATTATTTTTGCTAATATTTTCAAAGTTTCTTGAATCTTTCTTTATCTTTCTCATTGTTTTTGATAGTTATTACATTGTCAATATTCATGAAACTAGAAAAATTCTGGTATAAGTGAATTGTTATCAACATCATCTTCATGCCAAGAATTTAGAAGTGTCCACTTATGGTGGATTTCAGATAGGGGTGAATTTCAATAAAATATGACTGTGTAAATCCACCTCTATTCAAGTGTCATTATTCCAACAAGATATGCAGATATTCTCTCCAAAAATTGTAACATATATTTTCCCACCAGTTAAGTCCTAGTTCATTCATTTTTCTTGCTTGGAGTTCTTCAACAGTCCGCTAAATGGAATCTTTACTTCCACTATTTTTCTCAAATCTATCACCTACCATTTTCTAGACTTAACTCTTTAAAAGGGTTGTTCTATTTTTCTCCTCTCTTTCCCTCTTCTCCTTTGTCTCTTTCTTCTCTCTCTCTCTCTCTCTCTCTCTCTCTATATATATATATATATATATATATATGCATATACAGACATTTCCTTTCTTTAAAATACCTGAGACTCACAGTAAATCTCTACTCTTTAACATTTTACATAAGAGCCTATATGAGCTTGTGGTATTTGCCTCTCCTGCAAGACCATTCCACACTCCATGGACCCTTGACACATATCAATTTTATATAAATGCCTCTGCTCCTATCTACCTCTGCTATTATTCTCCTATCTGCTAGGAAAACACTTCACTATCACTGTCCCAACCACATTTCCTTGATGTAACTAAACCCTACTCATCTATCATCATCATCTTCATCATCATCATCGTCATCAATAATATATACCTTAGTTATGTGACAAGTTCTAAAGATGGAGTGAATCAATTAAAAAACAGGCTCTAGATTCAGACTCTCTTTGGCTCAAAACTCAAATCTACCTTACATAAGTTGCCTTCATCTCCTTTTTCTTAGTATGTATTCCTAAATTTAATGTCAATCTCTTGACATACTTGACATACTTGTTCTTTTCTTTTTAATAGAGCAGCTTTAGTTTTATAGCAAAATTGTGAGTGAAGTACAAAGATTTGCCATACACACCCTTACCCACGTATATGCATGACCTCTGCCATTGTCAACATCTCCCACCAGAGTGGTATATTTGTTACAATTGATAAACCTATAATGACACAACCTAATTACCCAATGTTTACCCTGGGCTAACGTTGGGGTAATATCCATGGTTTATCTTAGGGTTCACTTTTCATGTTGTACATTCCGTAAGTTCAGACAACCAATATAATGACAAGTACCCATCATTATAGTATCATAAAAGTATATTCACTGTATTAGGAATCCTCTGTGCTCCACTTTTTCATCTTCCTCCCAAACCCCAACCACTGAGAAGCATCTTTTATTATCCCTGTAGCTTTTGTTTTTGGTTTTGTTTTTTGCAGAAGTCATATACTTAGAAACATTCAGTATGTAGCTTTCCCAAATTGGTTTCTTTCACTTAGTAACATGCATTTAAGTTTCTTTCATGTATTGTCATGGCTTGATACCTCATTTATTTTTAGCACTGAATAATATTTCATCATCTGGAAGTACCATAGTTTATCCATGTACCTACTGAAGGACATCTTGGTTGCTTCCAAGTTTCAGCAATTAAAAATAGAGCTGCTATCAATATCTTTTGCAGATTTTTGTATGAATATAAGTTTTCAACACTTTTGGGTAAATACAAGGAGCATGTTTGCTAGATCATATGGTAAGAGTATATTTAGTTTTATAAGAAAGTGCAAGAGTCCTCCAAAATGCTGTACCATTTTGTATTCTCAAAAGCAATGAAATGAGAGTTCCTGTTGCTTCACACCCTTGCCAACATTTGGTGTTGTCAGTGTTCCAGATCTTAGCCATTTTAATAGGTGCATAGTAATGTATCATTGTTGTTTTAATTTGCATTTCCCTGGAGTATCTTTTTATATGCTTATTTGCCATCTGAATATCTTCTTTAGTACCTCTATTTCTTGATTTGTCATATGGGACTAATCACACCTCTTATTTTTAGATGTGTTGAATGAATTATATAAATTAACTATGTAACAAGCTTAGAAGGATACATGGCCTATCTTAAGTAGCTACTAATTTTTTTTAACTAAGTGCTTTGTATGCTTTATCTATTTTAAGGGTTATTTATTTGACAGAGAGAGAAAGAGAGAGAGATCACAAGTAGGCAGAGAGGCAGGCAGAGAGAGGGAGAGGCAGGCTCCCTGCTGAGCAGAGAGCCTGATGCGGGGCTCGATCCCAGGACCCTGAGATCACGACCTGAGCCGAAGGCAGAGGCTTTAACCCACTGAGCCACTCAGGCGCCCCTGCTTTATCTATTTTGATCCATGCTACAGACACGTGATCTATCAACCCTTGCAGAAGAGGAAATTAAAGTTTAGCATTTTGCAGAAGGTATTATACGGACTACATTATAGAGTCGGGTTATGAACTCAGATTCTAACACCAAAACCTGTACCTTATATTGTAATGGTGTTGTACTGTGACAGATAGGAGTTCCACAGTGGCAAGCATAGCCTAATGTATAGAGTTGTTGAATCACTATGTTGTAAGCCTGAAACTAATGTTAACACTGTGTGTCAACTCTACTTCAATTAAAACAAAATCCAAACAGAAAAAAAAAAAAACATAAAAACTTGGACTTTCATCCTCTCTACTATTCCTCTATCTAACACTCAGCTTTGGGATACTGCTTTTAGAAAACACTTTCTGATGTGTCATATTCTTGAATCCTGAAACCTTTGTCCATAACCTTATTATAGGACTGCATCATTAGAAACTGAACTATAATTATCTGATTATGAACTATCTTTTTTGAATGACAATTTGGAGTCTTGAGAGTAAGAGAAACATATATTCCCCCTCTTTGTACTCCTAGCACATAATGGAGTGACTTTCATGTAGTAAGTAGTCAACCAATTTTTAAATTAATTAGTGACTAGCTGGATAAAGTTAATAGAAATTAGCACTCAGGATAAGTGATGAGTTTAACAATGTGTAAGGGTGGGGTATATAATTTAGATTTTTCTTTTTTATTTTTAATGTGGCTTTTTCTTTTCTTTTCTTTGAAGAATTTATTTATTTATTTGAGAGAGAGAAAGAGATCACAAGCAGGCAAAGAGGCAGGCAGAGAGAGCGGGGGAATGCAGGCTCCCTGCTGAGCAGATAGCCTGATGTGGGGCTTGATTCCAAGACTGAGATCTTGACCTGAGCCAAAGGCAGAGGCTTTAACCAACTGAGCCACTCAGGTGCCCCATAATTTGAATTTCTTAACAGAGATAACTTTCTGTGACAAAATGCTATTTTTCAAGTTGATGGTAAAATGTTCATGATTATAGAAAGCATTATTTCTTTCACTAGTTTGCATTTAACTTCATTAAAAATATAAAGAAATTACCCTTTCTATTCCCTAGAGGTGCACCCTGGATAAGCATTTTCCATTATAGCAAATGATAATTTCCTAAACAAGTTCACTTAAAAAAAAAATAAGGACTAATTAAGCATCTTTTTTAATCTATTTCAGCTGATCCAAATAATCTTTTATAACCTTGACAAAACTGTAAATGTTTTGAGTTTAAGAGAGGGACAAGGAAAAGGAAACCTTAATTCAATAATGGAAAGCGTGATGATTTTGTAAATAAGAAACACTTTTTAGCATGGCTCCTCTAATTAGCTCTACTTCCTATGAATTAAGATGCTCCAAAAATACGAGGTACACATCACAAGCTTGGTTGCACTGTGTTTTTGCCTGTGGACACTATTATTAGCAGCAGCTCCATTTCTTTACTATGCTTAGTTGTGAACACACATGATGCTCACCCCTCCCTCACCTCTTTACCATGAATGCATACTACTTATTAGGATTCTTAACTTCTTAAATTCCGTCTGGAATAAAAACAAAATTGAAACATTTCAATGTCAGTTCACTTCCTTTATTTCTGACCTTCCTCATATAGCAAAGAAGACATAATTTCAGATTGATCAATTATAGATAAATTTGTGCTGCTTAATTGATACCACCATTCAGAAATACCATGGAACAATGCAAGTCCACAGAAATATCCCATTAATTCACTTACTAAAGAAGTAAAAACACCTTTTCTAATCAATATTTCATGGAAGGTGAGGAGTATCTGGCACAGATGTAACACCCTAAGTGAGCTGTCAGGGGCCTCAGATAAATCTGAGACTTTCCTAATTAGCGTAAATGAGTTATGGTATGTGTTCTGATTTTTTTCAGATATTGCTTCCCATCCTAATAACATTGCGATATTAATCAGGACAATAATGTTGGAGAATTGTTGCCTAGCCCAATACAAAAAGTATTTTTAGCTTAACGTACAAGAAATATATTATTTATATTTTTGTAGATAATACAAAGACACATGAATGAGTCAATTTTACTGACAAAGACATTATGATTTTTCATTGAACAAATCGATATGCCAGTTTTCACACTTCATTTATCTTTCTCTATCATGCAAATCATCACCAAAAATACACTCTAAAAGTTTTAAAATGTCTATATAGACAAAAGCTGGAAGTAGGAAAATATCTCCCAGCAGCAGACAGTAGCATACTACACAAGGAATTAATGATTTAGCAGTAACAGAGCATCATAGATCCATCCAAACAATAAGCAAGAAAATCCAGGCACAATGATTAAAAACTGCATATGTATATATACATATATATGTATATATAACTGTATATGTACATGTATATATAACTATTTATATATATTTTAAAAACTGACAAACCTAATTTTTAGTGTTAGAGGTAAGCACGGTGTCTACCTTTCACTGGGTAGTGACTTTAATGCAGTAGGCGGCACTATGGATCATTGAGATGGTGTTTTCCTTGACCTGAATGTAGTGAATGGGTGTGTTCACTTTGCAAAAGTTTATACAATTGTACATTTCTGATCTCTGAACTTCAAAGCATATATGCTATATTTTAGAAATGTATTCCAAAGCATATAATTAACATGATGTAGAAGCTTTTAAACTTTCGATAAAATTGCGAAGATACAGAAAATGAGAAGTAATGCACCTTTAGCTAATCATTAAACTCCTACACCTTTTGCCTTTTAGAAACTTGTGGTTTGTTAAAAAAAACAAATAAAGGAATTAACACTAACAAAAGTAATGATAATTCAATGCTGTTGTTTAGATGAGAAAAAAGATCACTTATCATTAATATAAGGTACAATGATTTGATTAACTTTTGAATCAAATGAGTAGAAATTAAGAACTGTTTAAGTATTTTGTTTCACTGATTCTGAATAAGAAAACAAAAATTATTTGTTTTTGTATATATGTGCGTTGAACTACAGAGATGTTTTTCTCATGTTCCAGTCAAACTGATCTGTGGGAGAGCAAACTGACCTAATTTCAATTAGAAAACAAATATTTTCATGGTGCATTCATTTTAATAATTTGTGAATTTGTGTATTATTTCTAATTCATTACTAATAATCTCATTGATCTTTTTCTTGGCTTGATGCATGTTTTTTTATTTTAATGAGTGTTATTTTTATAAAGTATAATTTTTAAAAAAGTGATATTTTATTGAGTTTACTTTGCAAGATTTTTGTAAGTATGCTTGAATTTTATTGAAATAATCCTTTCTTGGGTATCATAGAGATTTTTGATTAAATATTATTTTACATTCAAAATTTGAGTTCAGTAAGAGGTAGCCAGGCTAACACCTCTGTTCCTATAGGATGAAGAAATGCATGCAAAAAAAATGTATGCATTCATTTTATATACACATATGTATTGTATTGTGCATACAACATACCCATTGATAAACCAAGTTAAAAGTATCAGGACAAGTATTATCAAACATGTGATGCTTGAAGCTCAAATTCCAGAATGTTCTGGGTTTCCAAATACCTATCTTTGAGGGAATGTATAGTTCAGTCTCCACATATACTCTCCACTTTATGTAGGTAGTCAGTTGAGTTAATGTGGGTGAAAACTTTTTTCCAAATTCTATTGTTTTCATTATTTCAAAAGGAATTTTTTCACTTAATTATCTTTAATGAGCTGTGCATTATCCATCTCTTCTTTTTACCCTGTTTCCATCTTCTTGTTTTACAACGTGACCCATTATTCAAAAAACTGTGGACTGGTAATAGATCACTTACCAAAATTTAGTTAAATATAGAATAATGAAATTCTAAGAGAATTCAAATATTTTAGCTGAAAACATCTCTCTGTGCATTTATTCAAAAAAATATCAGTGTTTTATATAATATGGGGGCCTTTTCTTGGTAATATTAATGCTGATGGGGGTTCTGACTCAACTTTCCAGCATAAATCACCCATAATTCACCATCTATGGTTTCTAATTCAGGGTTCTTTAAAGTGGTGTGTGCGCACATTTTTATACTTTTATAGCTGTATAGCAAATTAGTTTAACAATTTTATATTCAGTTCCATGACTTATCAAGAATTCCAAAGGGCTCAGTATTTTTTATAGAAACATTTATTCTCTTTCTTTTTATTTGGTTCATGTAAGATTTAATTAAGTTATATAATTGCAATAACAGGAACAGCAGGCATTAACCAGTTTGGGAACAAATGTGACTAACTCTCAATAAACACACAGCTCAACTGATAAGAGCAGAGGCCACCAACACATTAGAGAGTGGTCTTCGAGCCGTGAGCACACAGCTTGCCAAGAGCATCATTCCATATGCTTCACAGAAGAAATGGAGTGGATAGTTTGATCCAGTGAATTAGTTAAATTGAGGTCGGTTAGGAAAGTTTCAGAGCATACGTATTCTATTCTTTTTGATCACAAAATGTGATTGCTGTGCCTAAAATATTTCTCAAAGTCCTAAAAGGATAGCCAGACCTCTGTAATGTCTGCCAAGCCTTGCGTATTAAGTGACCATGGAAAATTTAGAATGACTGAGATCCAAAGTCATCACTACCCAAGGCGCAGAACTTCTGAGGGTTTAGTTGATTCTATCTTCATACTAAGCAGCACGAACACCATGGCAATGCCAGCAAAGTTCTAAGTAGGCAACACAATGAGGTCAACATGATCTGGAAAATGCGCTTCCTATGAAGGACACCTCTGTTTCCTCTGCCCTTTATCCTTCTGCACATAATAATTTAGAAGAAATACATCCATAAACACAGAGAGTTAATACTAAAGGGAAAATATTACACCAGTCACTACTGCCTGCTAATTTTTTAAAATACTACAACAAATAAACAACACAACAAAAACAAAACAGAATACTCTTTCCAATATCTGAATCCTGGAGCTCTAACTGGCCTGAGATCAGAAGGATTGATGTAAGTGATGTTATCAGTGCATATTGATGGCTGAGAGATACAAGCTTAGTAGACCTTAGATATTACATCCAGTTTGAAGCAGAGAAGCAAAATACCATTACTCCTTTCAACCTGCAGTAAATTCAAAGGTTATTCTCTTTCACCACCTAGAAAGCAACTACTTGAGACAGGAAATTCTGTCCTTTCTTTTGTGTTTCCAGTATCTAGTTTTATGTAAAATAGATGCTGGTTTTTAGAATAAATGAACAAATTCATGCATATTTTTCAAGCAATTTCTATAGGCAGTGACTAGGAATACTGTTTCAAGAGCTAGAAGTTTTGTCTTGATACCTAAGGATGAATTAAAAACATAAATGTCTATAGATAAAGGATTGGCAATAAATTATGATATTCTAGAAACTCCCTTAAAATATGAAAAATTGATGGAAAACTTCATTGCCAAATTGAAAAATTTTAAATTATAATGTTATTTAAAATATTCATATATATAAAAGTAGGCATTAGATATTCATGGTTTCAACTCTTTTTTTTTTTTAAAGATTATTTATTTATTTGACAGAGAGAGAGAGAGAGTGATCACAAACAGGCAGAGAGGTAGGCAGAGAGAGAGGAGGAAGGAGGCTCCCTGCTGAGCAGAGAGCCCGATGTGGGGCCCTGAGATCATGACCTGAGCCGAAAGCAGAGGCTTTAACCCACTGAGCCACCTAGGCGTCTTTATGGTTTCAACTCTTATGCCATTATAAAACCAAAGTATTTTAAAAAATAAATATAACTAAAACCACAAAATCAATTAAATGTATTAATTTAATTCATAGAATACCAAAATCATGATTTCAATTATTATTCAAATTATTTAATAAAGTTAATTGGTTTAATACGCCAATTGATTTTAATAAAACAAACTTGCTTAATAAAACCATTCAAGACATTTATTCAATTAAACTAATTTAATATAGTCACTGTTATACTATAAATCAAAAATAGCTAGTTGTGTGTTACATACATGCATTTAAATTTTTTTATTTCACTTGCTTTTGACTTTTCAGTATGAGATGTATATGAACACTATAATATAGCCATTGTATTTTTTTACAATATCATATTTAACCACTAAGCCATTTATTAATTAAATAGTGGTTCCCAAAATATAATACCAGAAAATATAAGTTCTGATTAAAACCTTCATTTCATATTTATTAATAATTTTAGGTAAGTAAAATGGCATATATAAATGAATCATGAAACTCCTAGCATAGATTTTGTATTCATACATATCTCGAGAAGGTAGGCATTACCCTGCCCATTTTACAGCTGAAAAACTAGTCTCAACAAAGTAACTTAACTACACTAACATGTGCCAGAGCTGAGATTCAAAACCAAATTCTTTGATTCCAGATCAGATCTCTATATTATGTAAGTATCTGAACACTAATTGAGCTTCCTAATATCACACTGCCAATTAAAAGTAAGGTTAGAACAAGAAACTTTGTCTCTAGACTTTTATATCAAAACCCTTTTTCATATATCGTCTTCTGATTGAATTTATTTTATTGTGCTTTTATGGCAGTTGAGTTATGAATATGCCCTTTTTATTTGGTCTACTTACTCTCATAGAACAGGAATTGTTTGCTAACTCTATCTAAAATGACATTTGCAAACAGAATACTTGAGAAAGTGCTAAGAGAATGAAAAAACTGCTTTTGGTGGTATGAAAAATATACTTAAATTACAGAATATGTTTCATTATGAAATGTTAAAGTAAAATATCACAGCACACCAAAAAGTCTTTGTATTTGATTTAGTACTACTGTCATTGGTGGTAGGCATGACTTATTAAAGCAGTAAAATAAATGTGTAAAACTTGATATGAGACATTATGTAGCATTTATTATGCTAAGCCTGTTTCTACGATGGAAACCATTATAGACACACCATCAAACAGTAGTAGAGACTATAAACACTGATAATTATTGCCATCTTATTAAAATGAATTAAATTTTGCAAAAGGAGAAGTTTTGAAGGGAAAATTCATTTCTGAATGAGGTCAAAAACATTACAGTTAAGTTTATGTAGATGGATGAATCAGGTAGACTTGCAGTGGGATTTCAAGGATAAATAAATTCATGAGTACCAATTTTACACAATATTCCGAAGAAGAAAAAAATCAGAGTTATTTCTAGCTCCTATTGTAAAAGAATTCTCAGGAAGAAGATGAGAAAGTGGGACAAGTAGGAAGCAGAAAGTGGTATGAAAGGAACAACCAGATATCCAGAACACTATGGAAGATGCTTTGTTTACATTATCTTACTTAAGAGATGTAATTGATCAAAGAGATCTGGATTTTTGCTATACAGATTTGTCTTACTAAAGACATTTACTTGTGGGGGGCGCCTGGGTGGCTCAGTCATTAAGCGTCTGCCTTCGGCCCAGGTCATGATCCCAGAGTCCTGGGATCGAGCCCCGCATCAGTCTCCTTGTTCGGCAGGAAGCCTGCTTCTCCCGCTGCCCTTCCCTCTGCTTGTGTTCCCTCTCTCGCTGTGTTTCTGTCAAATAAATAAAATCTTAAAAAAAAAAAAAAAAGACATTTACTTGTGTCTTCTGAGGGCTTTTTTTAGTTTATAAAGTATTTTCATGTGCCTGTTTCATTTAATTATTGTAAGAGTCTTAAGAGTATTAGTACACATTATTTACTGAATAGAAACTAGTGCTTCATGAGTCCAGTGGAGGAGGCCAGGTTTCAGAAGCCAGATTTTTGTCTCTAGAAGAACTTTGTGATAAGGCAAATCCTGCTCACCAAAGCACCTCAGATGCTGGCAGGATCGTAAGACAGGATGGGAACTAAATTAGTTCCAACTAATTCCAACCAAAGCAAGAAAGGGAAAACCCAGAAAGTAAAGTAGGGATAGTAGGTAATCATGGATCTAACAATAAGGTTAACTTCATTTACTAATTTTACTTATTATTTTTATAATAATATTGATTTTATTAGTTACATTATTTTTTTCTTTAATAAATCATACGACAAATATCCATCGCATATTCATGGTGCACTAGCCCCTTTCTTGGCTGTGGACATGGAGCCTAAAATAAAATAGACACAACCACTCTTGTGATGGAGTCTACATTATTGTGAAGATAAATAACCATAACAAAAAGAAAATACATGACATAATGCCAAATAATGGTAATGTAATGAAGAAAAATTCAGTAGAATAAGGGTATATGGAGTAATAGACATGTGCTATTTTAGATAGTGTAGTGAAGGCAATCCTTCTGAAGTTATAATTCTATATATATATTGGTGAGGTGGCCAGAGGTCAGGTCTCTAAGGTCCTACAAATCCTGGTGACAATTTTATTTTATTTTGGATTTGAATTTTGTTTGAATTTTATTTATTTTCAAAATTTATTCAAATTTATTTATTCAAATAAATTCAAAATTTATTTTAATTTTATTTTGGATTAAGAGAAAATTTGGAGGGGTCCCTGGATGGTACAGTCGGTTGAGTATCAGCTTAGGTTCTGGTCTCAGGGTCCTGAGACTGAGTCCCATGTCTGGCTCTTTGCTCGGCATGAGTCTGTTTAAGACTCCGTCTTCCTTTGCCCCTTCTTCTCTCAAATAAATATCTTTAAAAAAAAAAAAAGGAAGAAAGAAAATTTGGAGATCTTTGATAATAGCAGTATAAAAAAGTTATTTATATTTTTATCGACTCACACTGGCAACCCAAAGGAAGAACCTACGGTGGAATAAGTATATACATATGGAAATCAGAGATTTCCTAGTAAAAAGTGTTTGTTATTTAAGGATATATTTGTGGATTCAACTAGTATAGTAGCAGTGAAAGAAGTGAGATGTGGTCCTATGTAGAAGATATTTTCAAGGTTGAGCAATAGAACATGTAAGGCATTGGATATTGGTTACTAGAGAAAAAAAGAGTCAAGGATGTCATTTAGTCTTATAATCTGAGCCAACAAGTGAATGATGATGCTGTCACTGAGATCAGAGCCCTAGATGAGGTACCGATTAAGAGAAGAAATTCACAGATTTGGTTTGGGACATGTTACTTTTGTGATTTTGATCTGAATGAAAACATGAGTTGTTAGGCCGAAGAGTCAAGATCCTTTACTAAGAAAAGCAAATATTTAGAGCTTAGAAGAAGAAAAGTGGCTAGTAAAGAAAGCTTTAAAAGAGTGGGCAGTGTGACAGGTGGGAACGAGGGAAGTATGAAAGGGAGCATAGTGTAAAACAAGGGGGGGAAATGTCATTTCAGGAGAGAGTGATAAACTGCAAAATGCTCCTAGAAGTTGGGTAAAACACTGAGGCTTGATCTCTGACTTTGAAAATAGGAAATATAGCACAGAGAAAATTGGTAATGTGGTGGGGATGGAAGTCAGCGCACAGTAAGACGGATGCTGAGGGAGCAAAAAGTTGAGTCTGAAGGAGTATTCAGAGGAGGTTTTCTGTAAGTGAAACAGGACAGTAGGCAGTAGGAAATGCTGATTGTTATAAGACTGTAAAGGCCGGGGTGGTGAAGATGGTTTATTTTTTTGTTGTTACTTTTTGTTTCATTAAAAATAAACTGTGGGGCTTTTAATGTTTTCCATGATTAGGATAAAGATTCATAATGAATCCAAGTAGTTTGAATTTATTAATTTTGAACTAGACAGAAGCAGAGAAAGGTAGGGGCATGCAGTCAGGTGCGGGTAAAATATGTGGTGTGTGGAAATAACTTCTGGAAAAGAGATGGTTCATAAATTTTAGGGACAAAAAGAAATTTAAACAAACTAGAGAGGTTAAAAAAAAAAGACAATACCTGTTGTGAAAAATTAAATTATAAATTACAAAGTGTTTAGTAGAGTAGTTGGGACATAATAAGTGCTGAAAATTATAGGTATTAATTATGATGATGGTTTTAAGATCTATCCACAGTTCTTTAATGTGATTTCCTCTGGACGGTGGAGTTTAATTTCCCTTATGCCCTTCCTGGAATGAAGGCTGAAAAAAAAAGGGGAGGGGCAAAGGAAGAGGGAGTCTTAAATAGACTCACAGAGTATGGAAAGTGAAAAACTGTCACTGGACAGCAGGACCCTACTTAACTCAAGGGTCATGGTTAACTTGCCTTGTGAGAAGCTTAGCCGGCACCATGACCTACGGGTGTGACACCATGAGAAGGACAGTTCAACCTATGTGGCTACATTGGATCCTGAAAGAGAAAAATACCTATTAGTGGAATAATTGGTAAAACCTGAATAATGTCTGTATACTGTAGTTTAGTTAATGTTATTGTGTCAAACTTAATTCAAACTTAATGTCAAGATTATATAAGGTATTAACATTATAGAAATCTCTGTCAAGGAACTATGGTAACTATCTGTACTATCTTTGTAACTTCCATTAAATCTAAAATTATTTTAAAAGTTAGATAGATAAATTCCCCCATGATTCTAGAAGGTGTCCAGGGCTGAAACTCACTGCATTAAGATGAGGTGTAAGCAATTATGATTAAGCAATACAAGCACACTTAATATATTTTTCTTATTAAAAACAATTATTTTATTTAATTATCATCACCATCATCATCCTCATCACCATTGTTGTCCTGATTATAATATTTTCTGAACTATCTAATATAGGCCATCTTTAGTGAATTATCACATATACTCTGTGTAATATTTGTAAGCTGCTTGGAAGAGTGCCCAGCACGTATTAAGTATTGATCTACATATATTACTATTGAAAATGCCTGTAAGAAGTTTCCTTAAATGTCTTAGCAGTAGCTGTGGGATTTATTTACATATGTGTACTATTTTTGCTACTACATCAAAGTAAATCTTGCCATGAATAACAATTTTTATAAATACCCTGATACTCCTAGAGTGAAAACTGAAAGCAAATATTCATGAGGATTCTTATTCCCCATTCCTCTTATCACAGTCTACCTTCTTGAGTTCCATAAGTCATTCACAAAGGAGACAGAGGTCTCAAGCTATAGAGGAGATTTCCTATAAAACCAGGTCAAAGAAGAATTTATCTTCTTGGTCTGTAGAACCACTAATTCTATTCAGCTTTCCATCTCCCTGGAAAGGTTTGAAACTATTCCCCCTTTGCGTGCTATACAGGCAGTCCATTAATATGGCAGACTCTATTCTGTTTTCTAAATATTTTATATGAGTCATCTCTATTCAGAAACTAGAAAGTAAAGGGAGATCTTATGTAATCCTAGCCTACTTAAGTCCACTCAATAACTTGGCTTTGAGTGATTTGATAAAAGCAGGATTAAGTAGGTTTAACTGAACATGCCACTTGGTATGCTGGATTAGGTATCATGGTCCAATATGAGAGCTGTCAAATATGACTAATGTTTTCCTTCTAAGGGAAACAAAATGGAGTTGCAGTAAGGGTGCTAACACTGAAGCCAAGAAAACTCAGACTCATACTCTGACTTAACATCTTGCTTGCCAACACTGTGAATATTTTAAATGAGGAATGGCATTTATAAACATAACAGAATTAATCAGAGTGGTGAGAGAAGTGTATTCTAATAGAACTGAAATATAGGAGTCACAGCAAAAACAATGGAAGAAAATGAATTTGATATTTTACTGAGAGAGATTTGTTTAGTGATGCATGATAAATTTAGGTTCAATATTCACTTCTGTATGAAAGATTGCTTCCCCCTCTGACTTCACTATTTAGTCCCAGTATTCCCGTGACTAAGCTCATCCAAGAAATCAGAAATCAGAAAGTAGAGCTGCTTCTCTAGAAAAGATCCCAAATATGTACCTATATAAAAGGCTGGATTCTTTCTAGTTCTGTCATCCAAATAATGTTTTCCACTTATTCAAATTCATAATCATAGGTTAATATAGTCTTATATATAATAATATCTGCCACATGTCTTTTGTTTTCTATTTGATGTTTGGAATCTCCCCAATAGACATCAGTAATATGTAATTTTCAAGATAATGTCATATCCAGTTGATGCTGTTATAGAATGGAAGATCTCACTTAATGTAAAAGGATGTACTTCATTCATGAGACAACATGGAAAAAGCTGGATTTTGTGTCCTGTATAAATGTTATCAATGACTCTGTTAATTTATGAGAGATTTTATCTGGTAAGAGTTTATCTGGTCATTGAAGAGAGATTTTGGGGAAACCAACAAATTACTACACTCTTCTATAAAAGATAAATTCAGTTAAGACCCAATGTGTTTAAAAGGGCTTATCCCTGATAAGGGCACCTGGGTGGTTCAATTGGTTGAACATCCAATTTGATTTCAGCTCAGATCATGATCTCAGGGTCTTGAGATTGAGGCCCACCTAAGGCTTCATGCACAGCAGGGAGTTTACTTTAGATTCTCTCCCTCTCCCTTTGCCCCTTCCTCTCACTCTCTCAATCTCTCTCTCTCTAAGTAAATAAATATTTTATAGAATAAAAATAAAAGGGGCTACAGAAATTATTGAAAATGTGATTTCAAAAGTCAAAATGGAATCTCTATGACTTCTATCTCTACTATCTTAAAATCATGAATACCTTGATCATCTCTATGTTCTACTAATTCAGTTCATCGATGACGACAGATTTGCATATGTTACAGATTTGTAGTTATAGGATCTGGAGACTAAAGCAGGTGATTACAGCTGATACTTTGTGGCCCGGAAGTGAAACGTAAGAGCAATATTAATCATCTTATACTTGTTTCTTGCGTAAACCTCACAGTATAAAAACATTTACATCATAAGCCTTTCTATGAAATAAGCAGATGACAATACTTTTCAATGCAGATTTCTGGCAAACTGCTCCCAGAAGAAAGCCAGGAAGCAGAGTTTTTAATTCATTTCATGTCAATTCAACCTTGTTCTTCATTTGTGGAGAAGTTAATTTTACCCCATTGTTATATAAATCTGTCTTTAAAAGACTCTCTTGGACTGATATATTGCTCATTTTATGCCTGAAAATAGAAATGAATCTAAGCTTCTTATTGATAATTTAGGGAAAGAAATAACGTATTTTGTAATTAGTAAGCTCTTTGCCACAACAATAAATCAAAAATATTGCTGCTGTTATTGTTTTTGTTATTGTTTTATTATTCAACCCATCTAAAGATATACTCCAAAGCACGAAGAAGGAAAGTATATCTTATCAGAGAAAACAAATTTGACGCTAGTGTTTGCAAGGCTTTCCTTGCATCTGGGTAAGTAGATAGGTAGGTGAGTAGATACGCAAGTAGGTAGGTAAGATCAGTATTATATAATATTAATAATAATTACTATTATTATCATCATATCTAGCTGCAATAGGCAAGAGAATACCATCATCTGCGTCTCTTTGCACTGCCATACTTTATGCCCAAGTATCACAATGCATACGAATTGTAATTCCCTTCTACCTTTCCCAACTAATGTGATTCTTCTTCTTTGACTTGTACCTTGCATATACATTATCACTTCATGAAGGAATAGTCCAATTGATTCATAAAAGTTACTTTTAAATAATACAAGGTCTCCCTCAGTATCAGAGACTCAGACAAAAAAAAATTAAAAATACAGATAGTAAAACTATGGAAAAAGAAATGAGAAACATCTAACTAAAATGACAATGTTTTCACTACAATATGCATCTCAACAAATCAGAATTTAACTGATTACAGATGAAAAAAGTCAACAGATATGAATTCTACATAGAAATTATTTCTAATTTGGCTTCTTTTACCATCTTTTAACTAAGATCTACTTGTTAAAAATACTGTGACAAACATGACTTTGAATTGTGAAACATAATTGATTTTAAAGCGTATAGAGGTTTGCTAATTAGTGAAATTCAAAAGGAAGTCTTCTGTGGTTGGTTCTCCAATTATTTAATTTTCTTCCTATTCTAATCTTCAATCCATTTCAGCATTCATCAAATCAGCAAACAGCATAATTAATAAGCAAAATAAACCATGGCAGATTATTGCTACAGAATACAAAGCAAAAATGATAAGAAATGTGTTAATATGAGGCTACATCAAGGTTTAATAGTGACATGTAACATAATGTTGTTATTTAATCATTTTAAGCTGCATTAAATATTCCAATTATACACAAGCCATAATGACCTATCTAGGTATTGGATGGTGGCCAAATGCATCAAATCTGCAAAGCCCAGGAAGACTGTTATCAGGGTTAAGCTGGAGATCAGAACGTTTGTACAGGAAGTCATTCTTCTTGGCAGTGCAGAAGAGCATTAACCCATTAAACTAGAATATATATTAATGACCTCCTATGTGCAAATTTAGAAACTTTTGGAGAATAACCACTAGTTTATGTCATTCCTGCATTTGGAAAACCAGGCTATGCACTTCCCAAGCACCATGATTTTGCTCTGTATAATTGATTTTCAACCTATAGCACAGGGCCTATCATAAAGTATTGGTTAGTAAATGTTTGTGAAATCAATTTAGACACTGATAAGGGAAAGAAATTGATTCGAGACTAGGAAATCAGTGTGTGGACGGGGGGAGGAGGAATAGGAGATAAATGACAGGGAGCAAGTGACCTGATTTTTTAACAGAGAGGTGTCCAGCACGAAGGAGCTCTAGATTCAGAAGGGATGGACACAGTGAAGTCAAATAGATTAGAAGCCATGTACATACCAATGTTGCCCCTAGCTGGCTGGTTTATAAATGCCCAACTGCAAGGAAATAAATTACTATTAAAACTTACCCATTCAAATAAAAAAAAAACAAACTTGCCCATCCAATAGAATTTACATCTATGTGACCAGATTAGGTACTTTAAGACAGAATGCAGAAATAAAGCTGCCATTTCTTGTTATCAATACATGTCACAACAATGATAATGCAGAGTCTGGTGTTTGGCCACCATCCGAGCTGGGCGTGCTTAGGTGTCTTCTCCATGACTGATGCAGTAATATTATTGTTCTTTTTCCTTTGAACTCTTATTAGATGACCTGTATTTACAAGATGGCTCATCAGGGTTGTTGGACTGGTCTAGGGCCAGACAGTGGAGCAGGGCTTACTCTCCAGCTAGGCTCCGTTAGCTGACTTCAGGGGTGAAAACAAAACAGATGAGCTCATTCTGTGAACAGGGTCTTCTAGAAGCATGAAACCTAAGAAGACCCTGTTTTATTCAGCAAAAATACCTCTCGGGATAATGCTAAGAAAGTTGCATGGGACATTTGTTTAAAATGCTGAAAAAACCTAAGGAGATCTAGATTTCAAGATTTCAGAAATCCATGACTGCAAGACTTGTGAACAGAGCGTCATGTTTCACCAATGAGAGAATTCAAAATGTCCATCCTATGCAAAGGAGTATCTGTCTCTATAACAGCAGGATGGCTGAAAGTATCCATAAGCCAATTAGTTCCCTTCATTGTAGATTTTCTCTGCATTGCTATTTCAACAGCTCATTACTGCATTAATGACTATGGCTTCAGAAGCAGGCATTTGTACAATTGGTGACGGTTCGACCTCTTCAAAAGTGGGCGCCTAATTACTTCTTCATGTGGAGGACGAATTTAAAGGCTATCACTCTGTCTCTAAGTTGAATGTAAAACTTCTTATCGATTCACCTGGATTTAGAATAACAACGGGGATTGTCAGTACTCAATGACCAGATTCTTTTTGTTGTCAAAATACGTCTGTAATATTAAATTCTGACTGATCTCTCAAGAGCAATATTTTATAAGCACAAAATCTAATATTTGGTCATTTGATCTCAGAAGTTAAAATGTAATTTTTAATGTCTGATGCATACCAGTCATGAAATAAATATTTTTTTAATGGAATCGTGAAAACTAAGTTAAAGACAGAAAAAAATCAAGCAATAGAAATGAAGTTATCATGTGTATTAGAAAATGTGGTTTAAAATGTTAGGGGTCTCCATAAACTAAAAAATGAAAAATTAAATGGATAATTTAAGTAATCATTTTGATATTTCCATTGCTTAGATTTTTCAAACTCAAAATGTCACTTTCATAAATAGTTTTTGTTTTTGCTTTTTCTTTTGTTCATTTCATTTTGAATTTTGTTTGTCCTTTAGTCTTAGCTTAATTTATCTCTAAACCCAAACCTGTGACCATGTGAGCAGGGTTTTTTTTTCTGCCATTGTTCATAGAAACAATAAAGAAGTCAGTGCAGTAAACTACTTAGCAAGATGGAATACAATGTCCTTCTTAGAAATGCTTTGTAATAAACTCTTCAACAATAATGAAATCAGTATCTCTAAGAGGTACCTGCACTCCCATGTGCAGTGTAGCATTTTTCACAGTAGCCAAGGTATGGAAACAGACCAGCTGTCCTTCGATAGATGAATGGATAAAGAAGAGATATGGCATACAATATAACATTATTCCCAACAGAATATTATTAGGCCATGAGAAAGAAGGAAGTCATGCCATTTGTGACAATACGGATGAACCCAGAGGACATTATGCTACGTGAAATAAGCAAACAGAAAAAGAGAAATACTGTATATTTTCACTTATGTGCAGAATCTAAAAGGAAAAAAAAGGTCAAATTCATAGAAACAGAGCAGAAGAGTGGTTAACAGGAGTTGGGGGAGTGGGGAATAGGAAGATATTGGCCAAAGTTGTGTAGGATGAATAAGCCTAGAGATTGATGTACAGGCATGATAACTACTGCTAATAATACTGTACTGAATACAGGAAATATGCTTAAAGAATAGGTTTTAGATCCACTCATCACAAAAAGAAATGGTAACCAAGTAAGTAGATCATAAGTTAATTAGCTTAACTGTAGTCATCATTTCATTACATATATGTACACTATGTCATATTTTACACCTTAAATATATACCATTTTTATTTAGAGTATATATAAAACCTCACTAGAGTATCTGAAAGTTGGGGCAATATTCTTCGGGGAATTTGTTGATTTTAGGTGAGTTGCCAAATTTATCATTATAAAGGTATTTGGGGAAAATGCATAAAGTTCAAATGCTTTCATTAAATGAAATTTCATTTTTTCATTATTGGAATTATTGGAATCATTAATAACTTAAAAGTGCTTTCTAAATCAATATTCCATCACCTTAACTTGATTTTTTGGTGCTTCAAATGATCCGTGCAGAAGAGGACACTCACTGACCCTTAGTTTACCCCAAAGCCGGAGGCTTTAAAGGAATCAAGTTGGATTGCAGATTCCGAGTCAGTGGCCTTGAAACAGCTACAGCTACGCTTATCGCCTGACACATCCATCAGGCACTACGTGTGATTGATTGCACTGTTTCTGAGGCTTTGGAACTGATCACCAGAATGAAGGATTTTTCCATCTGCATTAAGGCACAAAGTCATTTTAAAGACCAATTTTAGGAAGGTGAGCAATAACTGTCATCAACAACGAAAATTTCACAACCACGTGAAAAGTGGCACAGGAGCCTAAAGTATGAAAAGAATAACAGGCTTCAGGTGACTGCCTGACACCTTTCCTTTATTGGGAGTTCATGGCGCATTTATTAAGATACTTTAAATTAAAGTGTCTTTTCATAATGACAGCTTTTCTTTTTGGGTGTGATTTTTGCCGGATTTTTTGTTTCCCTGTGGAAGTACTGCATGGTTTCTTGAGTACGAAAACTTTTACAAAGCCTTGAGATTTGCACTGGTGTGCAGGATTTAATATGATCTTTCTTCTTTCTTTGTCCTCAAAAGTCAGACCTCTCCATCTGTCCCTTTCAAACAAGGCGAGGAGGTTTGCCCAGCGGATGTAACCTGGCCCGAAGCATTCAGACCTGCAGATCCTTTTCAGAAAAGAAACAGTACGGGTGAAGCAGAGTGGTATTCAGCCCCAAGCTTCTGAGCCCTTCTGCCAGACTGCCTGTAAATAAACATTGCTGCTTTTACTTTCTCCGAGCCTTACCACTTTTTCGCTATTCTTATTGTCTTGTTCTTCTTGTTTTTCTCTATTCCCATTCATACCCATTCATTCTGAAACTCATTTATATCTCTAATCTTTTTGCCCACCAAAGCAAAGAGAGTATACCTAATCCTGGGAATGATTCAAGTTTTAAGAGGTTTTACAGTGCTTACAGAAATAACGAGGCAACCACTTCACCATAAAAGTATAAAAAATAAAGAATAGAAGGAGATAGACTCCCCACACTGAATCAAGTGTCAGCATATAAGATAACTTATATATATTGAAGTGATCCATTAGGCAAACAGACATGTGCTTGGATCGGAGTTCACATCACTCCTTTTGACATCTCAAAGCAAGTTAGTTTATCTAATTCTCAGACCTGACTCCTTAAAATGTGGAAGTAAAGCCGACTTACTATAGCTCTGAGGATTAAATGGCATAATATATGTCAAATACCTGGTAAGTGGATTTGGACCACAGTAGATGTTCAATGATTGCTTCAATTTTGATTCCTCCCGGAAATGCTTAAATAAAAGAAATTTTGTTCCAATTGGTTCTCGAATACCAAGTCAATCTGTTTCACAGGCCCTATTTATAGTATGTTATCATAAAAATATTTTTAAATAGGTAAAAATAGCCATAAATATTGTTGTATCATAATAATTCCTATGTTAGGGATTATCTATTTCATGCAGGCTAAGGTAGGGGCCTATGAAAATCTCTCTGTCTCAAAAAAAAAAAAGAAAATCTCTCTGTCTCACACAGACACACACACACACACACACACACACACACACACACACACACACGCTCCTTAAAAGTAAATGAGATACAGGTATCAGAAAAAAAATGTATGCATATTTATTCAGGGGCTTTCATAAAGTGACACTTAAATTTTTGATCCAATTAGATATAAACTCTAGAAAGAAACAGTCAATGGGGAAAATATATGTTTATACAATGAAAATTGAAACAGAAAGATAACTATGTGAATCTAAAACTGGATTTCACAATTCCTCATTTTTAGAAGTTTAAATACAGCTTTGGGCAACATACCAGTTACCAGTATCAGTACCTATGTTGAAATGGTCAGAAACTCCTGATGTGCTCAGAACTGGAAAAGCAATGCAATAATAATGTCTTCGATTGTAAATAAATGGACAGCATGATTTTAAGTCTCTACTGAAATATTCACCTAAATTGTTTGATATTCTGTGCATACCACAGACAACATATAAAGTGAAAATTCTTCCTTATCCCTATATTTATTCAGAGAAAAAACATAAAAATAAAACTACTGCACCTTACATTATCAAATCATTATGCAATCAAGGATATAAATGTAGACTTCTCCATTTTAAAAGAATGTCTGACTTTAAATTGACTCTTCCCTCTTACAGGTGATTCATTGGAAATTTGCACAAATACATAGCTTAAAAATTGCCATATATCTTGCAAAGTCAATATTTTAAGTATAATGTGAGGAGGGTTTGTACAGTTGTACCAGAATCAGACACTTCTATTAACAATTGGGTCACATCTCCTGTGTTTTTTTTCCATTTGAATTAAAAGTTGCCGACAGAGACAATCTAATTCAAAGAGCTTAAAGCAGACTGAAGTATTCAATCAAGATTGTTCATTTATTTCTGACAAGATTCAAATGCAGTTCCAGAATTTTGAAAAAAATACTATAATCATATATGAAACTAGTCAAGAAAAAAATAACCACATTTTGCATGTTATCATGCATTCTAAAAAAAAAATGTGTTTCACATATGGAAGTATCCAAATCAACACAAATAAACAAGTTAGTCCACACAAACAGAACATAATGACTGTCCCTTATATATAGTTTATAACTGCCTCCAGAAATTGTAGAAAATAATAATTTAATGTCATACACTAAAGAAAAACAATTGCACACATTAAAAACCTGAATCTTGGGAATATTCAGCGCAGTTCAGTAAAACAGGGTGGGCTAGAACTCAGGGCACTGAATTACAAATCTAACTTTGCCACAAATTCTCTCAAAATGGATAGAGTAGAGGAAATTAGTCCATGTTTTAGGGCTTCACTTTTTGTATTTATAAAAGGCAGTTGAACAAAATACGTAGAGTCCATTTTAATCTTGTAATGATGATGTTACTAAGTTATAAAGTTATGTAATTCAATAATGAGATGAAGGTGATGTTTTCTATATGTTGGCCTATCAAAGCATGCAAAACTCACAATTTTATCTGTAAAAACTTACCGAAGCAGTATTCAGATAAATCTGAATTTGAAGCCCATGTTATTACCATTTATGGTAATGGTAATTACCATTTCTCCCAATTTCTAAATTAGATTGGACTTCATGGCTATCTAGAAATTCTTAGAATGTCAACTTGATTTCATTCCATCTTGCTTTTTTAGGAACTGGTTTCATCAAACATTTTTATGCATGCTCTTTCTTTTAACATTCCTATTTAGCAAATAGCACAGCGCTAAATGCATACTAAAAGCTCAATAATTCATTGTAGAATTTATTAAGAAAAAAATACATTGTTATTTCCCATTGCCTATATTGTATTTAAAGGACAATGATTTAAAAATATATGTATTATATATTTGATGTATATATATGTCCCAAAATATATATCAATATATATCAATATATCTATATCTATGTATCTATATATCTATATATCTAGATGTATCTCAGAAACAAAACGAAAACAAAAACTTCCCCAAAGAGTGGTCTGTGCTTGATAGAGGTCCTTTTTTCCAAAATTCTTTTTTTGTTTGTTTGTTTCTCTTTCTCTTTTTTTCTTAATTAACATATAAATAATTAGTTTAGGGGTCCAGGCCTGTGATTCATCAGTCTTATATCATTCACAGCACCCACCACAATACATATCTTCCCCAATGTCCATCACCCAGCTACCCCAGCCCCCCACCTGCCTCCCCTCCAGCGATCCTCAGTTTTTTTTCCCCATGATTAAGAGTCTCTTATGGTTTCTCTCCCTCTCTGGTTTCATCCTGTTTCATTATTTCCTCTCTTCCTCTATCTTCTTCTGCCTTGTTTCTTAAATTCTGTATATCAGTGAGATCATATGATAATTGCCTTTCTCTGATTGTCTTATTTCACTTAGCATAATACCCTCTAATTCCATCTGTGTCATTGCAAATGGCAAGATTTCATTTTGGATGGCTGTGTAATATTCCATTGTATGTATTATGGATGGAATACTTATACATATTATGGATAGAATACAATATTCCATTGGATGTATGTGTGTGTGTGTGTGTATACACCTCTTTTATTTACACACACACACACACACACACACACACACACACACACCACATCTTCTTTATCCATTCATCTATTGATAGACAGCTGGGTTCTTTCTACAGTTTGATCTTCCAAAATTCTAGTTGCTTAATCTCTGACCATCTAGAAATCTGTTGCCATAATTTTAATAAGTCTTTTGATACACCATTGATTTTCAGGTGCTCAAATGACACATATTTTCCTCAGGTCTGATTTTCCTAACTATTCTACAAAAATTGCTTTGGTGAATATGACTTCCTTGTTAAAGTGTTCTCTCTTGCTTTCATAACATAGCACTGTTAAAACATATGAATCTTTTCCACAATTTATGGAACAGATACAGACATAATTCTCTCATTTCTCCAAGTGATTACTTAATTCTCATTTGTGTATGGTTGAGTGTGTCTCTCCAAATTCTGTTGTCATCCCCAAAGATTTCTCAAGCAGCCCAGTGGCTTTGGGTATGGTCTTGCTTTCAAACATTAACCAGAAAGAGTAGAATGCCTGCTCATCACACTACAGTCTTAATGCTCATCCTATCATAATCCGTTTATTGTCAGTTTGAACATCTTTAGATCACCCACACTGCTTCTCCGTTTCTCCCAAAGCTCAAACACTCTGATGGAGCAGCAGATCTGGGGTAACTCTATGAACCTCTAGGTCCCTACATGAAATTTGGATCTTGATCCCTTTAGGATGTGTTTTCTTTGAAAACACAAGATCATATTTTTCCCCCAAATGTTCTTCATTAGAAACATACCAAATTTCCAGAGAATTTTCAATATTATTGAATCATAAAAGAAAAGGGGCAATATCAATTCTATACCTTTCCAAGAAGCTCCCTGACTTCTATGTAGATTTCTACCCCTAGTTCCTTCAACCAATTTCCCCCAAAGTATGTTGGTGTGAGGGGGGAAAAAAAAAAACCTTTGCTAGACCAGCAAAAATCCAGTGAAATGACTGATTACTGAACCTGGATTTACAAACATAAAAGTAACCATACCCTGAGAGGTCATTTGGGTTTTCTGGATTTAGTCCTACTTCCAATCACCAAACAGAAAAAAGCATCTCCTCATCCTATCAATGATGTCCTTCTTAGTCTAATCTGAGGCTCTAAGGTGATATTCTGTAATATTCCAGACACAAAAAGAGAGACGAGAAAGAAGGGGAAAGAGAAATAAAGATATATAAATCATGTATGTAATATATGGAGATTTACATATGTTTGTATGAACATACATATAGAGAGAGATACACAGATACAGATACATAGATAATATAGATATATGTCCTTAACAAGTACTGTGCCACATGAATATGTCCCTCCATTTTCCTTCTTCCACCTTCGAATACTCCATGGTCTTCTTTCCTACCGCATTTACTAATGTTAGTATTTCCCAATACTCTATTCTTTGTACATTTGTATCATACTCTTTCTACAGATAATCCCATCCATTTTTCTTCAAACCATATTGATACAGAAAACTCCAAAATATTTATTTCTAACCTCCATCTGGCTCTCAAGACTTACATTTCCATTTTCTTCCTGGAAAATCCTAATTAGACTTTCGAGTACCACTAACTCAATACATTCTAAAACAAACTTACTGTACCTTCACTTATCAGAGCAAAATATATAAAATCATCTTAAAGGGACAAAAGGAATGAATAAGTTCACAAGTCTGCAGGACTAGAATGTTATCTAATCAAATGGATTAACATGGCTACACAAAAAAGGCTCCACTGAAAGGGAGGAGAGTAGTCACCCATAAAAGAGAAAGGTTAATGGCTGATAAAACAGTGTCCAAAAGGAAGTGTGCCATGAGCCAAGGGTGTAACTTGTATGGTATTAATAATGGGCATATTTTTTTGGTGGGGATGGCAACCTTAGGTTATTTCACTGCAATGGCATTACACCTTTGAAACGAGATGTTTTTACCTTACTTTGTTTCGTTTTCATGTTTACCAACTAGTCATGTAATTATAATTTATTTTCCCATGATGTGCCTATGGGGAGAGAGAATACTACTCAGAGGACTATATTTGGTCTCCCTTGTGGTTTTATTTCTCATTATTAATTAAATTGTTGGCATTCTGATTTCATAGATCCGTCTTAGGAGATTGGTTAATTCAAATCTATTAATAAGAGATAGTTCCAGTTTCTGCTTCATGACAAAATTCAATCCCTAAGCATCAAGATTAAGTTCCAACATGAACCATGGAAAACTCACTAAGGAAAAATTCATTTCTTAAAATGAATTCTATGGAAGTCCAGGTGCAAAAAAAAAAAAAAGTGGTTTAAAATATACTATGTCTACTTCTCAAATTCAATGTCTTACTAAAACATCTAACATTATTTAAGCCACTGTTTCTCAAACTTATTGTTACCAAAGATTTTTTTTCTTTTTTTTTATAGTCCCTGGATTTTAAGGTAATTATACCTCGTGAGGCCAACAGAGATACCCAGCTGTGCGACCTAGAAAGCACATGTCTTCTGTAATACATATACAAAAAATAAATAAATAAATAAATAAAATAACATGATCTATCATCCTGTTCTTACTTAAGTGCTTTGAAACATTTAACATCTCCAACTGTTTATTAACTATTTCATGCTTGTCTTATTTCATCAATTAGAAAATAAAATCATTAGGAACAAGGGTTAGGTCCAATATATTTCTTAAAGAATCTAGAGCTTCTGGAAACAAAATAGGTATGATGTTCACTGTAAAGAATTCAATGTTTTTTATTCCTCAATTTGGAATTCTTATTATGTCCTCATGATTAGAGAATTCTACTCTTTAATGTTAAATTGTAGTCATTATACTTAGAGTAAGCATTATATATGCAATGCTAAGGGTGTAGGTCAGGAAGAAATATATAGAACTATTAATGCCAAAGTATGGATTCAACAGTGTTGGCAGATATTAATAATATCAGGTATTAACTCATAATTCTAATGCCCTAAATTTTCTTTCTCTCAAATGGCAAAGAAATAGTTTTAGAAAACATTGTTTTACTCTTTAGTTACTAAAAGAAATAATGGAGTAATTTTACTTACCCTATATTTTAAACTATATTTGTTAGTTTCATCCCAACCCAGTTTTCAAAGCACAGTTCCTCAATATCTAGAACCAAGGTCAAGTGCTCAAATTATACCATAATACGGGTTCAAATCAAAACACATAGAGCCATAGTAGACTGATAAATCCATCTTGTTCTTCTAAAGTTTAAAATTTTAGGGAAAAAATTGATTTTGTAATTAGATGCTTAGTAACTCCCAGTTCTTTAGCATGAATTGCATTTTTCATAAGTTACTTACGGTTTCCTCTAAATTAATGTAAGAGAGTTTTAGAACTTTTCATTTCTAGGTCATGGCATAGGAGTGGGAACAAGAACTTAATAAGAAATGTATTCCTGACTTGAACATAATTACTTAAAATATAAAAACAAAAACAAACAACAAAAAATTCTACAAACACAAAGTCTAACTTTTCTTTAATTCTTTAAAACTTAAATGTAATGCAGGAAAATGGTGAGAAAATCACAGAAAATAAGAAAATACTACATGAACAATTATCCAGTTCTGTTTTATAAACAATTCCTGATAAATCTTTTGAAATCTAATTATTTAAAATTTTAATTTGAAGATTGCAAAGATTGGGAATCCCTTTATATTTGAGATTTTATTAATCTTTAAGACATACTAATCACGTGGATTTAAATTATGCCTAACCCCCAGTGATTCCATCTTGTTAACTTTTCCTAAATACCTGCTGTGGGCAAGGGCTACATAGAACTTGGCTAAAATAAAATACAAGCTATACATAATTCTATTATGTAGTTTGTAGATTACGCAGGTCATTTGCCTCCCATTGAGCTGCTACCAAAATGAATAGAAGCACAAGGGGGAAAAAAAAAGGTACTCAAGTCATATATCTGGTAAGGTCTTAAAATTTCAAAAGAGAATTTTGAAAAAGTAGTTTTAGCTATCAATTTAAATTTGCTTCTACATTTTCTGCCCCTGACACTTTTTAAGTCTTGGATAGGGAATGAATTGAGTACCTGATACACAGATAAGGATCTCGGGTTATGATAAATGGTATCAGAGAAAATTTTTCATAATAAAATAAAAATCTTAGCTTCAGGAATTTACAATCTGTCTAGGAAAACTGACACAGTAATAAGAAGATTTAGAACAGTTATGGAGACAACATACCCACAGGGACAGAGCCATATCCTCAAGTACCACATTACTGTCTTTGCAAGTAAACAAAAATGAAGCAAAAAAGAACATTGTGCTTAAGCCCCCAACAAGAGCAAAAACAGGAAGCTGAGCCTGTTACATAATGAAGAGGTTGTAGCTATTCAACTCAGTGTTTTCTCTTTTCAAAACAATGTAGACAAACTATTTAGGGTAAATTTGGCTAAAATGATTTATAGAGTATAACACATATTGCTCAATTTAATTCTATTAAAGCAGGAACTCAGAGAATGAAAAATAATTTAAGAGATAGTTTCTAAATGTGTGTGTATGTGATCATGTATGTGAATTTTTGCTTATTAAAGGAATCTGTTCTGAAATCTAGATTTCACTTAGTGTTCTGCAAATATTCATGTGTGTATTCTGTTTAAATAATTGTTAATGTTACCTATATATACCTATATATATTTTTTTCTATTGCTATGGTAAAAGTATTATTACAGTTTGTCATTTAAACACTTTTGCCCCAATATAGCAATGAAACAGGAATTAGGTGGCTCATTTGTAGTATATCTTACTTCAAATAATTGTTCATACTCCCCAGAACCAGAGGGTATGTTTGTTTGTTTTCAGTCACCATAGAATATGTAATGACCCAGCATTATATTTCCTCATTCTGGCTACTGTTCAATTATTTTTAAAAACAACTTAAATATACATTGTAAATTAATTTAAATAAATCAATATGTGTCTGTGTGTTGTGTATTTATATGTTTATTTATTGGGCTTTCAACAGAAACTTATGAATCAATAAGGCTAACTGATTCAATTATTTTATTTTAAATATGATAAATTATTTTAAATATGATAAATTGGTTATTTCTTTTTCTGGACCTAATTTTCTCTCCACATTTGAAAAGTAAATTTCCTTTCCTCAGTGGAATTATTTTGCAGAGAATGCTATCCTATTGAGAATTAATATGACTCAGACATATCTAGTTAACATTAACATTACTAAACTAGTAATTAAGGTTCTGTATATAATGTCCCAATTGTGTTAAAAAGTTGGAAAACCTAAGATGAAACTAAATTTTCAAGTTGATTGTTCTTTACACATTTTAATTATTAGCACTGAGTAGCTTAAGCAGTGTGGAGTGTTTTATTTTCCTTTTTTTTTCAGTTTTATGGACAGTTCACATGCCAGGAGGAACTTTAAAACTCCAATATGTATACCACAGAAACTTACTTGCATGATATTAAGCAAAAATATGCTAGAACTGGAGTTATGTACAAAGACAATGTTCTTAATATTAAGAGTATTGTTTCCCATCTGTCTTGCATTGGGATACATATATTTACTATCACTAGCCTACCCATAAAATTAGAATTCCTAAGCCTATTGATTGAATATTGCTAAATACTGGCGGTGCCAGGGTGGCTCAGTCAATTAAGCCTCTGCCTTCGGCTCAAGTCATGATCCCAGGGTCCTGGAATCTAGCCCTGTGTAGGGCTCCCTGCTCAGCAGAGAGTCTGCTTCTCCCTCTCCCCCCTAACCTCCACTTATTTTCTCTCTATCTCTCTCACACAAATAAATAGAATCTTTAAAAAAAAAAAAAGTATTACTAAATATTGATTTAGGCTACATTTTATTGCCTAGACTTGAATTTTGAGATCCTCTAAACATTCACTTCAAAATATACACACACACGTTTTGTGAATTCTAAACACATGTTTTTACAATTAATATGTACTTGAATAGTCTTAAAATTATATACT
>CM053616.1:39690706-39850712 GCA_028646535.1 Procyon lotor | reverse complement strand
CAGATTTTGGAAATTCTCTACCATAATTTTCTCCAATATACCTTCAGCCCCTGTCTCTCTTTCTTCTTCTTCTGGGATCCCAATTATTCTAATATTGCTGTGTCTTATGGTATCACTTATCTCTCGAATTCTCCCCTCGTGGTCCAGTAGTTGTTTTCTCTCTTTTCCTCAGCTTCTTTATTCTCTGTCATTTGGTCTTCTATATCGCTAATTCTTTCTTCATCCTCACTTGTTCTAGCAGTGAGAGCCTCCATTTTTTATTGTACCTTATTAATAGCTTTTTTAAATTTCAACTTGGTTAAATTTTAGTTCTTTTATTTCTCCAGAAAGGGACTTTATTTCTCCCAAAAAGGATTCTCTAATCTTCCATGCTTTTTTCAAGCCTAGCTAGAATCTTGATAATTGTCATTTTGAACTCTATTTCTGACATATTACTAATGTCTGAATTGACTAGGTCTCTAGCCATCAGTACTGTCTCTTCTTTTTTTTTTTTGTGGTGAGTTTTTCCGCCTTGTCATTTTATCAAGATAAGAGTAGTTGAGTGAGAGAGAAAAATACTCTGGAGTTCCACAGTTTTCACTGATTTATTAACTAGGTCTTGGCTGGATATTCTCACTGATCTTCTGGGGCAGGGGCCTGTTGCTGTGATTATCAAATGTCTTTGCCCGAGGCAGAATTGCACCACCCTTGCCAGGGGATGGGCCAAGCACCTTGCTCCGGTTCACTCTCGGGAGTCTTTGTTTCCTGAGCGCTTTCCGTGCTGCCCTGGAGACCAGGAATGAAAATGGTAGTCTCCCAGTCTCTGGCCCAGAGGAGCCAAGGGCTAGGGCCCCAATCCTCAGCACTCCCTCAGAAGAAAGCAATCACTCCCATCTCCCTTGTTTGTGGCCCGTGCTCTGTGCTCAGCTAGTCCATGGCAGAGCGCCTCTATCTGTGGTGCATGGAGCCCCATCTGGAGTCTCCAAACCCAGCAGATTCCTGCTGCATGCTCCCATGCCATTCCTCCCAGAGGAGAAAGGAAGTGGTGTCTCTGGAGCTGCGTCTTGTGGGGTCCCTGCTTGAAAAGCAGTAGTCCAATTGTGTCTCAGATCACAGTCTAAAGTAAGCGTAAGCTGAGAGGGCACTGTGTGGCTCCTCTGCCGCCGGCTCCTCTGCCCCAATACTTGGGAGATCTGCCACACTCGGGCACCTCTGGTCCCTCTGTGACTCCACGGGTCCTGAAACCACACTGTTCCTGCGAGGGCTAAACCCCCCACTTAGCCTCTGGAGCAATGTCCCTCAGCGGAGCAGACTAAAAGTTCCAACTTTGTGCTCTGCGGCTCTGTGGCTGCTGGGAGTCAGCCCCTCCCCCGGGGTCTCTCTTCCCATCGCTTTGGATTCACTCTTTCCACACATCCTACCTTTCGGAAAGTCAATTTTCTGTTCCTAGAATTGCTGTTCTTACTCTCTTCTCTCTCCTGTTGAGTTTGCTGGCTTTTAGAATGGTTTGATACCTATCTAGCTGAACTGGGATCCAACGCTATCTCAGCCTCCTATACCTCCGCCATCTTGCCTCCTATCCAGAATGTAGTTTTTAAATGATAAGGTCAAATTCCAGTTTAATAAGAAAGATTGTTGTGTCCTTTATGAGTATAAGATCATGCCACAAATGTACCTGATGCAAGATATAACTCATTTTTTTAAAAAAAACTTCTTAGTGTTTGACATACCTCAAGCACAGGGAAAAACCCTAGAAAATTGAAGTATATATTGTAATAACTCTTTGATCACAGACCTAAAGAGTGAATTTTTAGGTTGCAATAATACATTTTAAAATATAAAATGTAACAGAGTTTTCTAAATGTGATAAATTTAAAATAGGCAAGAAAAATTTTAGTAATATTTTCACTTTTTAAAATATTTTTAAAGTTAAATAGTATAATATTTATTTAATTACAGCATCAAAAATACAGGCACTATTTCTATTTAATTCTGGAAGTTAGGGAAAAATACATATTTGACAATTGTTATATAAAGTACATTGGTGATAAAGCAGTACCAGTCAATTTCCCAGAAAAACTTGCACTCCGTAAATTGTTTACACACTGGATAAATTTACTTCATTGTATGTATTTCCTGCTCCTGAGGAAAAAAACAGATTTTGCCAAGCCAAATCCCAAAAATTGTGCACAGTTCTCTGCGTCAGTCCATATCATATTTCACTGAAAGCTATTGGCCTTTTTTTTATAAGCACACTAAAAGAGGGACAGATTAAGGATAGCTTTTATGGGATTTATGAGTTTGGTTCATTCATTTTTGTATGTGTAGATTGGTGAGAGAGAATGGGAGTGGAAGAAGGATAAGAATGCTAAGAAGATTTACTGGCTCCTATTCTATCTTAATTCTCCAAACCCCAACTTCAATAGCATAGCTCTGGATCGAACTTATTTATTTAATATATACATACATACGTACATACAGTTTAAATCACATAGTTTCAAAAACAGTTTTCCCACATAGCCTGAGGCAGCTCTTTTCGAAGGGCCACCTTGGTATTCCCTCATTTTCTTGAGCTGTGATTAGAAGCCTGACCTTTTTAATTCTGAGATTAGGTCCTCTCCCACATTCTACCACATCAATTGTGTGGCCCAAGACCAGTTTCACTCTTCTCTGAACCTCGTTTTATCAAATTAGATACTAATATTGACTAATAACAATTTGCTTAGTCCACAGGTGGTTGTGAATCGCTAAGACAGTCCATGCAGAATCTACAGCACAATTTGTCACTCTTAAGAAGCTCTCATTACATTCAGTTCCTATCTTATCATGAAAAAGCATGTCTACCCCCTCTTTCTCAATACTCACAGTCAATCTTTCATCTTTGCTCTGAATGTCCAACCTCAAGGACATCATCATGGCCTGTGTATGGAGATAGGGCTTCAGCTCTGTTGCCACCTGGAGGCTGGGGGAGAGAAGACAATGACAGTGTACTTACTTTTGAAAGTCCAAGGGTCACACTGCTTGATTCCTAGCTCAGTTAAGTGGTACTGCACATGTGGAGCTCTTCAATAAAGCTACACACCTTCATGGGCAACTTTCATCAAACCAAAATCAAAACGAGATTCTAGCATCCTTATAGCTAGCCCTCTTACTGTGATAATGTGGCTACTAAAGCTCCATTTTCTCTCTCTTTCAGTAAATCCCACAGTACTGAGTTTAGCCAATAGGCTTTGTCAAACTACAAATAGTTTTTTTACTATAGGTAAAACATTTTTTGTAGGCTTTAATTTCTTATATTTTAACTTCCCAACGTATAATGACACCTATTTTTAAAGTCATTTCTGTAAGACAAAATGTAATTGTTCAAACACTACAAGGTTACAAGTATTTAAGACCACCTCAGCCTCATGAGTAAAGGCATCTATTGACAGAAAATACTATGTCTCTCAATGTTGGAGAAGCATAACTGAGAAAACATTCTTTCGCTCTGGTTATGTATCACCTTTTGCTATTTAATTCCGGTATAATCTTATCAGTTTATAGCTCACTTACATAAAACAGCATATGACCATAGGTAAGGATGCTTACATTCACATTAAGTTATGATATGGCACTCAGGCAACAAATAATCAAAAACATATTATTAAGAATTATGAAAGGCTCACTGTGCCAGGATGACGTTTTAAGCAATTAAGTGCTCTCTGTCAGTATTTACTGCTTCCATATTTCACTTAACATACAATGAGGCACATGCATATAATTCTTTAAAATGTGCAGAGAAGTATATGGTCTCATTATACTCTGTGCATATCAACTCACACTGGCTAAGGGATATGAAAAATCAAATGATAAGCTTTTCTCATATTTCATGTGCACAAACACCTTAGGGAATAGGAAAAAGTTGTGAAATTTCTAAAGCCTTAAAATGATCGTTAGCATTTCTCTTTTTGGAAATATTTTTTTTAAACAACTGACCCAGAAATTAGATCATTTAGCATTTTTACATATGGTAAATAAAAACAAGAATATAAGATTACGATAACTGTCTTCAGGAAAGCAGCATTTCTTTATTATGAAAACATCTTATCATTCGTTAGCAATTACTGAATTACAATTTACTGTGTACTAAAATTCTGTGGAGGATGCTGTGAGGTATGTGAATGTAGTTACACATTCAAATTAGAAGCCCCAAAATATTAATTCAAAGCATGTGTTTATTCCACAAATCTACCACACATGTACTGAGTGTCAGACTGTCCTAGGTGATACAAATAAGAGAATGGAAATTAACCCATCAACATCTGCCCCCCACCCTGATCCTACAAGAGAAATAAATATAAACGAAACTGTGCCTCACATGTATAATTATCAGCGTGACACATGTCAAGGCATAAATGTGGAAGGTCATTATAAATACATGAAAGAGTAGAACCCGATACTGTCTGAACAGTCAGGAGGGATCTAACTAAGAAAGCAATGTTTGAGCTGAGATGAAGAGTGAGATAGAAGGTAACTGAGAGAAAGGGGTGGTGGGTACCTTGTGGAATGATAATGGGGACAGTTCCACCAGAAAAAAAAGGAATGTACAGAGCTCTGAGATGAGAGAAAAGGTAGAGCTTGTTAAAGGGATTGAAATGTGGTCATGTTTTCAAGCCACAGGTCCAGAGGGAAAGCAATGCAAACCCAGTCCAGAGATTTCAAAATGGACTCACCTCTCAAGTACCATAAATTTGGTTTTCATTCTAAGAGGCAAGGGGGACACAGGTTATAAAACAGAGGATAGCATGATCAAATTTATGTTTTAGAGGATTTCTCATATCTAACTCACATCGATAAACCTCAGGGACTGCAGCTTCTTTGGATCTCCTGTGTCTTTAAGAATCTGTTAAAATATTTTAGCAGACACACAGAAACATGTACATTTGCATAGACATCCAGAAAAGAGGACAATTTCAGAGTTTGCAGGGCTGCTAAAGCCAAGGACCTTCATGTTAAAAATTCCTACACTACAGTGAAGTGGCATTTGTAGTCTTGGGACTATTGGTCAGACCCCTGAACATGAAAGTAAGAGCTTACAGAAATAATTTTAAAAAGCAGGCACTCAAAACCAAATAATTTCTGCAGAGATAAGAAAGAGTCTAAGGATATTAACTCTACTTTCAGATCTAAGGACAGTTTTAAGGGCTGGTTGGCTTATTGGACCTATTAGTCCACGAATAATTGGCCCTATTAGTCCATGGTCTCATAGAGAGCACTCTCTAATAAAAAAACTACTGGAATCTATAAGAGTTACTGAGTCCTCAGCACAGGGTAGCAGAGATGGAAATATGGAGGGCAGTGAAAATACAGGGAAATCTGAAAGGTCTTGAATACAGAACAACTGTTTAAGGTAAGCTAAAAAGAAGTAGTTTTACATCATTGACATTAACAAATCTATGGAAGAGGATCAGTTCATAGAATGAAGAAAATGTATTTAATTTTGGATACCCTGAGTTTGAAATCTTTATGTAAGGTCCTGGCAGAAACATAGAGCAGCTGTGTTCAATAAGGTAGGATTGCTGCTCAGAAACATTGTCAAGGACAGGGATAGATAATCAGAGTTATTATGCATGCTTAGTAAAGTGATTAGTAAAGTCAAAGTACATAGTTTGTATAGACAAGGGAAAGAGTACAGGTAAGGAGTAAAAAGAAGGTCAAAGTCAGAACCCATGAAAAGTTGGAATAAAGAGCAGAATCAGAGGAAATAAATAGTACAGTTGAGGTCAGAATAGTTGCAGGAGACCAGAATGTTACAGAAGTCAGCAGTAAAGGGTTTCTAGAAAGCTGGGGTTCCATAGTGTCCAACTGTCTAGAGACGTCAATGAGCATGAGGACTAAGGAATTTGGTTACTAGTAAGTAACTGGGATTTTTAAAGAAGACCTTCAGTACAATGATGGCAATAGAAATACTAGAGAATTAAAGAATATGTAGTTCCGAAATCAATAGTATGTAAGATAATGAGTGTACACTGCTTTTGAGATTTTTTTTTTAATTTGATGTGAGAAACCCAGGGAGGCATTGTGTGTTTTCCAGAATCAGTGAGATCTCAGTACTTTTTAATGGCTGAATGAAAATACTGAAGGGAGGAAAGTGTTTTTAAAGATGAAAGCAAGAGAAAATAATTGAAGGATTAAGATATCAAAAAAGCATGGAAGTAAGTGAATGGATCAAGAACACACAGGGCAACACCAGCAAGAGAAGGAGAAGGTTTATATGTGTAAAATAAACACACAAATCAAGCACACCAAACAGTACTCACCTAGATGATGAGGAGGAATGCAGGGAAAACCCTGGGAAAGCCCAGGAAGCCTTTCAAAAAGAATTTTAAGATCGCGTACTATACCCAATAGGCCCTTTTATTTTCTCTAGTCAGTGACCCAATTTACACTATTTTGATCTGTATTGATATGTACTAACTTAAATAATAACTGCTTTTTTATCATTTCTTATCAAAGACCAGATAGTAAAATAAAACCCATGTAGGGATAGATAACTAGCAGAGTTCAAAGAATCCATTATAACAGCTGAAGAGGAGAGGGGTGAGTACAGTATATACCTTTTTAAAACATCCTAGGTATCTTTTATGAAGAGAACCAAAAAGCACACAATGTGGCAGGTCAGGGGCAATTCAAACTTAAGTGAGTCAAAAGAAAATTTTAGGAGCGCCTTTCAAGGCAATACAAATCCCAGTAATAAAAGGTTCTTTAAATACATCAAAGGGACTGATTCATTCAACAAGCATTTATCCACTGCCTATTTCATGAGCATCAATAGGACCCGGGGTAATCACTGATTTAAAGGGCCCTGAAGGGGGAAGAATGGAGTGAAGGACAACTGTGAAAATTTGTTCCTTTTTTTTTTGAAGAAAATTATCAGAAGATCCCCAACTAAATTTTCTTTAGTGTCACATGATGCATTTTTAAGCTTTCTGTATTGAAACAATTTTAGATTTTTGGAAAAGTTTCAAAGATAGTATGGCAAGGTTCCATATACCTTCACCAACTCACCTAACATTAACATCTTACATAACCATGAACATTTGTTAAAATTAAGAAATTAATGTTAGTATAATACTATTAAATGAGCTACAAATTTTATATGGATTTCATTAATTTTTACTGTTGTTTTCCTGCCTCTATTTAACAAGTGGGAGAAGTACACTCCACAGAACAGACACTAAGAACAATCCACATATCCTTGAGGATGACAGCAGATGGCATAAGAATGAATATAAATCCTAAGAAATTAACATTTGTATCACACTCTGGAGCAAAAGACTTGTGTATCTCACTTGCACATATTGTGAAGTTATCAAATCTATAATAAAGAATTGTTATCTTTAAACAAAGAAGAGGCAACAAAAATTTTATCAAAAATTATATCTTACTAATTTCACTTATTAATTTCTCTACTCCTGTCTACCAGTGAATGCTATTCAGAATTTCACAAAAGAGAAACAAAATGATAATACTGAAGCCTGTTTTCCTGAATTTGAGCCTCCAGATGTGGGCACATGGGATCTGTGTCCAGATAGTGAGTACAGCCTGAAGTGACCAAGATGATAAAACCTCATCTTCTTTCTATTACAGAAGAAAATGCTCTGTATTCCTCACTGTTGCTTACACACCATCATACCCCATCTATTCTCCTAACAGGCTGACATGAAGATACAGAGTTTGTGGAATATTTTTTACACTAATATGGCCAGCCACATTAGTCCTTGGAGTTTGGCTACCCTTCTTTTCATGCATGCACACCCCACGTTCTTCTTCCTGTCCTAAGTTTACTTTGAATGCATTTATATTGTCTGGTACTATATTGCGTGGTTTTTGGCTTTTCATTATTATTTGCTTTGGCTAGTGGTTAAAATATTACTGACTGTCTCATTAATCTTGATGATGTCAGGGACAATGTAGTCCTTTTGTGTTATAATCATGAGCAACAACACGTAACGTAAAGCAAGAGGTGAAGTGTATGTAATTTATTGTGTTTGACACTATCTTTTGATCTGCTATTAAGCCATTATGTTAGCATTACACAAGTCAACGGTGGTCAATTCCACCTTATGTTTTCTTATGTGTGGCTGTTTCTTAGCATGTTATTGATATGATATGAAAAACTTTTTGGAGTTCCTTGAGAAAAGAAGCCATTTGAAAATTCATCACAATTTTGTGCCTATATTGGAAAATAATCTATTTTTTACCCTAGTTGTCTTCAAATTTTATACTTGCAGATCACCTAAGAATTTACAAATCCAAATTCCCAGACTCCACATATATTTGCATTTTTAACCAGCTCTCACAATTAGACCACATTTTGAGAACTACTGAACTACTCGCTGTTGGTACTAGACTGTGAACGGGTAGTTATAAAAGATAAAATGGCATTTTTTCCAATCTCTGCTAACAAAAACTTAAACGAAAACTGATTTTTAAATCAGAGATAAGCATCTATTTTGAATAAGATTCTCCCCTTTCAAGGATACGACTAAAATCTTCAATTATATTTTTCATTATAATCATTACACTTTCTAAATGAATTCACCCAACAGTTTATTTGCAAAAGCCCTAAATGTTTGTGTAACTCCCTCATGACTTTTTATAAGACATGCTTAAGCCATTATGTGAAAATGAGATTGTGATAGGATAAGCGGAAAATCATTATCTTGTCTTTTCTGCATACATCATTCCAAAATTTAGAAGAGGCATGATTAAAATAAAATACTTTGCCCAGTTCTCACATGTCTAAAACAATCCATCAATCAATCAAATGTGAAAACTTTGCTCAACAGGATAATAAACTGCTAGTCAGTCAATGAGAGTTGTACAGGCCTACACATATATCATGTTTCTCCTTCCTTCAAATGTGTACATTAAGTTTCTGCTTTTGGAAATGATTGTCTTGCCAATAACAATTACAAATTCTGTCTGGAAAAAAAATAAACTATCTGAAAGTACTAGACAGCACAGGGGTTGAAACTGAAGGCCCTTAAAGGGTGGAATTCAGCGTTTAAGACTGAATTTTTAACTAATTGTCCCCTGGTCTGTGTGAACTCAAGTGATACAGTTCAGACAGAAGAGAGAATATTGTTATATTGAAAAACAGAGATAAAGATTCAGACCAAACAGAGTGGCTGCAAATTTAGGCAAGAAATCTCCAAATAAAAGATGCCACAGGAGGGAAGCCCAAAGTTCCTACATACAAAATTCACTCAAAATCTTGGCTGACTCCTAAACTGCACATACAAAGGACAGGAATCCAAGAAGTCCCGAGTAAAGTAATAAATACAAGTCTAAAAAAACCAAACAGAGATTTCAACAGCTTCTCAGTTCCAGTAATAGTACATTTTAAAGTTCAAGCCCAAATGATTTAGGGACTGGATAAAGACCTTGGGATTTCTATAGAAATCATCAAAGAGTCATGCTTTAGAATTAACAATTGTATCGTAGTACTAACAAATTAAAAACAAACAAAAAACACTAAAAACAATGTGTCCTGTCCCCTTCAATGAAATATGCCAAGTGAACAAAGCCTGGAACCTCAGACATTATCAAGGTCATCTGTCAGTAAAGTAATTCTTCTAGGACGGAAATCAATATTCTTTTCAGAGTAAGTCAAAAGTATCAATTTCTTTGCAAAATAACATCTACAATCTCCATTATACAATTAAAAATAATGAAATATGAAACAAGTAATAGAAATACAGAACCACCCAGATGATTCTTATGTTAGAAGATAAAGATTTTTAAATATTATTTAATATTAAATAATATTATTAAATATTTAAAAAATTATGCTATAGAAACTACAGGAAATGATGGATTTAATGAAAGAAGAGGTGGAATTTCATGGAAATTGAACCAAACCAAATAAGATACCAGTAATCAAAACTACACTGTGTAAAACAAACAGGTAATTGATTAATCAATACAGAATAAAGGTTCAATGAAGTAGAAAGCAATTATTCAACCTATAGACCAAAGAGAAAAAGAAAAAAGAGAGAGAGAATGAGTCCAAATAAACACAACCTCAATAATCTGTAACAGAGTAAAAAAAGGTAACTTACAAATGTTAGAAAAAGTTACAGAAGGGGCGCCTGGGTGGCTCAGTGGGTTAAAGCCCCTGCCTTTGGCTCAGGTCATGATCTCGGAGTCCTGGGATCGAGCCCCGCATCGGGCTCTCTGCTCAGCAGGGAGCCTGCTTCCTCCTGCCTCTCTGCCTACCTGTGATCTCTCTCTCTCTCTCTGTCAAATAAATAAATAAAATCTTTAAAAATAAAAAAAGAAAAAAAAAGAAAAAGTTACAGAAAAGCAGAAAAGGACAGACAAATACTTGAAGAAATATTGACTGAAATTATTCCAAATTTGCTTAACAACAACATATAGTTCCCAGAAGTTTAACAAACCATGGTAGGAAAAATAAACAGAAAGCTACACTTATGGTCATCCTAGTAAAATATGAAAAAAATGAAAGTAAATTTAAGTATCTGGAAAGTATCTTTGGGGAGGGGCTATTTTATAAAAAGGAGCAAAAATAAAGAGTGTCACCTCATGATTATCACAAATAACTGAAACCAGAATAAAGTAAAAAGAACATTTTTGAAGTACTGAAACAGATGAAATAAATACATATTCAGGAAAGCAACATCTGAACAGCTTCACTGCCAATGGATTCTCTCTGAAAGAATTCTTAGGAAGAAATAAAGAACATTTTAAATTCAAATACGTTGTTAAGTTTAGAAGACTGTTTCATTTTTGTTACATTTTTTAAAGGACAATAGTAAAGAAAAACAATAAGTATCTTGGAATTACTATATATATATAGAAATAAAATATGTGAAAATAATACCACAAAAGACAGTAGGTAGATAAAGAGAATTACATTATGGTAAGGTTATCTTTATTACACGAAGTACCTCAAAATTAAGATAGATAGAGATGAGTTAATAAGAATATCTTAATCTTTAGCAGAATCCCTAAAAAATACAAACATATAGTATATAACCCAATTAAACATATAGAATACAGTACTTGGTGAAAAATATATATGTGTGTGTGTAATGCACACACTTAGTAATAGGTAATAGGTAATAGTAATAAACACAGTAATATACACTTAGATATATAAAAATATATATATTTGACTAACCGCCAAAAAAGGAAAGAGTGAAAAAACAATGGAGCAGTGGAGAAAGTAGAAAACAAAGAGCCACATAGCAAATATAAACCTACAAGATTAACTAATACACTAAATGTAAATAGACTAACTTATAGATACAGCTTTTTAGACTACATAAAGAAGCAAGAACCAGCTAAATTTTGCTTATAAAAGACTCATTTAAATATAATGGCACAGCTTGAAAGTAAAATAATGTGAAATGCATGACATCAAAACACAGCACAAGAAAACTGGTGTGGTAGATTAATATAAGACAAAATAGACTTCAAGGCAAGGAGCATTAAATATATATATATATATGTTTTTGGGATGCCTGGGTGGCTCAGTTGGTTAAGCAGCTGCCTTCGGCTCAGGTCATGATCCCAGGGTCCCAGGGTCGAGTTCCACATCGGGCTCCTTGCTCAGCAGGGAGCCTGCTTCTCCCTCTGCCTCTGCCTGCCACTCTCTGCTTGCTCTTGCATGCTCACTCGCTCTCTCTCTGACAAATAAATAAATACAATCTTTAAATTAATAAATAAATAAATATATTTTTTAATGATAAAAGTGTAAATTAACCAGGAAGACATAAAAATCTTAAATGTGTATGTCTATAATTCCAGAACTTCAAAATACATGAAATGAAAATTGACAAGCTATAGGAAAAAATAGACAAATCCATAATCCATATTCATTCTTGCCGATTTAACAGCCACATATTAATAGTTGAGAAAACCCATGGATAAAAATGTCAGTAAGGAAGTAGAAGTATGACATTTTCATCTGACATGACCAAACTGCTATTCTTGTTTTTTTTCAAAGTGACATTCTTAAAACACTACACCTAAAAACTGGAGAATGCACAGTGCTTCAGGAGCCCACAGAGCATTCACTAAGATAGGCCACATGCTGAGCTACAAAGAAAGTCTCAATACAATTTAAAAATACTGAGTTCATTTAGAGTATGTTGTCTTGCCACAACAAAATTTAAAAAGTTTGGAATGCAACTTAAAACAGTCCTTAAAAAGGAAATGTATTCCTTTAAATATTTCTATTAAGTAAATGAAGTATTTACAGCTAGTGATCTAAGCATCTGTCTTAGGAAACTAGAAAAAGAAACAATAATTAAGCATAGAGACATTAGATGAAAGGAAATATTGGACATAAGAATGAAAGAGAATTGGGGTGCCTGAGTGGCTCAGTCCGTTAAACATCTGCCTTTGGCTTAGGTCATGATCCCAGGGTCCTGGAAAGAGCCCCAACTGGCTCCCGGCTCAGGAGTCCGCTTCTCCTTCCCCATCTGCCCTTTCCCCCACTAATGATCTCTCTCTCTCTCAAGCAAATAAATAAAAATCTTTAAATACAAACAATGAAGAAAATTGACAAATACCATATCTGGACTTTTGAGAAGACTAATACAATGATAATCCAATAATCTAGTAATATAATTCAAGAGATAAAGAGAAATCCAAAATCTGCAATGAAAGGAATCATTACCGCGGAATTTACAAATCTTAAAAAGAAAATAATAGTGTAAGATAACAAAATTTATGCTTCATGGTGTCAGAAATGTCTCTGGCTTTGGGGGAGAAAGAATTCCTTCCTCCCTTTTATGCTTCTACTTCTTTCTTGTATATGGTCACTATTAAGCCACCAGAAGAAACATGTTGACTTCTGTTGGCCTTTTTCATTGAAAGGCCATTGAAAACGTTATCAAGGGGGCTTTGAAATTCTTTTTTTTTTTTTTTTTTGCTTCACTTCACTAAAATCTTTAAAAAAAAAGAACACTTCTACTTTTTTAGATTTTATTTATTTGACAGAGAGAGAGAGAGAGAGATCACAAGTAGGCAGAGAGAGAGGGGGAGGAAGCAGGCTCCCTGCTGAGCAGAGAGCCCGATGCGGGGCTTGATCCCAGGACCCTGAGATCATGACCTGAGCCGAAGGCAGAGGCTTTAACCCACTGAGCCACCCAGGCACTGCAAAAAGTAGAAGTGTTTAGAGATATGTTATAATAATACAGCAAACCTTTATTGTTAAAATAATTTGAATAAGAGGCATTTACTGATTTTATTCAGATTATCTAAATGTTTATTTTATAGCTGAAAATATATTTTATATATATAAAATATATATGTTCTCTGATGATAACAGAGTAAATATAATACAGTTTTTGAGAATTTTATTGTTTTAAATTCATTATTCTGAGTATTAAATCTAATGAAGTAATAGATGCAGCTAAACAGACTACAAATTTTTGTTGGGTTTATACGACTTTGAAATTTGATTTTTTTCAAAAAGTCATGATATTGAATTTTTATACTATAACTCATGTGAGTGTTCTAGTTTTACTAGAGAACTGAGAAGTTTTCTCAATTTGCTTTTTTAAAGCCCATAGAGGTTTAATATTGTGCCAAGGATCCCACAACTATCTAATAAAAAAGGAGAGGTTAATACCAGGACCACAAGAGTTAATCAGTCTTTTTCACCATGGAAATGTCATTCCTTGTTAGGTTTCCATTGGTCAGACTACTTTTCACAATGAGTGTCAGGTCTCAAATGAGAACTGGCTTACATTTTTGATTATTCAGTACTTGTTTTTCCAAAGTTTTGTTAATCACAAAAATTATTTCTGCCTAAAATCAGGTGTTATTTTCTTAGAGACAAATAACCTTCCCATATAGTGTTTTGTTCATGGTGAAAAAGAACTTTTACAGCATTGTATTAATTAAAAAGATTCAACTAGAGTTTGTAAGAATTTGTAAAAGTTCCCAATAAGTTGAGATTTACTAAGACAAAGTTATGTAATTTATCACACATAAAAAATAAGGGATTGTGGCTATTTGCTGGTACCAGTTAACTGACTGGTCTTCATGTCTTTTAATTTCCCTCATACATCAAACTGAAGGTAAGTCCAAGTTTCTCATGTTAATTTTTTAATTAAAAAAATAAAACTTTCATTTGAAAATGAATAAGTAGGGATGCCTGGGTAGCAGTCAATTGAGCACCAGCTCTCTGCTTGGAGCTCAGGTCCTGATCTCAAGGTGGTGAAACTGAGCCCCAATTCCAGGCTCTGTGCTCAGCCCAGAGTCCCCTGAAGACTCGCCCTCTCCCTTTGTCCCCCCACCCACACGTGTGCACACACGCTCTCTCTTTCTCTCTCTTTCAAATAAATAAATAACTGTTAAAAAAGAAAATTTAAAAGTAAATTTAGTGTTTTTTAATGTCACGAAGCACAAAAAATTGGCGAAGAGACATCAAAGTTATTTTGTGCTTTAAAATATTTACAAAGAAAGGCCGAATGAAAAGTAAAACTTTACTTAAAAATGAACAGATTTCTTTGTTATTTGACACTGATACAGATATTGTGTCTTTATTATTTTATATATTTATCATTCAGCTTAATAGACTAACACTTTTGAAAGAAGTATATGACATGGTTCCTATTTCAATTTCACTTCATTCATTCATTTATTCAAAAACGTTAATTGAATTTTGGTAACATGTCAACAGAACATGTTGGATAATATCCATTATGTTGGATAACATAATCAAAGATGAACTGGATATAAATCTCTACCATCCATTCACTTGGCTTAAAATCTATCTAAATAAGTGCTTTCAAGGTTATGTTTTCAAAAATGAAGTAATCCATACATATCATAACTTATGGTTACTCAGAAACACCTACACCATGAAATCATCACCATATAATCATCACACCATGAAAACTTGTTATTTTTCAAATAGAAAGAGTATGAATCCCTCTCTATCCTTAAATGTCCTCTTGGAGTTGTTTATTAGAATAGAAAAAAGTAGTGATTACCAGCACAAATGAATCAGAATTAGGCTTTGTGTTCCCAAAACTGAATTAATGTCACATTTAGGAACTGTTTAACATGTTGAGTGTGAAATTGCTTTGATATCTAGTATGGTTATGTTTGGCATTGCTTCTGGCTAGAAAGATAAAATATTTTATAGATGAAATCAAATCCTCTTTTCTTGAATTGTCTTATTGCCAACAACAGAATAAATAAAAAAATAACAACCAAAATTCAACGATTATGCCCTGAGTTTAAAGATATGAAAGCTTATAAACAAAGACTTGATTTATCCACTCATCAGTCATCAGGTCCTGTTCCTAACTATGATTTTTGAACTAGCCCTTTCCTGCATACTTTTCCTGCATATTCTTGTAGCTCATTCCTTTCCCTCAGGTCTTTTTCTTAAATTTAGGATAAAGGAGTCCAAGCACCCAATTCCAGCCTAGAGAGGGAAGTGGGGAGTTTCCCCCATAAGTTCAATCATTCTTTGGACACCTGCTGGGAGTCCTACAATTCAACTAACACTATCTACTGGAGATAGTATGAAATTCCACAGGTTAAAAGTTGTCTCACAAGACATCCCCCACCCCACTTCAGAGGCCAGTCATAAGTTCTGGTTGTCAACCATGCTTCTGAACAAATGGCTATATTCAGATTCAGGAGGTTACCACAACTCCATCCTTAAATTCAATTAATTTGCTAGAATGGCTCACAGAACTTACAGAAGTGTGTTACTTGGCTTATTACTTAAGGATATAACTCAGGAACAGCCAGATGGAAGACATCCATAGTGCAAGACATGGGGAAAGGACATGGAGCTTCCATGCTCTTATTCCCTTGCCACTCTCCCTGAATCTCCACGTGTCCACAACCCAGAAGCTCTCCAAACCTTCTCCATGTGGAATGTGGAATTTTATGGAGTCTTCCTTCCTTACATGGGCATGACTGATTAAACCCTTGGCCATTGGTGATTGAACTCAATCTCCAGTCTTTCTCTCTTCCCTAGCTGTCATGGGGTTAGGACTGAAAATTTCAACCCTTAATCACATAGTTGACTCCACTGCTAACCACCCCTCATCCTAAGGTGAGTTCCAGAATTCATTCACCTCACTAACATAATAAATGATGCTTTTAGAGTTTTTATCACTTAAGAAATTTCAAAGGGTTTTAGAAGCTCTGCGCCAGAAACCGTGACAAAGACCACACAAATACGTGTGTGTGTGTGTGTGTGTGTGTGTGTGTAGAAGATTTTATTTATCTATTAATTTGAGAGAAAGAGACAGCAAGAGAGGTAACACAAGCAGGGGGAGTGGGAGAAGGAGAAGCAGGCTTCCCACTGAGCAGGGAGCCCAATGAGGGGCTCAATCCGAGGACCCTGAGATCATGACCTGAGCCAAAGGCAGATGCTTAATAACTGAGCCACCCAGGCACCCCTGTATTTCTTATTATAAGTTACAATATGACACCTCCTCAGAGAGACCTTCCTTAACAATCTTATTTAAAATCATACTTATTCTGAACTAATACTTCCCCTAGCTTTCCCTCCACCTTTTTATACTTAGGACCACCTGACATACTATATAATTACTAGTTTATTACTCTATAATATGTCTGCTCATTTGGAATGTAGACTCGAAGGATCTTTGGTCTCTTCTATTCACGGCTACATCTTAGCCTATAATGATGCCAGGCACATAGTTCACATTACATAAACATCTTTTAAGTGAGTGAACATATCAAGTAACTTCAGTAAGTATTCAAAGATAATTTGAAGTCAAGACTTTGATTTAATTAATATTAATACACAAATTTATTTAAAGCCCCATAATTATATTTTTTGAATTAACAAAGCCTATGAAAATTGGAGAAAATAAAATTTTCACATATTGTAAAAACTGATTTTATTTGAGGATAAAAAGTAATTTACCATATAACTATATTTTGGGGGCACCTGGGTGGCTCAGTGAATTAAAGTCTCTTCCTTCAGCTCAGGTTATGATGTCAGCATCCTGGGATCGAGCCCTGAGAGCCTTCTTCCCCCTCTCTCTCTGCCTGCTTCTCTACCTGCTTGTGATCTCTCTCTCTGTCAAATAAATAAATAAAATCTTTAAAAAAAAAAAGAAGTAATTTACCATATAACTATATTTTTAAATGTTATACACAGATGACTTCTAGACAATGAAAGCAAACACATTTATATTGAGTTTCAATAGGATATAAGCCATATTACATTAATATGAGAAAATGTAGTTAACCCATATATTGAATAGGAAAATGAGCTAATTATTAATAATTAGGTAATTAGTGGAAAGCAAAAGAAATATAATTAACTAATTTATGTAGTATAAGAAAAGCACAGCAAAGAAGTTTTTAAACTAAATAAAAAAAAAATAAGGTATTATTTACATAGGTCCTATCAATTTACGTTATACTTTTAGGGTTCTTGATTGGACTATAAAACACATTTTTCTTGTTTTATGCCCTAAAGGCATATTGCTTTCTGAGAAATGAGCTAGACAAAATTTTAGTAAAATACAACTGTTGAGAATTATGTTGAGTCTTTTCAAAATTCTTTTTTGGTTCATAGCAAATGCTTCAAATTATGAATTCAAGCATTTTACAAGATAAGTATTAAAAAGACAAAAAAATCTATTTGTAGAAAAGTTATGAGAAACTCGGAAAGAGACAAAAGGTTTTACTGGAAGTCCTTTAGATGCTGTTTTGGACTGCACTTCTTACTACTGACTAGGCTATTTTATGATTCTGTAAGGAGAGATGTAAACTTACAGATTCTATCTAGTGAAAATGCAAATTTTTTTACTCCCAAAATAATCTCAAAGTTTGCTATTACAACTCTGTAGGACATTAGCCAGTGTTGCATCTAACTCATCAAAGTTTAACATTTCTTTACTAATTGCCTATAAATATTCAGCTTCTCAAATGCAATTTGAACTGATTTTAACATCTATCTTAGTGGTTCCCTTATTAAGTAATAAGCTGAATAACATTTTGACATATGTTCATCTATGTTTTCCTGAGAATCTTGCTTTTATCCTTTTCTCCCTGTAGAATGTATATTTGTTGATAACAGTCATATATCAACAATGACAAATACATGTATGCCTACACACATAGTTGTACAATTGATATACCATTAATGATACTTATTTAACATGTATGCTTTGATCTATTCTGACACCTATAATCATAATACCATTGTCCAACTTAGTGAACTTATTCATCGCCCCCAACAGTTGGGGTTTAAGTCCTAGCTGTTTCACTTACCAGCTGGGTAGCCATGGGTTAGCCCTTTAAATCTCTAAATTCAGGCTGTTCCCTATAAGGGAGAATAAATCTTGTACCTATCATAAAGTGGTATTGTGAGGAACAAAAGAGAGTGAATGTAAAAGCATGAGGTGCCAAAAATATTTAAAAAAAAGCACAAAGAATTAGCAGCTATTTGAATATAATATGTTCTTTAAAATTTTTGAATTATCTGTAATAATAATAATAATAATAAAGTAATGAGAACAACTAATATATATTGACATAAGTACCTAGTATTGTTGTAAGCACTTTACAGATTCAGGCTTTTAACCAATTTAGTTCTTAACAACTAAATTAACCAATTTAATTCAATTTACAGATGAGACAAACAAGATACAGAGAGAATGAAACAGCTCACCCTGTGTAGTGTATTTGGCTCTGTGGAATATAGATTTTTATCTTAATTCTATGATATATCAGTATTGCATACTTTGCAGAATCTCAAAAACATTTCTTAAAACCTATGATGTTGATGATATATTTAATTAAGTACAGTGTTTAAAAATATCATTGCATATTCTCTTTCCTTGCTTGAAATTTATGTTTCATCATAGGATTTGATTCTTAATTCTGAAGGCAGTTGCCACAATCTTGACAACTCCTTTTCAGTTTTTATTTTTGTTAGACTAAACCTCATGGATGATTAAAGTTATTAGATATTTATATAACCTTGATTTTTACTTCAATAGATTTTATAGTTTAGGTTTTCAGTGATACAATATGATTAAGTTCTAGAAATGTGCTGTAGATTATACCTATAGACAATACTGTATTATGTACACTTAAACATTTGTTAAGAGATTAGAATTATGTTAATGAAAAATAATTTTAAAAAAGGAAAAAAAGGTTAGAACTCATGTTAAGTGTTCTTGAAGTAATATTAAAAAATTGCCTAATATGTAACCTTTTATGTCTGGCTTCTTTCACTTAGCATGTTTTCAAGAACCATCCACATTGTGACATACACCAGTGTACCATTGTATGAACATCTCACAGTTGGTTTACGTGTTCATTCATCGGCAGACTTCTAGATTGTTCCCATCTCTTAGTTATGAACAGTGCTGCTGTGAACACATTTAAGTACCGGCTTGAGTATTTGTTTTCGGTGTATACTTAGGAATGGAATTAGTGGATTATATAGTAATTCTATGTTTAATTTTTGAAGAAGCACTGAACTGTCCGTGAAATACTCAGAGGTGGTAAATCTACACAGACAGAAGGCAGACTGGTAGTTGCCAGAGGGGAGACAGAAGAATGGGGAACAAATACTTAATGGGTGTAGGGTTTTCTTTAGGAATGATGAAATGTTTTGAAATCAGAAGTGGTAGTTGTACAACATTGTGAATGCAACAAATGTCATTGAATTGTTCACATTAGAATGCTAAATTTTATTTATATTTCACCTCATTAAAAAATGCTAAAGGCTATTTGATAGTAATTGTTGACAGAGTTTTAGAAACAAAATTTAATCTCATTTTAATATGCTTGAATTTATGAAAATGTTTTTATTTTATCTTTCCTAATAATAGAAAAGTTGGCTATGGATATATATGATTGAAAATGTCTGTTTGCTGATTTCTCTTTTTTGTATATAATCTAAATCCTAAGTATAATTTATTTCATTAAAAACATACTACTGCTATTCAAGAAATATTTAACTGATTAAATAATTTATTTATAAGTAAAAGTGTTATACATTTAAGAGTTTCCAAATTGAAATAAGCACACTGAATTATCTCAAATTTCTTCAAAAATAATTAATTGGGGCCCCTAGGTGGCTCAGTGGGTTAAAGCCTCTGCCTTCGACTCAGGTCATGATCTCAAGGTCCTGGGATTGAGCCCCACATCCGGCAGGGATCTTACTTCCCCCTCTCTCTCTGCTTTCCTCTCTGCCTACTTGTGATCTCTCTGTCAAAAAAGTAAATAAAATCTTTAAAAATAAATATATAAAATAAAAATGAAAATAATTTTTTCATATGTTTTAGAAGGATATTCACGTATTTAAAAATCAATCAAAAGGGTTAAATAAATATCTCTTAAAGGAATCTTTATATGTGTAAATAAAATTAAATATTTTTACATGGTATGTCAGGGACCAACAATGCTTTATATAGTGGATTCTGTATACCCAATCTGCAAACTGAAAATACATTACAACTAATACTATTGGCTTTATTAACTTATTTTTTGTGTATATGCTATATAATACTTCTCCACTGAGGTAATATTTAAGGAAGGCAAAACTAAAGAGCATCTAAAACAAAACTTCTTTATGTTAAATTATGTAGAAAACTGATGAAAACTTTTCACATTGAACAAGGACACTAAATATACTATTTCTAAGAATTACATGCTTTTATTTCTTGTTTTATCCCTCACTACATCCACGCAGACATGTTTGTTATCACCTTTTAAATCAACATGTTAACATAAAATTCTCTTATTAAAACGTGTATTGAGTCTCCAGACTTATTTTTCTACTCTTATATTCACAGCACAATAGCACTACCTGGAAATAATTACACATCCTATTTCAATGTATTCTTAATAATATCTTATCTCTTTCCAATCATGAGTTTCATGACTATTTATTTGTAACCTAAATTGCAACAACATGCTGATAAGTTATCATGAAGACAATATATCAGAGCTATTAAAATATTACATTTGCTGCTAATTTAGGTAATTACCTGCTATGTCTTCCACAGAGGAAAAGAAATGTTTTATACTTCCTGGTTCCCTGGACCGAATAGCTCAAAGTCTGATCTAATAACGGTGCCAATACTTTGCACGTTTCTGTGTTGCAGTCAATGCATTGTTAGTTCTCATGTGATTTTTCCTTTGATCAAACTATAATTATCCTAACTTACATACAGAGGAAAGAAGGAAAAAACAGAGAACCTCAACATGCTTACAGGGATGATTGCAGAGTAAGCTACGATCGAGTGCATATGTATATAATAAACACAAAGGAATAAATGGTCATATGAGGTTAACTCATGGCCACTTGGCAAGTGTCAGACATTACTTTGGGAAAGAAATAGGCAAACACATTTAAGTCTGACTGTGTAGTATTTAAAAGAAACCAGAATATGTAAATTAGCTCCTTAATGAAATCTTATGACATTAAATTTCATTCCAAATAATATTAATAGTTTTCTATGAATAGTGGTCATCTTTAATTTTTAATAAGAATTTGGTTTTAAAATCAGAAAGAGGTTACTTAAAATAGCACTGAATTCTGAAAAAGGCCAATTGCTCAATTAATTAAATTTTTTCAAAAACTAGAAAATAAGTTACTGCATACTAAATCTAAATTAGTCAAAGGACTATGGGGACAATAGAAAATTTACCATCTGTGCTTCACTACCAACAAAGACACTAATTTCATATATGAAGTCAAACACAAGAATTATGACAAAGTTACATGATGATGCCGAAAGATTACATGAATAATGGAACTCTAAAATTAACCTCCAAGTCACCAGCAAGCAGATGCTCCTCCATCCTGTCAATCAATCTTAAATCAATTAAGATATTCTGAATAAATTGCTTCCATGGAGAGAATTCATTCATTTTAACATGTCAATCTCATTGGTCGTTTTTCACGGCACCCTAAAAATGCCTTTACACTGACACATATTTAATTAGGACCAAATAGAGATTGTTTCTCTTCACTATACTTAAAAATCAAACCACAGAAAACTTGTGAAATAAAATTAAAGTTTATTCCTTAAATATTTGAAGTTTGCAGCAAAGCAGAAAGTGACAGGATTGAAAAGAGAGAAGATAATTTGTGTTTAAAAATGGGGACAGTTTGGATTTGATTGGTATCTAATCCTTAATGTAAAACTGAATACTTAAATCAGGTACTTAAATCAGGTGCCACCCAAATCAGTTAAAAATAAGACAGATATTCAGTCAAGATTTTCAGAAATAGAGAAAAGATTATATTTTTAATATTGTCTTCAATTACTGCCTATAATCCAAATATTAATCTTGTACTGCAAGTTTTCAAAAGAAGGCATCAGAATTTTGGTCATGTTAGGTAATTGGCCTACTTAATCTCTCCAGGACCAACCTTCTAAGGCAACTGGCACAGGCAAGGACAAATTGGTGGTCTAGGTAGGCCAGGTCAGCCTGATTTCTTGCACTTGTTATGCAAATATAACCAAGATGTCTTTTACTATTTCATTGTCTTTAAGATCCCAATAAGTTCAACCCCCATCTATGGACCTCATCATCTTGAACCACTGGAATTCTACACCAACTCAAACATTTAGTGCCTACTCTTAAGATTTCTGCAGGTGGACTTAACATTCTCATCATGACTTCTGGAGCACTCTTTCTACTGCTACCCAATCAGGTTAGCTTATGGATTGTCTATTCCTTGCATGTAAAGTTCCTCTTCTCATACCCAGTTTAGAAACTAGTCACATCCCTCTATTTTCAGACACACACACACACACACACACACACACACACACACACACACGCATGCGCGCGCACGCACAATCCTTCAATTTTCTCTGAAAATAATTCTCTGCCCCAGTATTTACTGAGGATCATCGAGGCAGCTGGGATGGAGTGTGACTTAAGTGGGAAGGGGAAATACAAGGCCTGGGAGGGAAGACTGAGTACTTATGGGGTAGGGGACATTCCCCAGAAGCATAATCAAGTCTTTATTAGACATCTCTGTTCTTGAATGTCTTTAAGGCACCCATCAAGTGAACTGGTCATTTCTCTTCTCTTCTTCCTTTCTCCCTCCTACCTGAAATTTCTCCTAATTTCAAATGCAGAAATATTTAGCTTTTTTTTTTAAGCTATTCACATTTTAGTGTTTTATTTTTTATCTCATTCACTAAATTCAAGAGGTCATCTTAAGAGTGATATCTTAATGGGGCGCCTGGGTGGCTCAGGTCATGATCTCAGAGTCCTGGGATGGAGCCCCACATCAGGCTCTCTGCTCAGCAGGGAGCCTGCTTCCTCCTCTCTCTGCCTGCCTCTCTGCCTGCTTGTGATCGCTCTCTCTCTGTCAAATAAGTAAATAAAATCTTAAAAAAAAAAAAAGAGTGACATCTTAAAAGAATTTTGGTTTTGGTTGCAACTATAAAGTGATACCTGAGTCACTGCTTTCCCCATAAATTTGAAGATAATATTAAATTCAGAGGGAAAACAGATATATATCAACATCAAACAGGGGAAAGGAATCTGAGAAAGGTTAATCTCTAAAATACATGTAGAAAGGAAACACAATCAAGAAACTCTCAGTGGGGCTGCAGGTCTAGGTTGAAGCTGCCTCTGATTTCACTATTAAAGTGGCCCTTTTAAACACAGAGATACCCCTCAACAAATATATTGTATTGTAAATGCATCAAATAAACATGTGCTTATAAATTTCGTTTTATGTCCTTCACTTCTCCATGAAGAGCATTTAATTGTGATTGTGAGAGTTATCAGCCATGTTTTGTATTATCACGTATTGGGATAACACACTGAACTGGAATTTGGAAAGGAATTACATTTTCTATGTATTGGGCAACTATGAAAATAGACATATTTCATAGAGGGACATCTGATCTCTAAATGTTCCCATTAAAAAGAAAAATTGCTCATCTCTATTTCATGTTGTAAAGCAAAAGCGCAATCTAGGAGAGACAAAATATATCCACACTCATATTTCACATGCATGTACACACATACATGTGTGTATATGTAAGTGTATTTGTATTGCCTATTACTGTATGTGTGTGACTAGATCACAAAAAAAGTTCGTTTTCTGCATGAGCATATTACATATATAATTTCAGAACTGCATTATCAAGAAGAGATTTGATCATTTACCCCTTCATCTCTTCCTCCATTTTTTTAAAGATTTTATTTATTTCTTTGACAGAGAGAGCACAAGTAGGCAGAGAGGCAGCCAGAGACAGAGGGGGAAGCAGGCTCCCTGCTGAGCAGAGAGCCCGATGCAGGGCTTGATCCCAGGACCCTGAGATCATGACCTGAGCTGAAGGCAGAGGTTTCAACCCACTGAGTCACCCAGGCGCCCCTCTTCTATCATTTTTTAGCATAAACTCCTTCAAGTTTGACTTTAACAAGGCATCAAGTATGTCATTATTTTATGAATCCATTAATAAAGAAAAAAAGACTTGTGAATTCAAATCTGCCATGAGTTAACAACAGTCCTGTGTAATACATGAATCAGTTACACACAACTTTCATACAGAGTTTTCTTTCATCTATTCCAAAGAATTTTGTAATTTTTGACCTCATTCAGTTTGCATTCTGTGGCATGAGACTGGCAATCACTCTCCACGTATATTGATAGTTTGACATTATCTGCTGTGTGCATTTTCCTTTCTTGGTCACCATACAGCATTTGGGTGTAGTTTTGCAAGCTATATGGAATCGCCTTCATCTTCCTGTGAAGACTACTTGTGTCACGATTGTCAATGTGACGCCCTACTGCTCTCTTTCGTTCCCTTTCTGTGAGCACAATAAATTTTTGTGTCAGTGGCGAAACATTTTGTAATCTTTGGAAGATTTAAATGGCAATAAAATCAATGCGTAAAGTGACAACAATGCACACATCTTTATTAAAGTGATGAAAATACCACCAGATTTGACCAAGTTCTTGCATGCACAAGCAAGGACAACTGGTTAACACCTATCTCTTAGCTACTGTAATTGCAAGACGCCATTAATTGTAAAGTAATGATCCACAGCCCGGAGATGGCACAATGTGAAAAAAAAAAAAAAAAGTCTTACGAAACAACGTGCTGTGATACTTATTGAATTTCACCACGTGCTAGAAACTATGCTAAGGAATGTGCAGGGTGGTCAAGACTTGTAACTGAATCTTCTATGAGAACCTATAAAGTAGGATGTGGTGGGGAAAATGCGCTTAAGGAATTCAAAGAGGATAGCCCTTGAATTTGGAGAGACTGATGCACACTTCAACAAGATGTCAGTTCATCTAACGTTGGAAGAGACAGAACTTGGTTAAGTGGAGAAGGTGAGAGGAAAGAAGCCAAAGTCAAATTGGAGCAAGGATTTGGAGGCACAAAAACAGAAAGGATACTCAAGAGATGGTGAGAGGGTTTATCTGTTGAAGCTTTCTCAGCATGTGAGAAGGAATCATTCTAGATGATATTGGAACAGACTCTAAATACAGGAGATTCTCTTGAATTCAGGCTGAGAAAACACAGTTGTGAAATTTTCTGAGGTCACTAACATGTGCTCAGAGTTGTCTTTCAGGAAGCCAAACCTATGTTGTTGACGTATGTGAAACAATGTGATAATTTCACAAAAGCCAGGTTTTTGGTGCATATCGAGTCTAAACTTTTCGTAAGCAAGTAGGGAATGGGGTTGACAAGGTGAAGGTGCTGTTTTTCTCCATCCTGTCCTCAATGACAGGTGGTTCTTAGTATTAAAAGTAAGTTAGAAAGAATCCCTTTCTACCAATGAATATTTCTGAAAAACAAAACAAAACAAAACAAATATCAAACTAAAACAAAAAAGCCTGAATGAAAGAAATACCCCCAAATGGAGAAGTCATTCTTCTGGCAGAATTGGAAAACTCAGTCAGATTGAGGAACAGGAGCTTATGTGAAGGGAAATTAGGCAAAACCAAAGTATTCTAGATGTAATGGGCTATTCCCAATGGGGTTGACTTTAGTGATTTTTATACCTTTATAAGCATGCCCCACAAATTCCAGCATCCCCAAAACTACTTCTAATAAAGTAACCAACCATAAGGTGTGTATTAAAGTAGGAGTAATATTTTGTGCACCATACTTATGACACATCTCTCTGACTCAATGGTTCAAACTAAATTGACAAAGACACAATATAGCCATTTAGAAGCAATGCAGCAAACACATTAGTAGCTGGAAAACCTGGAAGCAGGGTTTGCGGTAGTAAAGTGTTTTAGTAAATCAGTATGAAAATTAATGTACTGAAATAGGATATCATGGAAATAAAAACAATGCATAATATATATTTTTTAAAATACCTATAAAAACCTTTGTATTACCTACAGCTGGGCTCCACTGACCATGAAAGTAGATAAATTTGAAAATTAAGAAACAAAAGAAAAAGAAACAGCGATGATTTCCCTTGTCCAAAGACTTGATGTAATGAAAAGTGGGTTACTGTTTGTCCTTAGCAAACACAAACTAGAAGCAGGAAAACCCCAAATGACACAAATACATCACTGTGAAATTAATGGACTCCTCAAACCATTTCTCCATTCCGAAGCTTTCAAATAACTTAAGATTTTATTTAAATAAATTCTAGTAAATAAAATAAAGGTCTGTGTTTGTTTGTTTTCTTTCATTTTTCTCCACAGACTCAAACACGATGGAATTTAGAACAGAAAGTAATGGTTATACACTCCATGAGAATAAATAGACCTACTGTCTTTTACCTGCCAAGAGGTAGTCCTTAATCGCCATTCAAGTGCAAAAAAAATCCACTTAAAAGACACATTGTATTTTTATCATCAATGAAAAGAGATTTGATAGCCTTTTATAATTTTGATTCTGCATTCAATAGATCTTAAGGTCATGCTGTTATTCTATTTATTGAAGAGTACTAGACATAATAATGAGTCAAGTAGTACTTCACATTGAAATACTTATTCTTTCTTTATTGAAATAAACTTTTAAAATGTTGTTTTCTTTGTTTTTTTTTTGTTTTTGTTTTGAGAGAGAGAGAGCTCAAAACTCTGTTTGGGGGGGAGACAGAGGGAGATAGAATCTTAAGCCGGCTCCTTGCCCAGCGCAGACCCCCACATGGGGTTGAACTGACTGAGCCACCCAGGCACCCCTGCAGTGTTGTTTTCAATTTGCAATGCTTTTATTTGTTTCTTAAGACTCCCATTATTACTACCATATGTTTTTTTCCATCACTTTTCAGATATTCTGGGATACTTCATGTGACCTTCCATCACAGAACACCCCTTTGCCCAGTCACAGGGCCCTGTCAGGGACCACCAGAGGTGACCCGTAGGACCTGTAGACCCTGCTTTTAAATGATGTGCTTATGTTACCAAAAAGTGCTAAAATACAACAAAGAATTGCTTTAATAGAAAATCTTTCATCTAAAAAGATAAAATGCCTATAGTCTAAACCTTGCCAAAATCTTTGGACGTGGATGCAATCAACATGAACAGGTTAGGATTTTAATAGCTTTTGAAGTGAATTAGAATAGTTCAAAATCTTAGGAAATAAGTTTTCCAAAAATAAGTAGCTAGGATAAGCCCTCTAAGTTGATTTGGTGGACTGATTTATTCAAATTTCAGGGAACACTGACACAAAAATGTGCTCAACCTCATTTGTCATATGGGAAATGCCAATTAAAGTCACACCATACTACTACAAACATCAGAATTATTAAACTATAAATGATAGAAAAAAAAGTTTTAGCATATATCTGGAGTTAAGAAGGATTTCCAAACATTGCTCACACTTTCTGTACACTGTGAAGTCATTTCTGAAAAACCATTAAACATCTAAACAGTATATAACATAAATCTACTCATAGATATATACCCAAGAGGAATGTACACACTAATTTTAAAAAATGTACAATTTACAATGTTTACCCAGATATTTATCAACAATATAGTAGATATATAAACAATGATTTATTCACATAATAACATACTATTTAACAAAGAGAAGGAAGGATTACAACTATTTGCAAACATTTAAAGGAGCCTCATACAGTTACAGTATGGAGTAAAAGAAGCCACTGATAAAAGTATCTGTGATATGATTTATATAAAGAAGAAAAAAACTAGCAAAAAAAAATCTATACTGTTAGAGGTCAGAATCATGGCTATCCTTGAGTTAGTAGTGAATGGAAAGGGCTTCTGGGATGTTGATATTGTATCAATTCTTTATTTACATCTGGTTAAACTATTAGGTTCAGTTTGCAAAAATTTAATTTGTACACTTATAGCATGTGTGCTTCTCTGTGCATATACTATTCTTCACTTAAAATGTTAAAATTGTAAAAAAAAAAAAAAGTAGATCTGTTACTATAGTAAAATACTCTAAATAACTTCACCTAACAATAGGGCTAAAATTACATTTTCAAACCTTTAGAGTTTCTGTCTCTGGAGCTCCTAGAGAGAGTTAAAGCACATATATCTTCATAGCCTTTCCAAACATCCAGCTCTTTGTTAAAAATGAATAAGCATGACATTAATGAACCAAATACATTGGCAAAATATGTTTAAAGAGAAGGAGAAATGATGAACGGTAGCCTGGGGTCAGGCATATAGGAGACCTGGGTACACATTACCTCATCTTAGGCAGACCTGCGGGATAGGCATAAAAGTCAGACTGACTCTCCAGGTAAACTTAAAATTTAAAATATGCTCAAATGAATAGCAGAAAGAGAGGTAAGTTCAACTATTTTAAGCAAAGTTGTGGACTACAAAAGACCAGTGATGGGGGACAACACATACACACACACACATACACACACACACACACACACACACACACGCAAAGATCTGTTAGGAATCTGATTGTACTACCAATCTTTGCTGACCTCACTCCATGATTTAGGAGTCAGAAAGCTTTACTCATTACTTCTTAGTGTATTATACTCAATAATTCTAGGTTAAGATATATTTATTTTACTTCAATTGTATTTGTCAAACTAGTTCTTTATTCAAATTGAAGTATAAAAAATTCTCAATTCAACCTCATATAGGGTGGAAAAAAATTACTTGCCACACTATCTAAATAGAGCAAGAGAGAATAAGAAAAATCAATTATTGTATTTCCACTAACCTGGCTTTGTTGATATAGATACCCCTTTTCAGAATGTTGAAGTGCAGGTGTAGATACTCCCTAAGCATAAGGGCTTCTTAAAAGAGAGTTAAGCTTTCACCAGTCATTATCAGATGTTGCTGTCTTTAACATTTCATTGTCCAAGGAAAGACTTTAGACTAATTAGTCCTTCAGTAATTATTACTTCTCTCTCCCTCAAGAAATGAAGATTTCCAATGAAGTTGGAAAAAAGGAGGTAATACATACTCAGGCTTAAATTTTATTTATTTTAGCCTATGACTATAAACACAACTAAAGCAATAAGGAAACAGTTCCAACATTCCCAAATGATGAAAAAAGAAAGAACGTTTTCACTGTAATGAGAAAAGAGGGACTATTATTGGGTTCAATTCCATGAAGTCATTTACTAGTAAATTGTTATAAAACACAGAGAATTAAAGTATCCCTTTATACTTAGTCAGTAGCAAAGGAGAATAAGTATTTAATAGTTGATTTATAACCTCATTTCACATTTTCCTTTATACTTGCATCAGTTGCTTGAACTCTAAGTTCATTTTGTCATAAAGAAATGGGAATATAATCACATCCTAATTACATAGCTTTGGGTTATTTGTACAATTAAGTTATCTGTTACAAATTTAATGAATGTTAGTAATGCAATTCTCTTTGGTGACCTAATTGATATACTAACATGTATTGTGTACTGCAGTCCATTAATTGAGACACACTTATTGAATGAATACTTAATATTCAAATATATATATTCAGTTATTTATGACAATTTTGTTTTTAAACAGTCTCTCAATTTTTAAAGTTCTAAATGAGAAAGAACAGCAATGCTAATCCATTTATCTTATTTTATATAAGAACTGGACATCAAGATAAACTAGTCTCCCAAGATTTGGGAGAAAATTTATTCTTTATCCCAAATAGAGCCAACCATGGAAAAAGAAAATTAGCAAAAATATGCCTCAAATATTAATGCCCTTGAAATGTGAGGCAGAAAAAAACTGGAAGTAATGGAGGAAAACCTTCTTTATGATTCAGGTAAAAAAAAAAAAATGCACACAGTATTAACACCAAGCATTCCAACCACTGGGGAAACCTCGTTGCCTTTATTTCTTCTGTTTAGACACTGTCAGCAGTCACAAATCAAGTTAAGGTTTATTTCACTGTGTGTTAAATTATATTTATGCCCTTGTAAAGCTGTGCAACATTGTTACCTTGTGTAAGAAATCTTTAAACCACATGTTCTGCCAAGTAACTGCTGATGTTTACTTCCAAAATTCGATCTGGTTGCATTAGATACAATAAACGATGACCTTTGAAAGAGTCCATCTTTAAAAGACTATTTTTAATATGCTTATTTGTATATGTCACTACTGGTTTATACCTTCTTATGATAACTTTGAAACTATTACCCTATTTCTTTCAATATTTTTGATAGCTAAGATTTCCAGACTTAATTTTACAACATGCATCTCCATAAAATGAAACATATTGTGGTACGAATAAAACAAACAAACTAAAAGTCCCTAGTATTGGAACTCGCATATTAAAGTTGCATCAAGATATAAAGTTGAAGGGTGTAGTAATTATAACATAAAAGTTATTTTCATCTGAAGTATCCACATAATTGAAGCAAATGTGAATTCTGCTTGTGGGAATTATCTCCATTTTCCACTTCAGTTAGCTAGTGTAAAGATAAATAATGACATTTTATATCCCCAAGCAATTAATACTTAAGCATAAATAATATAGTGTTAATTTTCCATGGTCTTCTCTCTAGGATTGGAAATGCATGCTACTTAAATGGTTAAATAATATATTATAGGTATAGCTATCTTTTTTTTTTAATTTCTCAAAGTTAAAAAGCATCTTATAATTAATTTTGAATATTGAGCACATAACAGCTCACATTGACTATCTGTTCTTTTAAACACTTAGCATACGGAAAATAGTAAAAACATACATACATGTTTTCTCAGATATTATCTTTCTGAAATTGAATAAGAAATGTTTTTAAAGCAGCTCTTATGTCCTCAAACAGAGTAGGGGCATTGAGGCATTGATTGTATAAGCTTACACTCAAAAATATTCTAAAAGTTCCAGCCTCTTATCGTTTCAAATTTATATATTTATTTTATATGGAATTATAACTCAGAAAAAAATAGATTCTATCTCTTGCTAACTTTACCCACAAAATTCTAGTTATAATAAAAAGAAGTGTTTGCAAATGTCAAAACATATTATTTACTTTTTGTCAAGGTATATCTAAAAATTAAATGCTTTATCCTTGGCTATATATATCTCATTAGATTATTACTACATACAGAAATAAATGCATAAGAATTTATGAAAATGAGACGAAATATTTTTCACCAGATCAATGGCATCATTGCTGTTTTCTGGCAGAATGCTTATAAACTATTGTTTAAAATATTCTCTGTAGATATATCAACATGTCTTACCATAGATAGACATGCCTAGTTTTTAGTGGAAATTCCTTAGAATGAGGGAGGAAAAAAAGGTCTGTGTTGGTTCCAATTTTAATTACTTTCACAGGTTGGTTTATGACATTTATTTTGATTTGTAAAGAAAATATTACTTAATTACTTCTTTTTCGATTTATGCAAAGTGGGTATTTCTGCATGTGTATGTCTATGTGTTTATATATATAAACTGGTAAGTTTAACTTTCTGATATAAATAGAAAATTATTTGAGTAGAAGAAAATTACCTAAAATGTGTGGACAGAAGGTCTTAGATTGAGCTTTATCACAAGTTTAGTGTATGAGAAAAATAAATCATTTTTAACCTATATGTATACTTCAGGAAAGAAACAGCTATGATTGCTTTCATTTAGTTTATATATCAGATAGTCTCTTTTTTTTAATATATAATGTATTATTTGCCCCAAGGGTACATGTCTGTGAATCTTACACATTCATTTCACAGCACTTACCATAGCACATACCCTCCCCAGTGTCTATAACCCAGCCGCCCTATCCCTACCCCACCTACCCCCAGCAACCTTCAGTTTGTTTTGTGAGTTTAGGAGTCTCTTATTATGGTTTGTCTCCTTCTTGTTTCATTTTCCCCCCGTGACCCTCTGCCCTGCCTCTCAAATTCTTCATATCAGAGAGATCATATGATAATTGTCTTCCTCTGACTAACTTATTTCGTTTAGCATAATACCTTCCAGTTCCATCTACATCATTGCAAATGGCAAGATTTCGTTTCTCTAGGCGGCTGCATAGTATTCCATTGTATATATATATACCACATCTTCTTTATCCATTCATCTGTTGATGGAAATCTAGGTCCTTTCCATAGTTTGGCTATTGTGGACATTGCTGCTATAAACATTCGGGTGCATGTGCAGGCAAGGGTATTTTTAAGTGATCCAATAATTTGCTGGCAACAAGAGTCACAACTTAGAAAGACACTAATGAGAATTAAAAGGTCTAAGATCTCTCATGTCAGTATAATTTAGGAAAGTCAGGTATTATCTCATAAATGTTCTCTCTCTGAACAGAGTACTATGTGCCAAGATCTTTAGGTTTCATCTATGGTTTCTCCATTATCTGTGCTGGAATGTTCCTGGACGGAGCTGGGAATCCAACCCTTCAATGTGTCACTTAGAATTGCACAATGGGGTAGCCTTACTCAGCAAACCAAAAACTTATTCTGTGGGATACTAACAAGAATTTGCAAAATCTCTTCTTAATAAATGTCCTTCCATGTGTTTGGAAGACATCAGTATGTAGATGTCTTGTTGCCACTGCTCTTTCACTCCCATGGCTCTGGGTGGAGTTGTATGGACTGCTGGCCTAGATGCACATGATTACTCAGACTGTGTCTTTATTGTCTTCCCAGTGTCCTTATACCTTGAATTTCGCAATGATATCAGCCAATACATTTTCTTTTTGCTATGCTACTACTTTGAGTCGAATTTCTGTTACTGGAAGATAAAGAGGCCTAACTAATATTCCTGGTAAGCCTTGCTCAAGGTATCAGTGGCTTTTCTTTTTTGTTTGTTTGTTTTTTTAGATAGTCTCTTATAGCCAATAGCAGTAATAAGAATATCATAATTATGAATACTTCGGAAGTCATTCTGTGTGAGAAATATCATAATTAAATATATAATTATGGAGCCTATTTCTCATCTTCCCTGAATAAAGTTCCACAACTTTCCAGTGATACTGAGGTAAACTCTCCTCATGAAGATAATGCCCCCTGAGCTACAAGTGGTAAGGTAATACACAAATAGAAAAATGGAGACATCTCAAGGCAAATTTAATCCACAATGGTAAAATATTAAATCCTAAGGGAGATTTTATTGGTGTGATGAACTGGACAAGATTAGGAAAACCACTTTTAAGAACTGTTTTTGGTCCCTGCCCCTTTCTAATAATATAAATAAAGTAGAAACTTAAATATTTGTCATTATGGCAAACTACTGATCCCTCCTCAGACCATATTCATTAGATAATGTTTCAACCCCCAACAGTGAAACAAATATAAATATCAAAATAATACTTAAAAATCATAAGGGTCAGCTCGGTGACTTTGTGTATCTAACCATCTATCTCTATTTTAATATGACACTTTCAATTTCTTCATTCATTAACAAAGTTTAGTATCTAATGAATTGAAAATGAGTTCTCAAATACAGATCTACCTCAAGAAGTAAGAAAAATCTCAAGCAAATAACCTAACTTTACACTTAAAAGAAATAAGAAAAGAAGAATAAAGTTAGCAGGAGGAATGAAATAAAAAAGACCAAAGCAGAAATAAATGAAACAGAGGCTAAAATAAAAATAGACTAGATCAGTGAAACTAAGAACGGGTTCTCTGAAAGAATAAACAAACTTGGGGCACCTGGGTGGCTCAGTGGGTTAAAGCCTCTCCCTTCGGCTTGGGTCATGATCTCAGGTCATGGGATTGAGCCCCACATTGGGCTCTCTGCTCAGCGAGGAGCCTGCTTCCCCCTCTCTCTCTGCCTGCCTCTCTGCCTACTTGTGATCTCCCTCTCTGTCAAATAAATAAATAAAAATATTTAAAAAAAAGAATAAACTTGACAAAACTTTAGTTAGGATTGCCAATAAATAAATAAAGAGAGAGAGAATTCTCAAATAAATAAAATCAGAAATGAAAGAAAAATTACAACTTATCCCACAGAAATACAAAAGATCTTAAGAAACTAACAAGAACAATGGTATACCAGCAAAATGGACAACAGAAGAAATGGGTAATTTCCTAGAAACATAAAATTCCCAAGACTAAGTTATGAAGAAATAGAAAATCTGACTGTTAGTACAGAGATTGAATCAGTAATCAAAATCCTCTCAACAGGGAGTTTCTGGGTGGTTAAGTGTCGGTTAAGTGACTGCCTTTGGCTAGGGTGGGATTGAGCCACCCCCCAACCCCCCATCAAGCTTTCTGCTTAGCAGGGAGTCTGCTTCGGCCTCTGCTCCTCACTCCACGCTCCTGCTCTCTTTCACTGTCTCTCTCTCAAATAAATAAATATAATCTTAAAAAAAAGAATCCTCTCAAGAAACAAAAATTCAGGACAAGACAACTTCACTGGTGAATTCTACCAAACATTCAAAGAACTAATACCAATCCTTCTCAAAGTCTTCTGAAAAATAGAAGAGGAGGGAAACCTTCCAAACTCATTTTATGAGGCCAACATACCCTTGATATCAAAACCAAATAAAAATGCCTCAAGAAAAGAAAATTGTAGGCCAATATCCCTGATAAACATAAGTTCAAAAATCCTCAACAAAATATTGGCAAACCAAATTCAACAATACATTAAAAGTATCATACATCATGTCAAGTGGGATTTATTTCAGGGATGCACGCATAGTTCAACATCCACTAATCAATGTGATAAACCACATTAACAAAATGAAGGATAAAAATTAAATGATCATCTCAATAGATGCAGAAAATGCATTTGACAAAATTCAACATCACTTATGATAAAAAAAAAAAAAAACCTCAACAAAGTGGGGATAGAAAAAATACACCTCAACATAATGCAGACCATATATGACAAACATCACACTCAATGGTGAAAACCTGAAACTTTTTCTGAGATTAAAAATGAGACAAGGATGCCTATTCTCTTCTACATAGTATTAGAAGTCCTAGCCAGAGAAATTAGGCAAGATAAATAAATAAAAGGCATGCAATTGGAGGAAAAGAAGTAAAACTGCCACTTTTGCAGATGACATAATTCTATATATCAAAAATTCTAAAGACTCCACCAAATAAATAAATAAATTCATTCTTTGGACTTACAAATGAATTCAGTAAAGTTGTAGGATACAAAATCAATAAGCACACATCAGTTATGGTTTTATACACTACTAATAATAGATCAGAAAGAGAAATTTAAAAAAAATCTTATTTACAAAGTCTTTAAAAAGAATAAAATACTTAGAAATATATTTAACCAAGGAACTGAGCAATCTGTGCACTGAAAACTTTAAGACATTAGTGAAAGAAATTGAAGAAAATAATATTGCATGGAGCACTGAGTGTGGTGCAGGAACAATGAATCTTGCAAGGAACACTGAAAAAAATAAAATAAAAGTTTAAATGATAAAAAAAAAAAAAAAGGAAAGAAAAGAATAAGTAAATGGAAAGATATCCCATGCTCATGGATTGAAGTATTAATACTGTTAAATGTCCATGTTACTCCAAAGCAATCTACAAATTCAATGCAATCTTTGATATCAAATTTATGACAGTATTTTCTATGTAACTAGACCAAATAATCCTAAAAGTTGTACTCAACCACAAAAGACCCTGAATAGCCAAAAATATTTTGAGAAACAAGGACAAAATTGGAGATATCATGCTCCTTGATTTCAAACTATACTACAAAGCTATAATCAAAACAGTATGACACTGACATAAAACAGACATATAGATCAGTAAAACAGAAGAGAAAGCCCAGAAGTAAACCCATACACATATGGGTCAATTAATTTATGACAAAGTAGACAAGAATATAGAATGGAGAAAGACCAGTTTCTTTAATAAATGGTGCTGGGAAAAATGGACAGCCACATGCAAGTAAAAGAAATTCAACCACTACCTAAAATCACATATAAAAGTTGATTGATTCAAATGGGTTAAAGAGGGGTGCCCGGGTGGCTCAGTTGGTTAAAGGTCTGCCTTCGGCTCAGTCATGATCCCGGGGTCCTAGGATCAAGCCCCTCATCGGGTTCCCTGCTCAGCGAGAAGCCTGCTTCTCCTGTTTCCACTCCCCCTGCTTGTGTTCCCTCTCTTGCTGTCTCTATCTGTCAAAAAAATAAATGAAATATTTTTAAAAAGGAAAAAATGGATTAAAGACTTGAATATAAGATGAGAAACTATAAAACTCCTAGAAGAAAACATGGATGATAAACTCCTTGACATCACACTTGGTAATCCAATATTTTGGATCTGACTCCAAAGGCAATGGCAACAAAAGCAGAAATAAACAAATGGGAATACATCAACTAAAAAGTTTCTGCACAGCAACAGGTAACATAGGGAAGTGTTGAATCACTATATTGTATACCTCAAACTAATATTACACTGTATGTTATTATGCTAACGTTAAGTCAGACAGAGAAAGATCAATAATAAGCTTTCACCTATATGTGGAATCTACAAAACGAGAAAAAAAAAAAAAAATTCAAAGATACAGAGAACAGACTGACGGTTATCAGAGGCAAAGGTGTTGGGTGTGGCAAAAAATGGTGAAAGGGGTCCACTGTATGGTGAGGATGTAGCTGGACTCGGGGTAATCATTATGTAGTGTAGGCGAACATCAAACTACTGTGTTGCACACCAGAAATTAATATAATGTTATATACCAACTTTACCTCAACTTAAAAAAAGATGTAATAAACTATTCGAAAAATAAAACAAAAAATTATTTTCTGTCTAGATAGCTATCAATGTATACCTGTAGTTCTAAATATATATTCAATATAAGAATTGAACATAAAAACATAAAAGTAGTTCTAAGGAGTCAAATTATAGCTAATACCTAAAGAGTGTGAGGTAAGTGTGTTATCCCTTTTACAGATATGGATATTACATCTTTGTTAAGTAACTTTCTCTAGGTTACATTGGCTCTAAGTGATGAACCAAACATTCAGTCCAAATACGGCTCCAAATTCCATCTTCTTTCTACTGAAAAGAATAAAGTATATGCCAAACCTTGGTTTTCAACATTTAATAGAAAGTTAAAATGAAACACATTTTAATTATCCTTTATTTTGATAGGGCTTTATTATAACTATAAATATGAAAGAGCGGGTAAATTTATTAAGAAGAATGAGAAAATCATATCTGAGAAATAATAAAAACTCATTATTTCAAATGGTATCTATATTAACAAATTCAAGTAGCCAGTAAATATTCTATATTTGGATCTATACTTACATCTAGCTAGATAGCTATCTATCTGTATCTCCTGTGAATTTCATAATTATACCTAATTCAGCAGTAGACTCATGCACTGTAAATTGGGAGCATGTAAAGTGAAAATAGAGTATGGGTAGTTTATGTGTGTAAACTTTTCTCTGAAATCTCTCTCTCTCATCTATGTATTTCTACTTGAATGTGCCATTTTTAGTTTTGCAATATGCTGACTGGCATCATATTTGATGTTTCACTCAATGGCAAGAGTTACTGACTTTGTTCAATTAGGCTGGCGATAGGGCATATAGATATATTAAAACCAATATTTTGATTCTATCACAGGACACTGATATGCTGAAGATGTTCTAAATTCATGATTATAATGTTAAGTCAATACTACATAGAGAAACCATAAAAATAGCTTTGCAACTTATCAGACATATGAATCTACATTTCTCTGTTATTTGTTGGAATACGAAAATACAAGTGGCCAAAGCACAGAAGTCATTCACTTATCTCACTAAGAAAAGACAGTTTCAATGATAATTTACTTACACATAAGAAGAGACATGAGAGGAGGCACCTGGGTGGCCCAGTCGTTAAGCGTCTGCCTTCGGCTCAGGTCATGATCCCAGGACCCTGGGATTGAGCCCCGCATTGGGCTCCCTGCTCGGCAGGAAGCCTGCTTCTCTCTCTCCCACTCCCGCTGCTTGTGTTACCTCTCTCGCTGTCTCTTTCTCTCAAATAAATAAATAAAATCTTTAAAAAAAATAAAAGAAGAGACACGAGAGAAGTTTATATATTTAGCATTGCATTTGTCTATTATTGATTTGTGTTACTGATACTTAATTAAAAACAAATATACACTAGAAAAAAGATAGACCAAACTATAGTATTTGCCAAAAATATGCTCATATATTACTTCAGAAATTCATTCGGTTAGGTAGCTATCAGGTGGCTCCCCTTTCTTGCTTTGAAAAGTGACACTTAGAGATATGAATTTATTTCTGATTTTTTTTAACGGGAGGCGTTCCTGAAAATGACTTGGTTTTTCTTTGAGACTGTTACTGATCAAAAGTAATAAAAGAAACACAATTTAACTTGTGCTATTTTTTCTTATGGACAACGCAAAATCATTTTATAATCATTTTCACTTTCATAAGGTTACTATGGTTTTTAAAATTAATTTTCATAATTAGGGAACTTGAGTAAGAAACCAAGGCTACATTCCTCTTTGGATCTAATTAAAACAGTATTTTATAGAGTTGTGCCTGGATTTCTTTTCTCAACCAACTAAACAGGAAAAATTAAATTGCCCCCAATGTGGCTTTGTAAAGGGCTTCAGCTAATTTAATTAATCTATCTTGAGTCTCCTTAAATTCAGTATCAGGCAACATAGATCAGCAGGAGAAAAGACAAAACCATGCAGTGGTCTCTGAAAGGCCAGGGTCCATTTTGATGAAGGAAGCTGATAAATGAAAAATAACCTCTCCCTCACTTTGGAGATGTAAATCAATTCTTGCAAACTGTTAATCACTTTGATTTCATGGTTCAAAAGTTACATAAGCCCCTAGAAATGGAGGGTCACTTAAATGATTTGTAAAGGTGAATGTGTCCTCAAATTATACACAATTTTTATACTTAATTGTATCAATAGAGCATGACATTTTTCTTGCATAAGCAAGGAAATGACTCCCCCCCACATTCCTAAAACTAGCAAATCCTACCTTTCCTTGGATATCCATCTGAAATGGTACTTCCTTTGGCAAATATTCCTTGACAGCCACAGGTAGTTTTTTAGATTTTTCCTTTTCCCTGTACTCCCAAAATACTTATTTCTGTTATGTACAGTGTGGCATTGAAATGGTTTACACATGTCTTATTTTACAAGGCACTGATGGAAAAATATTTTTTCCACTTGTACACCTTATTTTAGTTATTTTATGTACTTTTCTTGTGTGAAAGAAGAGAAACTCATTGCCGTTATCTCAGCTAAAGTGATCTTATTTTAAGATCTCATTTGGGTCCCTACACAATAATTTGGGTCCCTATGTCTGGTACTATTTTTTTGATTGTTTGTTTTAATTTCTCAGTAATGAGACTGAGATTATCCGTTTCTCTCTACGGGAAGAGCATATTATAATGTTGAGGAATGGGTTTGGAGCCATGCAGATCTGGTTTTCTAAATCGGTTCCAGCACTAATTAGTTGTGCAACCACAAGCAAGTTACTTAGGTACCCTGAGCCCCAGGTTTCTCATCCCTAAAATGATGATTAGTAATGCCCACCACCACTGGGTAGTTTGGAAGGTTGGACATATGTGGAGTTGCGTGTGTGTGTATATTATATGTTTTTTCAAACAGTTATAAGCAGTGGCCCCTCATCTTCTCCTCAGTGATTCCCAATTGTGGGGATTTCCAGTAATTCAACAGATTTTATAGAAAAATAATACGTCGTCTGCAGAAAACGAAGGAAGGGATACTTCTCTTCAAAAGTGATTTATTTTAACGTAATTATTTTCTATTGCTGGAGACGGAATACACTTTATGTCTGGCCAAGGATTTGGATATTCTTCTTTTCTTTCTTCAGGCAACTAGTTGTTCTTTTGCTTCCAAACAACATTCCCCACTCTGAATCTCTTTCTCACTCAGATAGAGAGCTAGAGAGATATGGACAGATAAGACGCAGACAGATTCTAAACACAAAGGACCAAATAAACATGCTTATAAATAAGAAAGCCAAGAGCTACAACTCACTTCAAAAAAACACTATGAATTTGTTATGTTTATTATATGTATTCTATGTTCATGACATGTATTATATTTCATTGAATCCATCGTTTATAGTCATTCTGGATTATTTTTCTCATTGCTTGTATAAAATTTAAGAAAAAAAATCTCTCTAAGCTTTAAATAATGTTTGGATTAAATACAACTAATTTCTAATTTTAGTCATGATACTAAATGTAGAGTGGGATGGCCACTATTAACTTATTTGGAAGAATGGTATCTCCGTGCCCTGCAATGGTCTGCTCTGTGCACTGTGGTCTCTGCCTAGGTATCTTACCTTATGCCGAGGATTTTACTTGTTGCTTCTTTTGACGGCAAGCATTAACGTATCATTGGAATTCCTTTCCCATCCATTTTGTGGAACTAATATGATCCTTGATATTTCCCATGAAACAGGATGTCTAGGTATTTCTTTTTGAAGTCATGTTGATTTCTAGGACATGCAATTATTTAGACAATTATTTTATCTTTACAGACAACAGTTATTAGCACTTACCTTTCACCCCAAGATTAAAGGAGGAATAACGAACCTATATATATATAAGCCATCTTTTTTAAAAAAAATTTATTTATTTTACTTTAGAGAGAAAGAGAAAGAGCACGCATGATTGAGGGGAGGAGCAGTGGGCAGGAAAGAAAAATCATGAAGACTCTGAAGTGAGTCAGGGCCCAACTGTGAGGCCTGATCCCAGGACCCCAATATCATGACCTGAGTTGAAACCAACTGCACCACCCAAACATCCCTATAAAAGCCATCTTAGGTTACGTTAAGGAATCCTGATATACCTCTAGAAAATATTAATGTACTTGGACATCATCTCACATGTTTTTCTTTTTCTTTTTCCCAAAAGTCCTTAAGGTGTTCCACATAAAAAGAGTAAACTAGAAAATTAAAAATAAGAAAGAAACTTCATGTGTTTTGAGATTTTTTATCAAAATCACAGAAAGCGCTTTTTAGAAAAGCACTTCACTGTCTTCACCCATAATCCACTAAGTAATAATCCACTGAATAAGGTAGGATGTGGCCACATAGCTGAAAAATACTCTTCTGGTGAGTGTGAGGACCACTGAAGTTTGAGGTCCACACTTTCCAAGAGGGACTAATGACAAAACACACTGAATAAAATTCCGGATACATTCTTTTTTAGTTGACTCCTAGTTCTAGATATGTTCCAGAGCATGGGCATACGTGTGTATGATTTTACATGAATGTTTTGAGGAAAGAGCAAGTGAGGAGAATACAATATGGGGTCATAGTATGAAGAGAATGTTTGATGAGGTAAGAAGGTTTCAGGTGATTATTTTCAGACAGAGGAAAAATCAGTCCTCCTGAAATACTAACTCTGCTTTACTAGTAGCATGGTCTGGATTCAGGTTTACAATCATACTGATAAGGTACAACAGGCTACACTGAGCAAAAAGTATATTTACTTATACGACCAAATGGATAGAACACACTCTAGCACATCTTGAAACTTCACAACAGGAATCAACTGAATCCTGGGCCCATCTTCGGACACCCAAGTCATTTGGAATTTGGGACATGCTTGGTCATGAAAAATGAACTGAGCCTGGGTCAACAATTCCAGCTCAAGGCTCATGAGTGCCTTTAGTGTTTAAATCTAATTAGTCATCTCTTCTCACCAGTGTGCATGGTAGGGCCCTACCACAGAAGACTTGGCCCATCCTCCAGGCAGCTCTCTCGCCCATGATTGTTCTTAATACTTAGTAAATGATCCTGACCAACAGGTGCAATTCTTGGTGGGGTATGTATTCCTGAACCAGAGTTTTTTATCTTGAATCTGATATAGGTATGCTCCTAATAATTTATTGAATCCCTGTTACAAGGTGAATGGACCAAGGCTGAAAGCCTCAGGACTCCCTGAGGCTACACAAAGCCTTCAGAACCAGCTGTTACCCCTTCCACTCTACCCCAAAGCTAAATGTGTGTCTACATCTTCCCTACTGGTAACATAAATACGATATAAAGACAACAAATCTTCAGAAAAGAAGGTTGGAAATAATTGCATTTTCTAAAATGGAGAATGAAACAAGTCCTGTTGTTTATGCATTCATTCTGTAACAAAGAACCTAGAATCTTATGTAATAGCACTTTTTCATAAATGTCCTCATTCAGACATGAATGAACCAAACTTGTTAGTGAATTAAACCTACACTTTGTGAAATTAACAGCATCTTGAATAGCCAAGTTTTAATGACTATGACTTTAGATGTGTTTAAATTGGTGATTTAGCTATCAAAATAATTATTTAACATGTATGTGCCACATGTACCTTTATCCAACTTTTAAACAAACAAGCAAACAAGTAAGTCAAAATGTTTATAGAAGCAGTTTGTTCAGGTATAGGTACAGTAGTCCCTAAATCACAACAAATGTACTTGGTTTTTATATGTTTTTGCAAATAATCATTTTCCAGGTTTTCCATGTGAAGTGTACCCCTTAAGGGGTATAGTATCTTTAAAACTAACCTTTTCAGATAATGGTTTGAATAGGTGTACATTATCAATGAAGAAAAAGAACACTGTTTCCAATTGAGCAGTAAATACATATCTAAATTTTCAGGATTCTCAGGGAAGTTGTAGGATTTGGGATTTGGCAACAATTATTTTTAAGCTTTCTAGCTTAGTGAAATTCAATCATTTAAATAGAATGTTGTTTGTTTTCAACTTGATAATTATTATATTATTACATTTCTTTCAGGCCCAGAAATATAATATCAACTTCCTCTTCTTTTTATTGGAAGGCAAGAGATTCACCCCTGTCATTTCCAGTAGTTCAAATTAATTTCTCACGACTGAGAGAGGGAAATATCTAGGGAGAATTGTATTAATTCTAGGGACAGACACACTCAAATTACTTTGGGGAAGAAGATAGGCAGAGTAGAAGCAGGTAAGATCTTCAGTCCCAAAGTTTAAATTTGATCTCTGACTTAACTATGAAAAACTGTGATTTTAAGCAAGTCATTTAATCTCTGAGACCCTGTTTTCAAAAACCACTGTTACTAGATTATCTAATAATTCCATCCCCCTTGAAAAATGCCATATTCTACTCAGCCACATACTTCATGCAGGTTCTGAATTATGCAATCTGTGTGTTCCATATGATGCACTGAAATAGGAAATTAATACTGTTGTATCAATATGTGAGCTTTGCCTGTTGCAGCAAACATTTAACACCAATCTCACTTGTATATAAAGTGATATCATTTGAAGAGGGTGATTCTTTTTGAAAAATTACAATTTCTCATGCAGAATGATTACTAAAAGTAATGTTTACTCGAAGTGTAAAAAGCAATGTCTCATCAGGAAATTTTAGTAAGAGTTTATGTTATTAACTTATTATCTATAGTCTCTTTTTAAAATATTTATTTGAATACAGTTGACACATAATGTTACATTAGTTTCAGGTGTACAACTTAGTGATTCAACATCTCTGTATGTTATGCTGTGTTCACCACAAGTATAACTACCATCTGTCACCATATAACACTATTATAATATCATTAACTATATTACCTACGCTGTGCCTTTCATCCTTGTATTCACTCCGTAACTGGAAGCCTGTACCTCCCACTCCCCATCACCCATTTTGCCTGTCCCTGACCCAATGCCTTCTGGCAACCGTGAGTTTGTTCTCTGTATTTATAGGTATGATTCTGCTTTTTGTTTGTTTATTCATTTGTTTTGGTTTTTAGACTCCACATAGGAGTGAAATCGTATTGTATTTGTCTTTCTCAGTCTATGTTTTCTTATAGGAAAAGCAAATAGCCACTTTAAAATCATTAACCTTGGGGTTCCTGGGTGGCTCAATGGGTTAAGAGTCTGCCCACAGCTCAGGTCATGATCCCCCAGGGTCCTGGGATCGAGTCCCAAATCGGGCTCCCTGCTCAGCAGGAAGCCTGCTTCTCCCTTTCCCACTCCCCCTGCTTGTGTTCCTTCTCTCACTGTGTCTCTCTGTCAAATAAGTAAATAAAATCTTAAAAAAAATTAAAAATAAACTCATTAGCCTTTAAGTCTATTAGTCTCGATAGATGTATGATCGCCAAAAGACAGAGTTTTCTAAATAACACAATGATGAGACAGAACCTATAAAATCAAATCTTTCTATGTTCAAATTGGTAGAAGTTTTCTTTTTAGTTAAATTCATGTTATTGTGAAATCATTAACTTTCTCAGAAGATGGAAAATATTTTATGCTTCATCGTATTGTTTCCCAGTTTCTCATCAAATACTTTCACAGAGTCAACTGTGCCTTTACACACACACATACACAAACATACACAAACATACACACATACATACACACATGGTATTTTCATATTTATTTTTAATTGGAAAGAACTAGCTCTATGTCTTCGATGGGGATGTCTTCTCAAGTTCCCCTCACATTAATCCACATATAACTGTTGCCATATATAAAATTTTGGGTATTATCAAGGTTGGCACATTACTGTACATGTTCTTGTAATATTCAGTTTATTACCATTCATCCTGTCATATACTTGTGTACTACATACACCAATTGTAAACTCTTTAAAGTCTTTTGTGTTGATGCTGCACCTTTGAAAATACTAGATCTAAAAAGGCAATAAATAAGTCCTATTCAATTTCATTAAAAGGAAGAAAAAACTTTATTTTCTATATCCTCCCACCTTCCACCTCCTACCCTGGGGAAGTTACTCTACAACCTGTAATCAAAAGATTCTGAGATGACGCAGGGGAGGTTGGGAAAGGTGAAATTGGACGTCAAAACATCTTCTGGAAAGAAAACAAACACAAAACCAGTAATCTAACTAAACTGGTCTGAATATAAAGCAATAGTTTATATAAACAATGACTGAGATTTTGATGTGGGCAGATCTTAAAGTTCTCTTCTGTTAATGAGAAGGGGATACAAATATTCCAGTAATTTTTAAAAATGTAGGCTAAAGAGTGTTTTTTTTAGTATCTTGTGTTTATATGCATAGAGCAGACTCCAAATAGGAGATGCTCAGGATACACGTTGAATCTCTATTAACAATGTTTAATAGTGTTAACACTCCATTCTTGGTCTTTGTGTTCAGATCCCTGAGCTCTGAGTCCCCCACCTCTGTGCTTCTGTCTAGAAACTGTCTCCATGCAGTAGGCCATGCATATGCAGTGATCACTTTATTGGTTTTCCTTCTCTAAGGAATTACCGTTCTCCACTGCGTGTTCAATGAATGAAATACCTAGTTTTATATATTTTGTCCATTTTTTGGTTGTTTACTGTGGAATACACACCTCGACTGGAAGCATAATACTTTCAGAATCTGTTGCAGGTGCTGTTCATAACAGCTTCCACCTGTAAATTTCCCTTGAGAAGTACCACTGGGCAAAGAGAACCCATTAGCCTGGAGAATTATGCTCCTCCCCAGGCCTGGAAGACCACAGCCAATAACTGGTGAGAGGGGTATAAGTGCACTACTCACTGTTCCCCTCTTCAAGGTGGGGGTGACTTGCAATTTATGCTTCAGAGCACTTGGCAATATCAGTTTAAGGACAGAATCCACCTGAAATCAGATCCTTCTTTAGGTTTTGTTATTGCTGTTGTTGTTGTTGTTGTTGTTGTTGTTGTTTTCATATTCCTATTGTGCTTCCTTCACTCTCTCATAGATTTTGCATGAGGACATTTCCTTAATATATCACTTGCTCAAAAGTCCCTGTCTTGGGCTTTGCTACTAAGAAGGCCAATTTAAAGCATCTTTCTTTTTCTTTTATATTTGCTTTACAAATTTGAAAGTTTTCAAGCATGCTGAAAATTGGAAAGAATTATACCATAATCCAAGTACCTATTACTAGATTCAACAATTACATGTGTCTTTTTATATTGCTCTCTCTACACCCATCCCCTCATCCCCCCATCCATCCATACACCCATTCATACACCCATCTGCCCACCCATCTATCCATGTATCAAATCATCTTGCTAAACCATTTGAAAGTAATGTTGATAACACATTATTTCATACCCAAATACTTCAGCATGCACTACAAAGGAAAAAAGCCATCCTCCTACTAAAACCACAAAGCATTGAAGTACTTAAAATAATAATAATTCTTTAATACAATATGTTTTCCGGTTGATACTCACATTCTCCTACTTCTTTCCAAAATATAATTTTTAGGTTATTTTTTGAACCAGATAACAATAAAAGTTCTTGCATGGCAATTTGGTTATTCTGTCTCTAGTTCTTTAGCCTAGAACGTTACAATACTTGCCATAAGGTTTTACCGCCATGGCAATAACTATTTGAACAAATCAGACCAGTTACCTGTAAGAATGTTCTGTATTCTGAATATTTCTCTTTGCTTTTCTTGCAAGGTACTTTAAGTTATTCCTCTGTCCTCTACATTTTCTATAAACTATAGTAAATTAATCCTAAAAGTTAGATTAAATTCAGGTTAAACAAATTTGTCAAGAGTACCTCATAGGTGATAATGTGTACTTTCCATTACATATCTTGAGCTGTATACTGATGATATAATTTCTTTCTTATCATTTTTATAGCCTTATTGGACCATAGTTTCAGTACTCTAAAATTGACAATTTTAAAGTGTACAATTCAGTGATTTTTAGAATATTCACAGAATTGTACATTCAACCATCATCTAATTTCAGAACAAATTCTTCACTCAAAAAGGTATCCCATACACACTAACAGTCACTTTATATTCCCCTTCCCCAAACCCTGGCAACAACTACTAATTTTCTGTCTCTATGGATTTGCCTAATTGAAATATATAAAATAAATGGAATCAAATAATAGCCTTTGTGTCTGACTTCTTTCAAGTAGAACAAAAATTTCCAAGACTGATCCATGTTTATGCATGTGTCATAACTACATTCCTTTTTATGACTCAGTAGAATTCCATTGTATACATATGCTCCTCTGAAGAGTTTCCAGTTTTGTTTTGGTTTTGGTATTTAAAAATAATGCTACTGTAAATATTCACAAATTAATGAATGCAAGTCTGTCTGAACAAATGTTTCAACTCTCTTGGGTATATATATGTAAGAGTTATATCACTGAATCACATGGTAACTCTATGTTTCAACTTCTGATGAACTGTCCCTATTTCCAAAGTGGCCACACCATTATTCATCCCCATCAGCAATTTGTGGGAATTCCAACTGCTCCACATTGGAAACAAAATTTGTTATTTGTTATTGTTATTTGGGAATTATTTTAAATGTATAAAATATTATTGATTTTATATTGATATTATACTATAATCACACCTCTTCTTACTTGTGTAATTGTCTTGGCAAAACCTCCAGTACCTTAAATGAAAGTGGTGATAATGGACAACCTTATCTTGTTCCTGATGTGTTAGGGGGCAAACTTTCAGTCTTTCATGATTAATTTTAATGCTAGCTTGCTAAAAATGTTCTCTACACATAGACAATGGAAACTATGTTTAACACCCCATTCTGTTCTATGTTATTATCCCTCCATGAAGGAAGGCCATACAAAGATAAAACAAAAGCAAGAATAAACTATTGAGACTACATCAAGATAAAAAAGCTTCTGCCAGCAAAGGAAACAATCAACAAAACTAAATGATGACCTACTGAATGGGAGAAGATATTTCCAAATGACATATCTGATAAAGGCTTAGAATTCAAAATATATAAAGAAAATATACAACTCAACACCAAAAAAAAAAAAAAATCATCTAATTAAAAATGGGCAGAAGACATGAACAGACATTTCTCCAAAGAAGACATACATATGGCCAAGAGACATGAAAAGATGTTCAAAATTGCTCATCATCAGGAAAAGCAAATCAAAACTATAGTGGGATATCACCTTACAACTTTCAGAATGGCTAAAGTCAAAAACATGAGAAATAATAAGTGATGATGAGAATGTAGAGAAAAAGGAACCTTAGGCACTATTAATAGAAATGCAAACTGGTGCTCTGTGGAAAACAGTTCTTCAAAAAATTAAAAATAGAATTGCCATATGATCAGTAATTGCACTATTGGGTTTTTACCCAAAGAATTTGAGAACACTAATTAGAAAGGATATATGTACCCCTATATTTATTGCAGCATTATATACAATAGCCAGATTATGGAAGCAGCCCAGTGTCCGTTGATAGAAGAATGAATGAAGATGTATACGTGCGCAAGTGCACATGAATGCACACGTGCACGCACACACACACACAATGGAATATTATTCAACCATAAAAATGAAATCTTGCCATTTTCAATAACATGGATGGATCTGGAGAGTATAATGCTAAGTGATATAAGTCAGTTAGAGAAAGACATATACCATATGATTTCACACTCATATGGGGAATTTAAGAAACAATACAAATGAACAAAGAAAAAAAGAGAGAGAAACCAAAAATAGACTACTAACTACAGAGAATAAATTAATGGTTACTAGGGGGGAGGTGGGTGGAGGAAGTTGGGGGGCTGAAATAGGTGAAGTGGATTAAGAGTACACTTATCTTTCTTGATGAGCACAGAGTAATGTATAGAACTGTTGAATTGCTATATTGTATACTTGAAGCTAATATAACACTATATGTTAATTATACTGGAATTAAAATCTAATATATATGATATAAAAATGAGGAAATCTAATTCTGCCTTTCAAACTCAGAAGTAACACCAAGTATACACAGGAAAGTTTTTCTCCAGAATAACATTACATTAATAATGATTTTATGGTTTAGATCATTTATTAACTGAAGGGCCAACCCCAAAGTGTGAACTGATGTTGTCATGCTCTCCTACAAAACGAGCACTGACCTGACTCCAAGTTAGTATCTAAAGAATCTACAAATCAAGCAGACACATGGGTTTCATTTTTCTGTCTTTTAATTAAGAGCACTGAATTGAGTGTTTAAGAACAAGATGTAGAAGCTTCATTTTTGGAGTTACCCAAGCCAGAATATGAAAAAATGAAAAAAGGTTTGGCTTCAAACCAAGCCCTGGCATTTATTCAACTTTCATCTCTTATGTCAAAAACCTACATCCTCAAACAAAAAAACAAAACAAAACAAACAAAACAAAAAAGCCCTACATCTTCACAGCTCTATTATAATGAGCCAAAGAAGTCATGGGAATGATTGCAACCTCGCCTGCCATTTTATTTGACACAAACATACAGTCTATTGAAAATTGGTGGCTTTATAGGGTGCTTAAAAAAAGGGTCAAGGGAAGGCATAGAAGAGCTTCAAATTAAAGAGTGGAGAAAAGAAAGTAACTTCAACAGAAATATGTTTATACAGATAGTGTGAGAATTTCGTAATTTGGACTTATTTACATAGATTTGTATATATACAAGTATCAAAATTTATGCAGTAATAGAAATTAGCCTAATTAAAAATAGAATTAAGGAATTCTGACTGTGTTTACTGATTGTAGGGTATAGAAAAGAGGCCAGCATCTTCACTTCACTTTCCTATTAAACTCTTGCCCAGGTCTTACTCCTCACTGGATAGGAAAAGTATCAGCTCTTAGACTGATGCAAATCACAATCCCAAGGAGAATTTTCTACACTCTTTCTCCAAAATTTCTAAGTTTAAATTGATACTTTTAGGATCATAGGAAATTAAGTCTATCCCTTAGAATTGGTTATGCAATGATTTAGGAAGTAGAGAATGTCAGTATTAAAAATTAATATTCAATAATTAATTGAAAGCAAGTCTTGGTTTGACTAGGTCACACAACAGATCTGTGGACATCTGAAGGTGTCCTAAGGTTGTTAGACAATCATTTGGGATAAAAAGGAAGACACTGATTAAAGTCATGCTGAATAAATTTCTAAAACATAAATAAACGAATCTAGCTTTCAGAAAACAAGCTATTCCTATTACAGTCCAGCAGAAGTCAACAATTTCAATAGATCAGTTCCTTTTACTACTGTGGGCAATGCAGGGGACAATATGTGTATATTATTTTTCCTATGAATTCAGCATCCAGTGTCCTGGATACCAACCTATTTTCATGCTTCTCTTGCAGTACATGATTTATTCATGATTTGTACTATCAACCAGAATAGTTATATCATTTTTCAGAATTTTTTCTGACATTGCTCATCTTCCCTTTAAAGACTGATTCCTTTCACAATACCTGGACTTTTTTTTTTTTTTTTTTTGGTTGACATGGTGGTGTTGAACTGCTGCAATCTCAGCAGTGTCTCAGTTAATGATAGCCTTCAGCTCAAAAATACTTCATTTCTCTCCTTATCCTTTACTTGGAATTGCCTGCCTTTAATCCCTAAGCCTATTAGGCAAGAAGAGAAAAAAATGCCATTTTCAACAATGCATTTCAAACATAAGGGTTAGAGAGAGTGAAGAGCTGTGCATTTAGAACAAGATACAATCACATAACAGAATATGTATAAATTTTTGTGTCAGTTCCTTCCTCAAAAAAAAAAAATCATAATATAGGTAGGTAAAATAGGAAACCAAACCAAACCAAATGACACTAACAAATTTCAGCTACAAAAGGTAAGCACTGTGTTTGACATGAATATTTGGGTACAGTGATTTTACTCACAGACACATGGAATTAATACCGTAAGGATATCCTGACACACACACAGACACACACACATATTGACAGTTACCTTGAATTTATGCAAGCCAGCATAACTGTGATTCCCCTTATATTGAAATAATATTCTTTAAAAAAGTAAATAATATTTTTCGATATTTGTAGATAGTTTTGGTGATATCATTCATTTGTGTTATAGTCTATCATCACTCAAAGCTAATCAAAAATACAAATATCTCTTAGAAGCTACCAATTGAAATTATGAGTTCTATGAGATTTTGAGCTAAAATTATGAGAAAAAAATAGCAATGTATCTTGGTCAGTACCCATACAAATGTAAAATACTTTAAGTTGAGAAGATTGTAGGACTAGTCCTCCCTATGCTAAGGCAAGATTCTAACTAAAATTACATTTACTGGTCAATGTAAAATTTAAAAATCAATTTTAGAAAACATCCTCTGTATTAAAAAGAAGGAAAAGAAAATGAATATATTGACAATGTTCTGTGGGTCATCATTATGCAGAAGGTGTTAGTCAGTATATCAGAAAACCCTTTCCAGCAGATCTAAAGGCAGGTCTGATGATGTTTTTGTAAAGACAGGTTGGAAGTTGATCTGTGTTCTAATGCATTGTTTCTAATTTTTAAGCCCTATGAATGGAATGATTAAGAATTCTAATTTTCAAGGAAGGATACGTCCACTTAAAACTAATAATGATAATGTTTTCAGACATATATTGCACATTTGCCTTGCATTAGTGTAGGACTAAGCATTTTATATCTATTCTCACATGTCACTGCATATTCTGATAAGTGTCTGAGAATGTGTGACAATCAGAATAATCTTTTACATTACTTAGTTGAATCTAGTAAAACAATTTCCCTTTTGATTCAGTTATTTCTCTCAAAAGGCTTGAAACAAAAGTCAGAAGTGATGGTTTTAAGTTAATGTCATCAGCGAGTGCAGGTGAGACTGAGACAGAATTAAAAGGACTGATATGTCTTCCTCTAGATGAAAACTCCAAAGTGTAACTGGCATGATATATTCGAATTTAGAGTCTATAGGTATTAAATTATCTAGATAATTTTAAGATTCTATTTCATATTTTGCCTAACAATAGGATGTATTCATTAATATTACTGGCCATCATTTGTATAAAATATGATAGGATGTTTTGTGTGGTGAGTAGTGAGGGATGTAATTAACACAAATTATGTTAGACTTGTATTTAAATCCTTGCAATAATTTAGCATCCCAATTTTGTATTTCCATATTTCACGATACTGCACTAAGCATACTTTCTTTCAAATGTTTCCTGTTTCCTTTTATATAAATATCTTGAGGATCACAAAGAAATCTGTTCCATTTCTTCTAAGTCTTCCGGTATGTGGAGAAAATAATTCTATGTATATTTATTTATGTAGCAGTTATTATATGGAATACCCACTATGTGGGCAACACTATATTATATGTTTTAAGGACTGAGAAGAGAATTAGAACAAGCGGCTTACAGTGAATCAAACTCTCCACTTAGAAGGAAATAAGGGATAATGCGCATATTGTGAGGATTAGTGTTGCTAGTAAGCATCACACACACATTCTTATTAGCTCTGTTTTCCAGGTGTGTGTGATTGTTATTGTATAGTCTTACAATCATACATTTTTACGCTATAGTCCTTTATACACTACAAGCTTTCAATCTAGTAAAGTAGACCATTAACTGAAGTATCAGCACTGCTTGAAAGGCAGTTATAAAACTCAGATATAAAGTCTTTATTACCCCAGTAGAATAAAAATGGGGGGTGGAATAAAATCTTTTCCCCCAATTTCTAAGCAGTGTTATACAGAACACTTCAGAAGTTCCATGGAGTCTTTCAAAGTCAAGTGTAATCAAAAATGCAGAAAGCTGGGTGGCTTAGTGGATTAAGCATCCGACTCTCAAATTTGGCTCAGGTCATGAACTCAGGGTCCTGAGATGCAGCCCCAAGTTAGGCTCTGTGCTCCATGAGGAGTCTCCTTAAGTTCCTTCTGCCTCCACATCCTCCTCTTTCTCATGCTTTCTCTTGCTCTATCTTAAATAAATTTTAAAAAGCTTAAAAAAATGGGACAACTTGCATGTTCTTTTTAAAATTGTGAAGTTTACCTCTAACTTGTATCTTTCAGGTGGTGAAACTATTATGAATTGCATGCCCTCCATTTTTCTTTCTAATAACTTTTAAAGTTTTTAGATGCCAAGCCAAATGATTTATCTCACTGATTAATCAGACACTCTGGGATGATTTTGTAAAGGCCCAGGATCAAAAACTTGAGCCATACATAGCATGAAATTATTCTTCCCAAGTCTACTCGTGCTCAATGGCCTAGCATATCAAGTTATTTAGAGCACAACTGGAGGATAAGTATAAGTGTGTTGAGTAACAAAAAATAGTATAAACACCTAGGAATTCAAAAGTGAATCAGAATGCTTTAAAGAATTTTCTCATAAAAACACTGTAGTTGGGGATCCTGAGTGGCTCAGTTGGTTAAGCATCTGCCTTCAGCTCAGGTCATGATCCCAGGATCCTGGGAACAAGCCCCTCATCAGCCCCCCTGCTTAGCAAGGAGCCTGCTTCTCCCTCACCCTCTGTAGTTTCCCCTGCTTGTGCTCTCTCACTTGCTCTGTCTCTCTCTCTCTCTCTTTCTAAAATAAATAAATAAATGGAGTGATATTTATTTATGAAATAAAGAAAACACATTGTACTTAATGCAGGAAAAGAAATAGAAAAAAATTACATTTTTCAGGTTATCATGGTGCTTTGTTAAAACATATGCAGCTCAAAGTTGATTGAGACATGAATTTAACTTAAAGGTGTTGCAAATGTACAAAATAACTAAATTTGTAATAAATGAATGGAGATATATAAAGAACTTCTCAAACTCAACACCCAAAATTCAAATAATCAAGACAAAAAATGGGCAGAAGACATGAACAGACACTCCTCCAAAGAAGATACACAAATGACTAACAGACACATGAAAAAATGTTAAACATCATTAGTCATCAGGGAAATTCAAATCAAAACCACATTGAGATACCACCTTATACCAATTAAATGGCAAAAATTGATAAGGCAAGAAACAACAAATGTTGGAGAGGTTGTGGAGAAAGAGAAATCCTCTTAAACTGTTGGGAATGCAATGAGGTACAGTCAAAACAGTGTGGAGGTTCCTCAAAAAGTTAAACATAAAGCTACCCTACAACCCTGCAATTGTACTCCTGGGTATTTACCTGAAAGATACAGATGTAGTGAAAAGAAGGCGCACATGCACTCCAATGTTCATGCAGCAATGCCCACGATAGCCAAACTGTAGAAGGAGCCAAGATGCCCTTCAATAGACGAATGGATAAAGAAGATGTGGTCCATATATACAGTGGAATATTAACTCAGCCATCAGAAAGGATGAATACCCAACATTTGCATCAACACAGATGGAACTGGAGGAGATTATCCTAAGTGAAATAAGTAAAGCAGAGAAAGACAATTATCATATGGTTTCACTTATTTGTGGAACATTAGGAAAAGCATGGAGGATATTAGGAGAAGAAAGGGAAAAATGAAAGGGGAACTAGAGGGGGAGACAAATCATGATAGACTATGGACTCCAGGAAACAAACTGAGGGCTTTGGAGGTGAGGAGGGTAGGGGGATCGGTTAGCCTTGTGATGGGTATTAAGGAAGCATGTATTGCATGGAGCACTGGGTGTTATATGCAAACAATGAATCATGGAACAGTACATCAAAAACTAATGATGTACTGTGTGGTGACTAATAATAGTAATAATAATAATAATAGAAAACATTAGAACAAAAGAAGAAGAAATGAATGGAAATCAGGACCACCAATACAACTGGGGAATTTACAGAATATAATTGTTGCTACAATATCCATAATAGGCAGAAAGATTGTATGTGAAGAAAAGAAGAGAGGGGAAAATAAGAAAGCTTCTTCCATACATCTCTAGTTCCTACTTCTAACGTGACTTGAGAGACCTGTTGTAATTATATTCAATAAGCATAAACTGGTGGATAATGGAGCACATCATGTTTTTTTGTTGTTGTTGTTATTCGTTTTGGATAATACAGTAATATAAGAAAGTGGCAATTCATTTTGACAAGGCAAAACATTTTATCTATTTCCCCAGTGCTCCCAACTTTTCCTATTGTCTTATATCTGACATGATTACCTATTTCTATTTCTAATAACTATATTCACTTAAGTTTGCTTGCTTCTCTATTTTCCATTTCAAATTCTGAATTCTAGAGCTACTGAAGTAAGCCCAGATACTGGAGCTTTCATTCTCTTTCATAATGGTGTTTTGTCATAACCTTTCTACTATTTGAAATGTCTTTAATCTATTCTTGAAACACTTACCCCAGATGAGCTAAGCTAAGTGTAATTACTCTTTCATGTCTCAGTTCAATTACTACACCAATGTGCCTCTGTGGCTTAATAACCCTCCTTTTTGCTATGTCTGAATGTTTATTTCCCCCTCCCCAAAGTCAAATGTTAAAACTCTAACCCCGAAAGATTACAGTATTATGAGGTGGAGCCTTTGGGAGATGTTTAGGTCATGAAGGTGGAGCCCTCACCTCATGAATAGGATTAATGTTGTTACAGAAAAGATCCCACAGATGTCCCTGCCCCTTACACCATGTGAGGACACAGCAAGAAGCCACTACCAATGAACCAGAATGCAGGCCTTCACTAAACATAGAATCTTCCAGCTCTTTGATCTTGGACTTCCCAGCTTCCAGAACCATGAGAAATAAGATAACCAGCCTCTGGTATTTTGTTATAGTAGCCTGAATGAGCTAAGATGAGATTTGCATCCATAGGCCCTTACACTTAAGAATTCAGAAAATTCTTTGCAGTCTAATTTTTAAATTTCTTGTATATGAATTTGAAATGTACATATTTTACATCTTCTTCATCTCTGTATCCTCAAAATCACACATAGTATCTGGCACATAGTGGATGCTCTGCAAATATTGCTTGACAAAATGACAATATCCATTCATCTTATCAAATTCACTCCAGTCCTGATTTTATTCATCAAAGTGTAAATGGCAATAAAAATATTAGGAACTCCTGCAACGAATCAAGGAGCAAAACAAAACAAAACTTCCTGGCACTATTAAGCAGTTATAGCAAAGTTGTAGTACATAAAGTTAATAACAAAAGTTCATTTCCTTCCTATATATTAGCAATGAATAATTAGGATTAAAAATATGAAAATATAATGCCATTTATTTGAGCAACAAAAACAAAAAATGTTTAGGCATGATTCTAACAAAATATGTGCAAGTGCTATAGGAGAAACACTATAAAACATGATGAAAGAAATAAAAGAAAATCTGAATAAGTGGAGAGATATACTATGTTCATTGATAGAAGACTCAATATTGTTAAGGTATCTGTTCTTCCCAACTTGATCTACATATTCAAACTAAATCCCACCAAATGATCATTGATAAATTGGTTTTAAAATCTACAGGAAAAATTTATAGGGACCTATAATAGAGAACAACAGTGAACAGAAGTATATCAGAAGATTAACAGCAGCCAACTTCAAAACTTACTACAATGTTACAGTAATCAAGACAGTGTAAAACTGGTAAAAGTATAGACAAGTAGACCAGTGGAACAGAATAGAGAACAGCAAAATAAGCAAATACATATAATGTCACCTTATCTTTGAGAAAAAAAAAAAGGCTACTTAATGGAGAAAAAATTATCTTTTTAACAAATGGTGCTGGAACAACTGGACATCCGCATGCAAAAACAAAAACAAAAAATCCAAAACTCCTGACACATACTATGTATCTCATAAAAACTAACTCAATATGGATCATAGGTCTAAATGTAAGCCCTAATCTATTAAATGCCTAAAAGATTACATAGGAGAAAATGTAGCTGGCTTTGGGTTTGGGAATGACTTAGTAGATACAACATGAAAAACATGATACATGAAAAAGAATTGGTAAGTTAAACAGCATTAAAATCAAAAGGTTCTCCTCTGCAAAAGATACTGTTAATAGAATAAAAGAACAAGCCAAGATTGGGAGAAAATTTTTTCAAAGTAGAGCAACAGGGGATCTCATTCATTACCATTGAAAATGCAGAAATGGTAGAGCCACCTTGGAAAACAGTTTGTCAGTTTTTTGTTTTTTGGGTTTTTTTAAAGATAAACATACTCTGTGCAAAACATCATTGGAATTTTTATAGGGGCTGTATTGAATCTGTAGATAACTTTGGTTAGCACAGAAATTTTTACCATATTAATTTTTTCAATCTATGGACTTAAAATATGTTTCTATTTATTTGTACCTGCAATTTCTTTAATCAGTGTCTTATAGTTTTCAGGATACAGATCTTTCACCTCCTTGGTTAAATTTATTTCTAAATATTTTATTATTTTTTATGTTATAAGTTGGGATTATTTTCTTGGTTTCTTTTTCTGATAGTCCCTTGTAATGTATATACACAACAAATTCTTGTATGTTGATTTTGTATCCTGCAACTTTATTAACTTTGTTTTAATTGTGTGTGTGTATGTGTGTGTAGTCTTTAGGGGTTTCTATATATAAGATCATGCTATCTGCAGAGACAACTTTACTTATCCTTTCCAGTTTGCATGGATTTTATTTTTTTCTTGCCTAATTGCTCTGGCCTAGTTGCTTCTAGCACGCTGTTGAATAAAAGTGGGCACCTTTTTCTTGTTTCTGATCATACATAAAAAATCTTTTAAATTTTAAATTTAAATTTTTACTATTAAGTTCAATCTTAGCTGAGGGCTTGCCACATACTGTCTTTATCATGTTGAGATATATTCCTTTCAGATTCAATTTGTTGAGAGTTTTTGTCATAAAAGGATGTTGAATTTTGTCAGATGCTTTTTCTGCCTCTGTTGAGATGCTCAGATGATTTTTTTACCCTTTATTCTGTTAATATGGTGTTTTATATTGACTGATTTGCTATGTTGAACCATACTAATATCCCAAGGTAAATGCCATTTGATCATGATGTCTGATCCTTCTGTGATGTTGAATTTAGTCTGCCAGTATTTTATTGAGGATTTTGAATCTATGTTCATCAGGAATATTGGGCCTGTAATTTTCTTTTCTTATATTGCCCCTGTCTAGCTTTGGTATAAGGGTAATGCTGGCCTCACAAAATGATTTTGAAGTGCTGCTTCTTCTTCAGATTTTCCACAGATATAGAAAGAACAATCCTCAAGTTGATATGGAACCGTGAAATAATCTGAATAGCTAAGGAAATCTTGAGCAAGAAGAATGTAGCTGGATATAGCAGACATCCTGATTTCAAATTACATTACAAATCTAGAATAATCAAAACAGTACAATATTAGCAGAAAAAGAATCATATTGACCAATGGAATGGAACAGAGAGGCCCGAAATAAACCCATGCATATATGGTCAACTAATTTTGAACAGAGATTCCAGAAATATATAATAGGGAAAGGTTAATCTTTTCAATAAATAGTGTTGGGAAAAATGGATATCCACATGCAAAAGAATGAAATTAAACCCTTATCTTACATTATATAAAACATCAACTCAAAATTGATTAAAGACATAAATCTGAGATCTGAAACTGTAAAAGAAAATATTGAGGGAAAGCTCCTTGACATTGCTCTTTTTTTTCTTTTTTTAATTTATTAATTTTTTTGACATTGCTCTTGACAATGATATTTTAGAATGACAAAGCAGAGGCAACAAAAGCAAAAATAAATAAGTGAGACTACATCAAACTAAAAAAGTTTCTGCACAGCAAAGGTAGCAATCAACAAAATAAAAGGGCAACCAAAGGAATGGGAAAAAATATTTGCAAATTATAAATAAGGACTCAATATTCAAAATATAAAAGGAACTCATAAAACTTGATAGTAAAAGAACAAATAAGCCAATTGAAAAAATGAGCAAACGACCTGAGTAGACATTTTTTTCCCAAAGAATGCATATAAATGGTCAACAAGTATATGAAAAGATGCTCATTATCATTAGTCATCAGAGAAATGCAAATTATAACCACAATGATATATCACCTCACACCTCTTAGGATGGCTGTTATAAAAATATCAAAAGATAGCAAGTGTTAGAGATAAGGAGAAACAGGAATCCTTATACACTGTCAGTGGGATTTGATACATCTGTTATGAAAAACAGTGTGAAATTTCCTCCAAAAAGTTAAAGATATAACTACATATTATCCAGAAATCTTATTGAGTATATATTCAAAGGAAATAAAATCACTATCTCAAAGAGATATGCATATTCACATATTCATTGCAGCATTATTCACAGTAGACAAAATATTGAAACAACTAAAGTGTTCAAAGTATTCATTGATGGATGAATGAATAAAGGAACACACACACACACACACACACACACGGAATATTATTCACCCTTAAAAAAAGAATGAAATTCTTCCATTTGCACAGGGATGGAGCTGGAGTACAATATGCTAAGTGAAATACGCCAGACACAGAAAGACAAATACCGCATGATCTTACTTATATGCGGAATATAAAAAAAACCCAAATTCATAGAAACAGAGAATATAATGGTGGTTACCAGGGAGAAGGAGGAGAAAGGAATTGATGGAGCAGAGAACATTTTTAGGGCAGTGAAACTATTCTGTATAATTCTACAACATTAGATACAAAACATAATCATATATCAAATACATAATGCCTAAAACATAGAACTGTAAAACACAGAGTAAACTATGAACTTTTAGTTACTAATAATTATTGATATTGGCTCATCAGTTGTGACAAACATATCACTCTAACATAAGATAATTAATAGAGGGAAATGTATGGGAGGGAGGAAGGAGTCTATGAAAATTATATTTTCAACTTCTGTAAACCTAAAATTGCTCTAAAAATGTCTATTAAGGTTTTTAAAAAGAGGAGTCTGAGACTCAAAGAAATTAATATTCACAAGTGGAAATAATATTCACAAGAAATTAATACTAAAAGACATGCCGAAGCCATTGTATTTTAAAGAAAGTAAGATCCTAAGGAAATTGTGGTATTCTTGTAGGCCATAGAACAAAAGTTGGTTCATGAATAAGTAGGATTTTAAAACCCATAGAAGAAAGAGAAGGATGTCCCAGACCTAGAGAACATAAAATTTATTATTAAAATCATTAAATTCTAAAAAAAAATAATTCGATTCTGTTGATCTACTTTATTTTTTAATTTTTTATTTGAGTATAGTTGAAACAGAATGTTACACTAATTTCAGGTGTACAACATAGTGGTTGACAAGTTTATTCATTATGCTATGATCACCACAAGTGTAGCTGTCATCTGTCACCATACAGTGTGATTTTAATACCATTGACTATATTCCTTATGCGGTGCCTTTTATTCCCATGACTTATCCATTCCATAACTGGAAGACTATATCTCCCACTTCTCTTCACCCATTTTGCTCATACCTCCACCTCCCTGCCCACTGGCAACCATTTGTTCTCTCTATATAGGTATGATTCTGCTTTTCATTTGTTTATTCATTTGTTCTTTTAAATTCCACATGAGTGAATTCATATGGTATTTGCCTTTCTCAGTCTCACTTATTTCACTGAGCATAAAAACCTACCCTCTAAGTCTATTCATGGTGTTGTAAATTACATTATCTAATTATTTGTATGGCTGCACAATATTCTTCTGTATGTGTGTGTCTGTGTCATTCTCCATCTGTCTAGCAATGGACACCTTGGTTGCTTCCATACCTTGGTTATTGTAAATAATGCTGCAGTTGGCATAGGGATGGATCTACCCTATCTAATTAGTGCTTTCATTTTCTTTGGATAAATAGCCAGTGGAATTACTGCATCATATGGTATTCTTATTTTTACTTTTGTGACAAAACTTCATGCTGTTTTCCACAGCAGCTGTACCAATCTACATGCCCACCAACAGTATATGAGGGTTCCCTTTTCACCACATCCTTGCCAACACTTGCTATTTTTTGTCTTATTTATTTTAGCCATTCTGACAGGTATAAGGTGATAGCTTATTGTAGTTTTGATCTGAATTTTCTAGATGATGAGTGATGTTGAGCACCTTTTCATGTGTCTCTTGGCCATCCATATGTCTTTGGGGAAATGTCTATTCTGGGCTTCTGCATATTTTTATTTTTGCTGTTGAGTTATATAAGTTTTTTTATATATTTTGGTTATTAACCACTTGCCAGATATGTCCCAAAGACAATAGCCAAAACAGTCTTGAAAAGAAAAGCAAAGCTGGAGCTATCACAATCCCAAACTTCAATTTACACTACAAAGCTGTAGCAATCAAAGTAGCACGGTACTGGCACAAAAATAGACTCATTGACCACGGGATGGAATAGAGAGCCCAGAAATAAACTCATGCTTATACGGTCAATTAAACTATGACAAAGAAGGCAAGAATATACTATGGAGAAAAGACAGTCTTTTTAATATAAATGGTACTGGGAATATTGGACAGCCACATGTAAAAGAATGAAACTGGACCTTACAACATACACAAAAATAAACTCAAATATGAGACCTGAATCCATAAAAATCCTAGAAAACATGGAGTAATTTCTCTGACATTGACCCTAGCAACATTTTTCTAGGTATGTCTCCTGAGGCAAGGGAAACACAAATAAAAATAAACTATTAGGACTTCATCAACATAAAACACTTTTGCACAGTGAAGGAAACCAACCACAAAACAAAAAGGCAATCTCCTGAATGGGAGAAGATATTTGATTTGCTTTATTTTACGCATAGTTATAAAGCAACAGACTCAGCCTAAAAATAAACCTGAATTTCAAAATAATGCTGTTATTTTTTTAGTCCTAATCTATTGGAACTGAATGGGTCAACAAAAAGTTTTGCTCACCTTCCTTCACCAGAGTAGATGTAGTACAAACATCTCAAAACATATACTTCTTGGAATATTAGAACAACTTTTTTGTTTTTCCTATCTTGTCTTCTCTTAAATGGATGGGATAGAATTTGAAGGGAGCAACCACCAGCCACTTGTAAAATTTGTTTGAGCATGTGTAATTCTTTGTCCAACAACTTCATACAACAGCTGAATTTCAAAATTGCTTTTTTGCCTGTCCTTGACTATTCTGTGCACTTTGCACAGTCAGCCATTTTAAACATCATTTTAACTCACATCAGAATGAGTAGGCCATGTGGCCAGGAAATATTTTCATAATAGTACTATTTCAACATCACTTTCCTTGCTGGGCGTGCATGCACATGCACACATGAACACACACACACGCACATACACTTCTATGTCCACGCATATAACTTTCTTTACATAAAGCAGAGAGAAAGGATAAATACTACTGTCAATTCTATGATCCTTCTGCCTTCAGCTTGCAAAAATGTTTTACAATCCAAGTAAAATTTGGCATAGGATAGGATGTTGCCTTTTAAAGCTCTTTTGCTGGTTTCACTTTGAGCTACTGCCAACAGTGGTTACTTATATGGAAACATTTTCTTCCCAATTCAATTTCCATTCCTTGATCAAAAAAAAATCACTTTTGAAGCAAGCAGGATGCAGGGATAAACGTCAGGAGAAGTGAGGTTGGGGCGCCTGGGTGGCTCAGTTGATTAAGCGTCTGCCTTCAACTTAGGTCATGATCCCAGAGTCCTGGGATCAAGCCCCACATCTGGCTCCCTGTTCAGCCAGGAGCCTGCTTCTCTGTTTGTCCCTCCTCCTCCCCCTACTCATTCTCTCTCTCTCAAATAAATAAATAAAATCTTAAAAAAAAAAAGTGAGGCTAAGGGAATCTAGTTTACATTGTATCTCTATTGCCATTTTCTCCTTCAAAGAGAAATAGTATAAATCACATACTCAGTCTTTGTGTGAATGTTCCTCAGAAACCACTCCCTGATTAGTTTTCCTGCCTGTCCTATTATCCACAACACATATGCATATGCATGGAAATAAAATGCTTTACTGAAGAAGGGAATAACAACAATTTTTCAAGCGTTAATTAAGCTTCTACATAGGGGGAAGTTTGATATCAACACACGTACCATAGACTCTTCATGTATTTGATTTAAATTAAATATTGAACTAAATGAATATATGTGGAAATACAGTTTTAATGAAGATATTAGTATTCATTTTAGCCCTAACAATAGTACATTTAAAAATGTACACTACAAAGCTGTAGCAATCTGTTTTGCTACGCAATTAATGTGACTGTACTTTACATTTGAATCAGATTAATGCTGGCTACACTAAAGAACATTTCTTGATCTAATATAGAAATCAAACATGAAAAAAAAGAAATCAAACATGAGAGAAACTGCAGTCATCAATACTTTGGTATAATTATATTCCTTTAAAATATTAATAATATAAAATAATATATTGTAAAATCAGGAACAAGACTCGGATGACCGCTAGTATCATTTTCATTCAGTACTATACTAGACGTCCTAGCAATTGACATAAGACCTATAAAGTATAGACAAGGAAGGAAAATACTGGCACTATTCATGGCTGATATGATTACTTACATTAAAAATAATCCATAAGATAAATTAATTACAAAGAAAGTTTTAGCTTTGTTGCTAAATTAAAAATCAATATGAAAATTTAATTATACTTTATATACCACCCACAGTTAGAAAATGTTATTAAAAATACATACCAATAACAATATTAGTACATAATATAACATATCAGGAATGAGTCTCCCAAAGTTATCAACACCTTTATGTAAGTACTATAAAATTGCTTTAAAATATATTAAAGGAAGCTTACATAAATATGTTATATATGAATATTGCTGTATATTATATTATATTATATATTATATTATATTATATTACATATAGTTTATGAATAGGGAGATTCAATATATTAAAAACATTACTTCTCCCAGATTGATTTTTTTTTTTTAAGATTTTATTTATTTGGCAGAGAGAAACACAGCAAGAGAGGGAACATAAGCAGAGGGAATGGTAGTGGGAGAAGCAGGCTTCCTGCCGAGCAGGGAGCCCGATGCAGGGCTCAATCCCAGGACCCTGGGATCATGACCTGAGCTGAAGGCAGATGCTTAACGACTGAGCCACCCAGGCGCTCCTCCCCAGATTGATTTAAAAAAAAAAAATCAATGTAATCCCAATTAGAAAGGATATTTTTTTGAATTTATCAAGCTGATAATGAAACACACATCAAGAAGCTAAGGTCTGAGAATAGTGGAAACACTCCTGTTATAGAAGACCCAGGAAGAAATCAAGACTCTTCCTGATTTCTAGAAGTATAAAAAAGCTGAATTGATAAAACATCTGTCTGATCTTAGCGGAGGTAAAGAAAAAGAACCAGAGAGCGGTATAGAAAGCTGAGAAATAGACCTACATAAACTTGGACGTGTGATATGTAAAGATCTGATACTGAAGAACAAGGAGTAAATTATACACCATTTGATAATGCTGGAACAATCCATTATCTATACAGAAACAAGTTTTAAAAATTCCCCACTCTGCGTCATTAACAAAGACCAATTCTAGATGGAACAAGATGGGATTTATCTCATCTAGATTAGACAAATGTAAATTAAAAAAAAACTCTGACATCTTTAGCAATATGGGGTGAGATGATTTTTTAAAAGCAATATACAAAAAATAAAAGGCATAAAAAAAGATGCTTGATACATTGAAGAACTTCTGTTTATTAAAAATAAAGACAAATAACATAGTAAATGTAGAAAGACAAGCCCCAAACTGGGAGGTGATATTTGCAATCCATTGAGTGAGAACATGGAGTTCAGAATATAAAGAACCCTACAAATCAATGTGAATTAAGTCAGTCTACACCAAAAATGAGCAAATATTTTATAAATATGAGGGGAAAAAAGTCAGACACAAAAGAAAAAAATGTTCTATTTTATTACTAACCAGGGAAATGCAAATTAAAACCACTTTTAGTTTCATTTCACACACAAGAAATTGGTAGCATTCAAAAAGTCTAACAATATTGGTTTATTAGTGGTAAGAAATGTACCACACTGATGTAACATTTTATCAAAGAAAAAATGGGGGGTGGGTAGAGTATTTGAGCATTCTCTGTACTACCTTTGCAATCTTCTTATTAATATAAAACTATTCTAACATAAGTATTTTTTAAAAGCAGAGCAAAAAAACACCAATATGAAGGACACGAAGTTTTCCTTGTTTTATTCTATTTTCATTGAATATGAAATACAGTTCAAACCATTACTTTTTCAGGGAAGCCTTTCCTGGCCTTGGATGATTTCCATTTGTTCTATCATACCACAGTGTTTTCATGGTATACTTTCCGCTTCATATTTACTTAAGTAATCAATTGATTAATATTTGCTTTATTCACTAGATGGTAAGCTCCAACAAATCAGACACAGTATCTGCTATCCATCACCATGAAAGCTACAGGATCTGGCACAGACCCTACTTAATAAAAATCTGCGAATGAATGTAAGAACCCAGAAAAGGGAACAGAGTGATCGTAAGAGCATAGGTTTTTGTCTTGTTCATTCAGACGTGTAGCACCTGATGTTATTGGCGAAGAAGAGTACAAAGCGCTACAGATAGAAAATTCATGCCTGTGCCAGATGACGCAGGGCAAACACTAAAATGATTTTCACAATTCTTTTTTCCCCTGTAGGTTAACAGACTTTTGGTATAGCCGCACTGATTGCCCTCAGACTAAAAAGTTGGAGCAAGAAATACCAGGTTCTAGGACATGGTCCCTGAGTGGGGAACGATGGTACAAGTAAGACACAGGTTTCCATTACATTCTTGAATAGATACAATTAATGGACCGGAAGCTATAACCCTATAGCCTGTTGTCATCTCAGAAGTAAAGGTTGTCACCTCCATAATCTTCGAGGAACCACCCCTAGGAAGTATAGTACTTATTTATAGGATGCTTTATCCAAACATTCTAAAATTTCATAGATTAGCATTAGACTTATCTTTTTTAAAGTGGGCAGTGCATGTAAAATTAAATTTTAAGAAACTCCTTTGTAGTGGAACTTAGGATGTAAATAGCTGGAAACATAAATGTGTGGTCCTAAAAAATACTGTCTTGGTTTTGGTAGAAACTGTTTTTATCTAAAAGCATGTTCTCAATTATGTTGTATTTGAAGTCATTCTAGTGACTTCTCTTGTCATTCATGGCTTTTAGTGTAATTCTGAAACATAAATCCATCCCTGCAACAGTACTTGAACAATCTTAAGAATTATCATGCATTTTTTACTCTCTTACTCATAAAAATGGAACATAAACAGCTACTTTTTTTTATAATTCATAGTAATTACACGACACTAGTATGCTTTTAAATTTGATCAGGATTCACTTTCTCCAGGACTCCCTTGTTGGAAGCCAAGCAATTTGCATGTTTAGAAATGATACATTGTGCTAGAAGCAGGAAGTGATGCTGTATGCCAGAAAATTATTCCAGAAGTGAACTGTTAAAGGCATTAGGGTCTGTAATATGAGCCACTGCCTGATGGATCTTTAATGTTCAAAACCCTGTTTTAAAGTTGCGAAGGCAGTTTTGGGCTTTTCTTTCTTCTAACATCCTTGGACTTCAAAATGAACTGCATGATGTCCACAAGGCAAGCCTCAATTCCTCAAGTGCCTGCACATTCACACATGTGTGCATGACTCTATGTGTTTCCAGTAAAGATGCTGAGGATTTCTACTATCTGTGATAGTAGAAATCCAGGTCAACTCTGCTTTCAAATATGCACATGTAATCTTTTGAACAGGCATTGTTATTTGAGCATCACTGATCCAGAAAACATCAATTGAATGTTGCTGCAAAGCAAATCTTCTTCCTTTCTGTGTCCCATCAACCAGGAATGATTAGTTCTCTAGGTTTGCAGACTCTTAGAAATAGGATACAAATGCAAGGAGTAGGAATCTTCTTTTGAAATATAAGCCTGATCACAAATCCATCTCTCCAGACAATATTTAGTTCAGTGGAGGTCTGTTAAATCTAGCTGTGTCTGCAAGGCTGCTCCACGTTGAATTTCTGCTGCTTCGAAAAGAATTCCGATTAGCATTGATTTCCAATAACCTGAAAATCTATGACGCCTCCCTACAGGCTCAAGTTGAGGGTGGCAAACCTTGGTTAGCTTTTCCGCACCTGGCTTCTTTTAGAAGCCTAGAAAAGAACATTTCCATAGAGTGGGAAGAAAGCCAAATGCATTCTAAGCAAGTCATAAGGGTAAGATTTACTATTTCCAGAGGATTGGAATTTTCTATGACCTGAAAATGAAAATCAAAATAACATCCGAGCATCCTCACTTGTTTGATAGTAACACTTGGCTAGTCTTTAATGGAATTGGGTCACTGCCTTTAAGGATTATGCTTTCTAAACTGGAGACAATATATATTCAAAGAAGTCATAAATCTTTTTTTTAAATTTGTTTTTGGGGGGGCAGATTTCAGCGAAATTGAATCTATGGTAAATATAATTTTATTTCTTCTCAGACTTTGAAATCTAAATCTATACTTTATAAACTGAGTTCTTCCAAATTTTAAAAACTGACAAGATTCTAAAAAACTAAATGCAGTTGGAACAAAACATTTCTCTTAATGCAGGCTTGGCCGAGGTAGTAGCAATGAATCGATAACGCCCAAATTTAAAAGCTTTCTTGACAATGTGTAGGACCTACATTTTATCTCTCTTATAAACTTGAGGTGCTATTTAATAATCCTTGTGCCAGCTTTAAAAAGATCCATCTAAATAGGATCAAAAGAATTTCTTGCCCTTATGTATTTTTTACTTCCTTTCAACTATTTATTTTCCTTAAGAAATGTCTTGTGTTTTATCAGTAAATGTATTCTTGTCTGCTTTGCTCTAACAACACATTAACAATGAATTTATGACATACGGATAAATTCTAATGACTTCTTTGTTGTTAAATACTTTGACTTAAGTCAATTTCAAAGACCATAATATTCTGATACCAAACTAGGAAAATAATGTTAAACTTTAAAAAAGAAAGATTTATGAAAAGATATTCAGAAAACATCTTAATCCTGATCTAAACTATAATACTATGTCCTGTGCACTGAAATCCAGAATCATTTTTCCAACTTCCAACTCATAATCTCCATATAAAAGCAATTTATCATGTCTACAACAGAACTAGCGATTTCTAAGCCCAAACCTGTTCTTCCAACAGCCATTTACATTTATAACTCACCAAAAGGAACCAGTATTCTCTTAGTTTGCAGATTTGGGGTGCTGTTGTTGATTTCTCTTTGCTCTTTAGTCCTTCTCAAGTTCTGTCAAGTTTATTTCTAAAATGCGTCAGGTACGCTTCCCTCCACCCCCTCTGCTGCAAGCCAGGTTCAAGGCATCACCACCCCTCTAGGAGTGATGCAGGTCTCTTCCAATTAGCATTTCTGCTTCTATCTCTTTTAGATCCCCCCTTATAATCTATTAAATCTGTAGGAGCCAAGGTGGCCATTTAAAAATATAGCTCAGATCATTTCTCTCCCCTAATTGAAATCTTGTATTTGGAATAAAGTCTAAAGTCCTTAATCTGGACCCTGACAATTCTATCACAGTCTTCTGTTCAAAAACCATTCTGCTGATCCTCCAAAAGTTTAGCTTTATTCTCATCTGAGGGTTTGTGCCACTGTTGCTTGGTCTGCCTAGAGCTCTCTTATCCCAACATCATCCCAGGTGGTTACACTCTGTAATTCACCCCACATAAAAAAGCCCAAACTCAAGATTCAAATCAAAACCACATTGAGATACCACCTTACGCCAGTTAGAGTGGCCAAAATTAACAGGACAGGAAACAAATGTTGGAGAGGATGTGGAGAAAGGAGAACCCTCTGTTAGTGGGAATGCAAGGTGGTGCAGCCACTCTGGAAAACAGTGTAGAGACTCCTCAAAAAATTAAAAATAGAGCTACCCTATGACCCTGCAATTGCACTCCTGGGTATTTATCCCAAAGATACAGATGTAGTGAAAAGAAGGATCATATGTACCCAATGTTCATAGCATAATGGCGACAATCTCCAAACTGTGGAAAGAGCCAAGAGGCTTTTGAGCAGATGAATGGATAGAGAAGATGTGGTCCATATACACAATGGAATATTATGTAACTATCAGAAAGGATGAGTACCCAACTTTTGTATCAACATGGACAGGACTGGAGGAGAATGTGCTGAGTGAAATAAGTCGAGCAGAGAAAGATAATTATCATATGGTTTCAATTACTTGTGGAGCATAAGGAATAAGATGGAGGACATTGGGAGAAGGAAGGGAAAAGTGAACTGGGGGAAACCAGAGGAGGAGAGAGGAATCATGAGAGACTGTGGACTCTGAGCAACAAACTGAGGGTTTGGGAGGGGAGAGGGTGGGAGATGGGCGAGCCTGGTGGTGGGTACTGAGGAGGGCACGGATTGCAAGGAGCACTGGGCATGGTGCATAAATAATGAATCTTGGAACACTGAAAAAATTAAATTAAAACAAAGTGCAGACTCCTTCCCTGTCCCCCTCAATCACTTCACTGTTATATATTCCTCAGCACATTGCTCACTCTCTGATAGACATGATAAAATTATCCTGCTCTTTTGTTTATGCGTTTACTTGCTGTTTCCTTTCAGTCCCTGGAATGTTTTCCTTTCAGCCCCGTTAGCACAGAATTTGTTTTTCTGGTCCACTGTAAATATGATGTCCATGTGCCTAGCACAGGATCCGACATATTAAATAATAAAAACATACTTGTTAAATACATGGTGAGCTAATAAGATACCTTGCCTTTAATCCCAAGAGCAGTGCTACATATAAAGGCCCTTAATTAATTTCAGCATTCACAAATTCTGATGTGAGTAAATTCGCGGTAACTTACGACTTAATTTTCAATTAGTTTATGGAGGAACATTTTCTTAAACACTCTTTCTCCTGCTTGAAAACACCAATAAATTTGAGTTCTCAAAATAACTCCCCCGAAAAGTGAAAATTTAAACAATAAGGTATTATGATGCTGACATATTTTTTTTTACAAAACAACGATAGCATTAGATACTGAGCTCTCTTTATAAACCAAGAACTTCAGGTACTCGATTTAATATCCATTTCATTTAAGGCGCACATTTCCCTACTGTTGGTATTTTTATTTTGTGGAACATCTTTGTTGCCCTGCACGTCTTGCTTATGTCTGGAAGCATGCAGAAGCCCCCGGTGATGGTGAGAGGTCCACAGCCAGGCAACTAGACATCTAACTATGGCCTCCACCAAACGGAAATAAAACATAGCTGCACTAACAGAGTTTTGTATTTCCACCACACCAAAGAAATCAAAATACATTTTACTATCTGAAAATAAAATTCATATGGAAAACAGTTTACAATAGAGAAAACTGGTTTTTATTTGGTTTAAATATTGCCAGTCTCTTTCAAACAAATATCATCAATGAATAGCACCAACCAGAACCGTCACTGCTTTAGTAGATTGTATCTTATTCTTTGTTTCCTCCAAACAGCCTACTGATTCAGGATTCACAGATGAAAGTTCTTAAGTTCTTAAATGTATATTGGAACAGGGTCATTTATGTTTCAATGGCTGAGATAGTGAGAGTGAGGGAGACTGCACGGGGGCAGGAGTATATGGGAAACTCTGTACTTTCCACTCTATTTTGCTGTGGTTCCAAAACTGCTCTAGAAAATGAAATCTATTTAAGAAAAAAAAAGCTGCAGATCAGTTAGATTTGAAGAAACAGCTTAGGGCATATTGGAAAAGACTACTGCCGCATACGCACGCATACACATACACATACAGATACCTCTAATCATTATCTCTGATTTTCAGGCCAAATTCAGTCTCCACCAGGACACTAAATTCTTACAGAACAAACAGAAGTCAGGTTCCAAATTCCAACTGATTCATACACGCACATTCCATTCTCTGCCACATTTATTCTTGGGATATATGTCTCAATCTCATTTATACCTGGGTTTTACTTTGATGACTATACTAACTCTTTTTACTCTTCTTAGACTAAACAGATATCATGACTGCTTCTTACTTTGACTATTAAAAGAACACCATTCTGATTTTTTCCATATCTTTTTTTAAATTATAGACAGAAGACAGCAAGTTTCTCATTTACGCAAGATTTTTTTTTTCAAGTAAGCATCTTCTAACATTTACTAGGCCAAGACTCCAAGCACTACTGTCCATGTAATTTTTTTTTCCTTAAAAAATGAGAGTTACCTTTAATGATCCATTTACCTTACCCGTAGAAAATATTAGAATTTAAACTGTTGAACAAAAAGTAACTTTTTCAGAGAAGACTGACTATATTATTTATGTTTGGTCACCAAAGTATTTTCTTAGGGTTTTCATACATGTATAAGGAGGCTAAAATAAAGTTTTCTCAAAGAAAAAATTAATGGGTAAAATATTTCATAAGGAAGTGCTTTTGTAAAATCTACTTGTATCATGAGAACAAAAGAATAAATTTTTACATAAAGAAAATATGTTTAATGTTTTAAACTCATTAAATTCATATCATACCTATTATAATCAGGCCAAGAAGGAAACTCATATGTTCCCTTGAGTCGATTGATTTTCTTATGATATTTAAATGAATGGGTGGTGTTTTATAGTCATAAATAACATCAAAGTGTACTATTCATGTCCTGGGATTAAAGTTCTGCTGTTAGGGTGAAGTTAATCATCTTCACAATTATATAATCAAATGAAGAACTTTGAGTATTTTTATATAGGGAGAAGGAAAACCCCTAAGGCTCCTTTTCTTCATGCTTGTGAAAAAAATGTCTATGAAGAAAACAAAAAGGAACTTTTTAACTACACATCCTTGGGGAACCCTTTGGACACCATGGGCATTTAAGAACCACAGTGAAAATGAAGAAATTAAAATATCCTGGATCACAGACATGGGTTTTTCTGGAGGGTAAAATTGCTAAGGGAGGATAAAACCAAAGACAAGTAAAAATTAGTTAGGATAAGGAATCCTTACATTCTACAATATATCAACCACACGGAGGCTATATATTTCCATTTTTCTGATTTAAAAAAATGACCAAAAGGGGGGCAAAAAAACTAAGTCTTTGTTATTTCCTCATCTTCTGGATGATAAAGGAGAAAATAAAGCATAAAGTTAACTTAAAGGCTCATTTCCCATTCATAGTTAATTCATTCTTCACATAAGAAGAAACCGCTTTCATATTCAGTCCATAAAGTAAATGTCCTGGTGATACCAAATTAAAAAAAAGTATATTGGATACTATGAATTATTCACAAGACATTCTAGAGTGTTGAAGAACACACTATTAAGTCAGCTTTAATATTGCAATCTAACTGCAGTAAACAAGCACCTTTTGTCTATAGATCTATGTGACCAATAATTTATCTTTAACAAAAGAATTTTTTCTAATTTAAAACTATTACAAAAATTGAAGATTAGGCTGATGCTCTTTCTAAACATAAAAAAAAAAGCAAATTACCAATCTGCTTGAAGCATGTATTAAATTTCCTCTTCATTGTCTTCACTTTTAACTGTGATCATGTCTTTTCCATGTGTACCTGTCGCATTTTTCCATCACGTCTCAAAGTAAAGACTTAAGAAAGAAAAAAAAAATTTCCTCTTCAATGTAATGCATACTATGTTTAACACAGGATGTAACAAACAAACATGGCCCCTTATTAAACCTATTTAAAGGTGCAGAATCTGAAGCCAGGAGCAATTGAGCCTGTCTATGTGAAAAACAGTATCTTTTGAATTCTTTCATTCCCAGGTGCTCATCTTTTAAAAGTGTTCGCTTAATTAAAATTTTAAGAACTGGGTAAAAAGAACAGTTACATAAGTACTCTGAACATTGACTTGGCTGCTGATAATTCTTTGGGGTCAGATTCATTTCGGAGCAGGCTGAGACCCAGGATGCCTGATATGGGCAGGAAGCCTATTTGCATGCATCACCACAACACTCGCTACTTTGCCTTCACTCCTTGTATTGTTCTTGCTCCCTAGACTCTTAAGTACCTTGCCAGCTGATTTGCAACCCAAAGAAAAGGAATGAAGAATTGTGAAGAGATGTATCACTAACAGGGTAACTAACCAGGAAGGAACTAGACACACTTGCAAAGGTGACCCTCTGCTGGGCGGTGAAGAAGTTTCACCTCCTAGCCCAGTGCTGCAGCGCCTCCCTTAACATCAGATGGAAGCATATGGTAGGGGAAATTGCCCAGGATTTCAAAAGAGATCTGTGCTTCCAGAGCACAGCTAGTGATACTTTGCAAGAAGAGCCAAGTGAGACCTAGCTGGTGAGCCTCTTTGAAGACACCAACTTGTGTGCTGCCCATGCCAATCACGTAAGGATCATCCCAAAGACCTTCAGCTCCAGAATGTGCTTAAAACCCACCATGATGGGGAACATTCCATTATTAAAATGAAACAAAACAAAACAAACCAGAAACTAAAACAATATATTTTCCTCCATATCAGTAAGATTCTTACTGTTGTCCATAGAGCCAAAGGATATCTAACTATATGATACCAAATAGGAAAATAGGAGACAGAATCATATATTATGATTTTTTTCATTTAACTTATGTGTGCATTTTTAATATAAATGTGGTGCCACAAAGCACTACTGCAAGTCAAAATATCTTAATAAATAAGATTGAGCAGTTCAATAAAATTAGAAATAAGCCCGTTAAATTTGGGGGGGAACAATGTTAGCATGTGGATTTTTAAAAGCAATTTAAATTTCTTACTGAAAGTAATTAAATGATGTTTCTAGTTATGTTCATCATTAGCAAATTGCATCCATTCATCCTACTATTCTGAGTTGTCCTGCACAGAAGTACATATTTTTGAGATTGTTTATCATTTGTGCCCTTCTATTATTAAAATATATTGGACTACCAAAATACTTATTCCATATAAATACCCCATCAAGACAATATACAATATACAATGATGACACTTCAATAGTTTGCTCACCTCTTCTGCCCCCTCCCCAATTCTCTGATTCCCAGATTTAATTCACAGTATATCCTCACAGTTCAAAACAACACAGAGATAGGGAAGCTGGTGCCCGATTCACTTAATATTTATGTGAATATTAATTCACATAAATGGCATTAATATTAATGCCACATCTGTAGTTGCAACAAAGAAAGAAATACACACACACACAAATAATTTCAAAACTGTGCTTAGCACAAGAGTTCTGGTCTCCAAAAAAAAAAAAAAGAAAAGAGTTTTGCTCTCAAAAGTTTACTTATTTTTATTTTTTAGGGGCACCTGGGTGGCTTAGTTGGTCAAACATCTGCCTATGGCCCTGATCATGATTTCTGGGCCCTGGGATCAAGTCCCACCTCAGACTCTATGCTCAGTGGGGAGCCTGCTTCTCTCCCTCCCTCTGCCTGCTGCTCCTGCTTCTTGTGCTCTCTCTGTCAAATAAATAAAATCTTAAAAAAAAAAAGTTTACTCATTTTTAGCAATATATTAAGTATATAACTCAACAGTTACACAAAGATAGAGTAATATGCTGTTAAGTGCATACGCAGGGTATTCAGAAGTAAGAACTACTTTCCTGATAGGAGTGGAAAATAAACTTTTTTTTTTTTTGCAAAGAAATGAAGTACAGAAAGAGTTAAAACTAAAGCATAGATAAAATAATTTTAATGTTTTTAAAATGAAGGATTTTTGCAATTCTTAACAGAAAAGGCAGTTCATCTTAGGGAATAAACATTGGTTAATGGGATGTTTATGCTGTTAACATAATGGAACACTGGTTAAAAGAGAAACTGATGAGATGATACTTTAGTATGAACTAAAATCAGTTAAAAGGAATTTAATTTTATTTTATAGTTATTTATATCCCTCTTTATTTATCACATAAAAATGAAGTTTTTAATCTTGGATATTCTACACAATAGACTGGAGACTGAGAGAGATTGTGGAGCCAAAAAAAAAATTATTATAAGATAAAATTCACCTCACCCACGCCAGAGTTCTGGGTAAGATTCTCAATACCAACAGTTATCACAGGAAAAGTAAAGCATAAATGAAGCCAAGTTTTACCAAGGGACAACTGACTCGCCTGGAAGACTGGTCAGAAATGAGAAACAAAAGAGAAAAATGAGCCAGGGATGGTGCTGAAGTTTCAAGCGTGCGTGATGATCTGTGGGAAGATAGTTCTATTGGCAGACGGGAAGTCATCCGGAAAGCCAGCTTAAAAAGGAACATGATGAATTATGTCTGAGATATGCTTGGCTTGAAAGAACAATGGAAAATCCAAGGGGATCATAGCACAATATTATCTCTGAGTTGCAATGGCCTTTAAACACTAGAAGGCTCTATTCTCATCTAATACATCAATCCCTTTAAACATGATCCCTAACAAATTGTCATTCAACGTGGGTTTGACATTCCTTTAATGATAGGAAAAGTCCCTATTTTCCTATCAATTCAATGTTTTTTTGCCAAGTCAATTTTTATAAATGTCCTTCTTGTACCAATCCAAAAAATGTGTCTTCTTAAAATGCTAGGCTTTGGTGCTGGCAGTTCCTTGTGGGAACAAAAATAAATTTAATCCTTCTTTCACAATGGCCCTTCAAATAATTGAAGGCACTTTTCATGTCCCATTGAACTCTCTTCTCTAGGTTAAACATCATTTGATGTGCTTTCAATCCTTTCACCATGTCTTTCTTTAAAGTGTAGTGTGTAGAACTAAACCAAGATTTAAGAGAAAGAATAGAGTTAAGTAAAAAAAAAAAAAAAAAAAAAATTAGAACTGCTCCTTAAGAAGATTCCTGAAGCTATGACACAGCAAAGACTGCTTGAGGAGAAAACCAAACAAACAGACACCAGAAAGCAGAGCAGAGGTCAGGAGGTTAAACCTTGGTAAATGACACAGAGAAGTAAAGAGAGGAGAATAAACAATCTGGGCAAAAGATAGGGTAGGTGGGCACAAAAAAAGCCAAGGCAGGGCAGAGCCAGCAAACTAAAGAGGAGAGTTTCATGATGATTGGAGTTTTTAAAAAATACAAAATGCTACAGAGGAACTGACTTTAAAAAAAGTAGCTAAGCAAAGGTCATTGAGCCCTTTATTAATTAACTTATAAGTGGTGGGTTTTAGGACAACTGTGCTCAAGGAAGCCAGATAGTAGAAGTTGAAATTATCAAAGTATTAGAAAAATTTTGGCCATAAAGGAATGAGAAAGATAATGCAACTACTAGAATAATCCTGTCCGTGCTTCACATTGCAGATCAAGGAGCACTTGTTCAAAGTAACAGAAAGTCCCTAATACCCCTCCCCATAGTCAACTAGGGTCCTTTCTTTGTGCTCCTAGGATGTTGCATGGTAACCTGTTTATAGCATTGCTTGTCCTTATGTACATTTCTTTCTCCTCCCCTGTCCCCACTAGATTACAAATTTTTCAGTGACAGAAACTTGTTCTTAACCATCTCTCTGTCCTCAACATTCAGTATAATGCCAGACACATAGCAGAGAGTCAATAAATATGTGCTGAATCACAAAATGAATGATCTCTGATGCAAGAAGTTCAAGGGAAGTTTTACTGGACATTCTAGGCACTCTGCCCAGTTTGACTCAGATCTCATGTCCATTCCTTTGTAAACTAGGGTCAATGGTCCCACATTGCTCATACTTGGAGAGCAGGAGTACTTAGAATTTATATCCCCCAAGGATAATCCTTACCCGTGAGAGCAGGTGCAAGAGAAAGAAAGACCTAAGCCATGGCCTCTTAAAGAAGTAACTCTGAGGCATTGGTTACACTCCCATTTCCTTGAGGAATTAGACCAAAACTACCAGCTATGGGACTTTGCCTAAAGTCACATCCATGCTTGGCTTCCACCACTCCCCCGCCTTGCTTCCCCAATTCCTTAATAGTTTGTTTGTACCATGAATATCTTCTCAATAATGCACTTGCACATCATTCGTTGTTCCAAATCCGCAAACCTGACCTAACAGAATCTCTTTTAAGATAAGTGATAACTAGTCATATTTAAAAGCAGTCCAGGTGTGTCCAACCAAGATAAGCGTTCAAATTAAATATGCCATTGTGTAATTTTTGCATCAAAGAGAGTTGAAATTAAAGCCAATTACAAGGTTACATCTTGTGGGAAATGGCTTTCCACTGACCATCCCAAGCATTGATTTTAAAACAGAAAAAAATAACTGTTAATTAGTAGGAATATATCCTGTCATTGTTTGGGAATTCTGAAGGATATGAAAAGTTTCCCTGGAAACACTCTCAGCATCAATTAAATAATCCTTATATTTGGTTCTCCCCAGGCCACAGAAGTTCAAGGATCCCGGCTAATCATCATTAACCAAACTGCTATCTCTATATGGACTTGTACACCTTCAAAGTTGGTCACATCTCCCACACTTCATGAGCTCTCTAAATGCTCCCAGAGAGTCCTCTGGAATATATTTGTCATCAGCTCATTCCCTAAATCCTTAAACTCTGCTCTGAACTTTCTCTTCATTTTTTTTGTTCGTCCTTAAAATGTAGATATCTTGGGTGGACAGTGCCACCTCTGCAGCCCACTAAAATGAGGGGTGTTTTTTTCTCTCATATTCTTCTAGAAAAAAGTCCTCTCCAAACAGTTTCCTGCTTCTGGAATCATTTACACTCTCACCTTTCAAAAACATAAGCTCCTCTGAAGCTCGTGGCTCAGAATAGACTCCTCTGATCCTTCCTTGTATTATCTCTATTTCTCTGTTCCTTTATTTATTTTGATAAAAGAATATGGTCCCTCAGCACTTTACATAAGCCCTAGATCTACTCCAGTTTCTATTAGTACAATCTTTAATAGTACAATTTCTACTGCAATAAAGCACTTAACTATACACCCTGTTTCTTGAACTTCTAGTAACCCTGTTCACCTATCCATAGTAATTCATTAAGTAAAGCTGATAATCTTGCTTCTCAGTTCACTGAGAATACTGAAACCACCCACTAAAATATCTCCGCTTCCAACTTACATACAACTATCATGGTTCTGTATAATACAATGACTTCTATCATGCCAAATCTAGTTGGCAAGGTTCTGCTCTCCTCTAACTTCAACTTGTAGGAGTATCTGACCTAGTATATCACTCACCCGTCATACAATTTATTCACAGATTATTCTAACCTCATTGGCTGATGTTACTCATTTTCTCTTGTCACCTCCTTGCCCTTTCATCTTTATGCGTTAGAGTACCATTAGGGCACTTCTCTAGACAATTATCTCCTACCGTATTCATTCAGTGCCATGACTTTGCATTAATAACTCACAGATATATACCTCTAGTCATGAACTTTCTCCTGTATATCCTTAGTCTACCTGATATCCCCAATTGAATATCTGATAACCATCTCAATTACAATACATTTTGTATTGGTTGAACTAAAAAAATTTTTGATATTTTCATAATACTTTAATATTATTCATAATTTAATATTACAGTGCATCATTACTCCAATTCTTTCTATAGAAAGCTTTTTTCTTCTCTGAAGATTTTAATGTTTTAATTGTAAAATATAACATATATTCGGTAAGTTACACAAAACAATAGATATTGCAAATAATCATTTATGCAACCAACACCAAAGATACAAATTTCTTTGTGAGCACTGCTTCTACTATATTCCATACATTTTGGTATGCTGTACCTTTATTTTTATTTATTTCCAAGTATATTCTAATTTAAAGATGTAAATCTTTAAATCTGCAGCATATCTCAACACTCTTTATTTCTTAGTCCTCTTTCCAAGATAATCTAATTCATTGTCAGGTGGTCAATTGTCTCAGAAATTGAAGGGCAAGGAGTGCCTGGGGGGCTCAGTGAGTTAAAGCCTCTGCCTTCGGCTCAGATCATGATCTCAGGGTCCTGGGATCGAGCCCCACATTGGGCTCTCTGCTCGCGGGGAGCCTACTTCCTTCCTCTCTCTCTCCTGTCCTCTCTGCCTAATTGTGATCTCTCTCTCTGTCAAATAAACAAATAAAATCTTTAAAAAAAAAAAAAGAAAGAAAGAAATTGAAGGGCATTTCTTTCGGAGCACATGCTATAGTGTTGATTTTTCTAAATTTTCATCATGGTAAGCCTCTCCAAATATACTAAAAACACTGGGGCACTGACAGATATTTATTTTCTCATGCCAAATCTGTTTTATTTTCACATGTGGTAAGTACTGCCAATGAAAATTAGCCATGAGTTGTTATTTCTTTATTTCTTATGCAAGCATCAATATTATTCTAATCCTACCTAATTAGTTTCAATTTGTCACTCAGGATAAAGGCATTATAAACATTCATTTAGAGGTTATTGTGTCTCCTACTGAAAGCTGGCAATAATATGCTTAATTTTATGAAATAAGGACTGAATTCATACACTTCCATTTTTATGAAATAATTACCATTACTATTACCACCACCACCACCACTACTACTGCTTCTGAGAAAAAAGTACATGTGGAAAGTCATCTTTAAATCATCCAGACTATTTTGCTAAATCAGTACATTAACACATTCCTAGACCATTCCCATGAGATATGAATTTAATGTACTATTTGACCAAAACTAAGACAAGTTTAAATGTCTAATAGAATATTAGTTTCTAAAATATCATAAATTATTTCACGGAAAATAAACATACTTAACAGATATAATATTAGAAATAAGTGAAAATAGTGATGTCCTATGTTTAATATAAAGTCACCCTACAAAATCCATGGAATATTATAAATATTATTCTTTAAGATCTTTAAGACCCCCAAAGTAGCTGAAATAGTCTAGAATAAATGCTTATACTATATTCCTAAACAAGTCGGTGGAGTTCATGGGAAAATGTTCTTTAAAAAAAATCCACATTATTTCATTGTTAATTGAAATATTGAGAGGAATAGATCACCTCCTGTTTTAATTCCTTAAATAGCTCCCCAGTAAAAACACTGGGTGAAATTCAAACTTTTTAAAGTAGTAAAGCCTTTCACCACTTTCACCACCTGGATTTCCCTTGTTCAGTGAACCCACAGTCAATGTTCCCATCTTAAAAAATTACTCACCTGGCTAAATACCATCCTTTATCACACCACTGACATAATCTCCATGTGGAAAAAACTTATCCAAGCTTTCCTCCTTGCCTACTTAGTGAACTCAAATATATTTTTCAAGATCCTTCCAGGCATTTATCAGCTTATTTTAAAATGTTTATTGAATGCCTACACTATCCTAGATATTACGCTGGGATACACAGCTAAAGGGTGAGTTCATGCTCTTAATAAACATGATCTATTGACAGTGGTACATAAAGGCAAATAATTTCAGTATAATGCATGCGTTCTGAGTTTTTGGTGTACTAACAGTAAAACGGGAGCTCTGATGAGGGGCCTGTTCACCACCTTTGAAGCTCAGGGAAGCTTCCAGGAAGAGAGGATGTCTGGTGCCACGTTTTAAAGGAAGTGAAGTCCTAACTAAGAGGAGAAAGAAGTGGCAGATTTGAAAATCATTCTCCTGGCACAGTTTTGAAAATCAAGGCACAGTTGACAGTTCTGTTTACTTAGCCACTAATGCAATCATGAATGAATAAGGTATCTTTATTAATGCATCATTAATGAATAAATTATGCATAGGACATACTTTTTAAAGTAATCCTCACACTGTAATTCAACTATTGATGTACATTCCTGTCACCCTACAACACACAATTGTGTCCTTTTGAAGTTATCATTAAAAAAAAATATCCTACTGATTAATATAGGCAACATCACATAGAATATATAGTAAATATTTATGAATGTATATGATTGAGACCCACGGAATACTCACTCCAATAGTAAAGTGACTTCCAATGTCAAAATATAAAATCTTCACTTTGAAATGTGAGCTGGATAGACTACAACTAGATATCACACCAATGTTTGTACTATTTCACTGTTAAGATTTCCTTTTCATTAACACAAAAGGAGGCTGACCAGTGTTAAAGCTAGAAAATCTCTTGAGCAACGTTGTGAAAACAATGTTGTTCTCTGTCACTGGAGTTTTCTGATCATAGGAAATATCACAGGTAACAAGAGAAATCAATAAGCAGGAGAGTACGAAGAAATGCTCTAAGGACACAGAAATGAAGTCATAAAATCTGTTTTCTTTTAGGAAAACCCACATCGCAACAGGAAAAGTAGTTGCTTGTCATCAATTGTGGACAGACTTTTTTCTCTAAGTAAAAGATTTGAGGATATAGAAGATTAAAATATGGTTAGAAATATAGTTAGAAAAATTAATTGCCAGATTCCGTTCCATAAATAATAGCTTGATTCACTCTAGAATCCAAACAAATAAACAGGAACATTTTTTTTCAGTGTTGCCTACCTTTTAGCCCATAAAAGAGAAATAAAAGGCTAATATTACATGGGAAATAAAGTTAGCAGAATTAAAATTTTGAGTGAAATATCCATTCTAATTCTAAGACTATTTAAAAATCCTCCTTTCCTACAGGGTTCAATTTTAAATGGAAATAACAGCTTCTCATTTTAAAACATACATTATTTTAAAAATATCAGTTCACATATGTGCTGTTTTAATTGCATTTGAAATTAGGTAGTTTCTTTGTGATGTAGAAATATGACCAAGAAATTGACTTCCAATCTTAAGTCCTTGGAGCAAAGTTCACTCATTACCCACAAAATGCAATAACTATTTGCATTAACTCAATATATGTAACTCAATAACTATTTTGATGAATTTATATTATTTTTTGCTATATAAGGAATACATTCTATGTAGAAAATTTGAACAATTCATCAAAATGATAAAATGTGTAAAACCATTCAATCCTAGTAACACCTCTAGAGATAACCACTATAATAATTTTGGTATAATTTTTTTCTATTTTCACTATTTTTACTTTATTCTTTTGCAACTTATAATCTCTATTTTGATTGCTTCAAAGGTCATTTTTAAATTTTAAGTTGCATAATCAACACAACATTATTCATAAATATACTCTCCTAAACAACATGAGTCTTAGAATAATAAAATGTGATCAATCTTTTCCTAATTACATATTATGATTATGCAAGTTTATAGTTTAAAATGTCTTTGCCTTTCAAATTAGACATTTATATATATAGATATATATATGATATATGCAATGTATGACTCTATATAGACCATATAATATATATAAATATACATATAACTATATGACTATATATTATACACACACACACACGCACACACTACAGTCAGTGTTGGCCTAGACTTATCCACACATTTGCCATTTTGATTACTCATCATTCCATCTCAGACCTGGGACAATTTTCCTTCTTCCTGAGATACATGTTTTCAAAGTGCATTTATTAAAGATTATTTGATAGTAAAAGATCTCTCTGCTTGAGTCTTAAAATACCATATATCATTTTGGTTCTTTTAAAACTATGGGTATTCCTTACATTTACCATTAAAATAACATATTTATTTAGCTTCTTCACAGTGAAGGAAACCATCAGTGAAATGAAAAGGGAGAAGACATTTGTAAATCATATATCTGATAAGAGATTAATATCCAAAATATATAAAGAACTCATATAACTCAATAGCACAAAAAACAAATTTAAAAATGAGCAGGGAATCTAAATAGACATTTTTCCAAAGAAGACACACAGATAACCAACAGGTACATGAAAAAATACTCAATATCACTAGTCATCAGAGAAATGCAAATCAAAACTACTAAGAGATATCACCTCTTGATATGGACCTATCTAGCAGGTCTAGATATGACCTGCTAGAATGACTATCATCAAAAATACAAAACATAACAAGTGTTGGCAAGGCTGTGCACTACTGGTGGGAAATGTAAATTGGTGTAGCCACTATGAGAAACAGTGGTGACGGGTAAATGAAATGGGTGAAGGGAGTCAAAATGCACAGATTCCAGTTATAAAATAAATAAATCATGAAATCCAACATACAGTGTGGTGACCATAGTTAATAATACTGTACTGCATATCCAAAAGTTGCTAGAAGAGTAGATCTTAAAAGTTCTCATCACAAGAAAAAAATTCTGGTACTATATAAGGTGATGCGTTAACTAAATTTATTGTGGTGATCATTTTGCAAAATATATAAATACCAAATCATGATGTGTACACCTGAGACTAATATTACATTGTGTGTTAATTATACTTCAATTAAAAAATAAAATAGTTTTTTTTCAGGTTTTTGAAGGTATTATTTTGTTGATATCTGGATTCTGTTGTTCTTTAGAAATCACCTGGATTCTAATTGCTGCTCGTTTTTAGGTATTACATTCATTCAGGTGGTCAGCTTCTTGTAAATCAGATCATTAGTGGGTGCTATGCCACTTTTCCAAATTATCCAGATGGAGTATTTATTTGGAGCTTGTAAAGCATTAGGAGTCCAGTTTTCATTCTCCTGAGAAAACAGCTCTGGATGTTTCTCCCAACCTAATCAATTGTCAGAACCAGATCTAAGCTAGGGTATCATTCTCCTGCCTTAAGGTGCTCTCATGAAAATAGTATGGTTTCCAATCCAATTCCACTGATGAATGTCCTTTCCATTTGCTATATCCTCAACACTATTTTTATATATTATCTGTTTTGATCCACACCCTCCCCCTCCCCCATAATCAGGGTTACTTGCTCAGGTGTATTGCTTAACTTAAGGATAATAACAGAAATTTTGCTAATGTTTCTTCTTAGCCCACACTCCAGACAGATACCATAGAATCTGACAGGTAAAGACTAGCAAGACTCATAGGAGTCTGCCACGGTCACAGCACTGCTTTGGCTGAGAGAGGTTATGACCTAACCCAAAATACCTCTAACAAAGCTCACTGCAAATATAATGGTATTGTACAGGGAGTTTTGTTTACCCAGGAAAATAATTTATCCCATAGCCTGAGAACATCAGGTCAGGAAAAAATAAAAGGAAAATCTTGTAAATCTGTAGAGATATCCAGCTATTTATTTGCCTTCTTAATATCCTGTCATCTCCCAATCCTAGAAAAATTTCCCAGCATAGTCATCCCACAATCAATCTAAGGACACATGTTATATAAAATAACGAGGCGGATCCCTAAAGTCTCCCGTCCCAGAGGTTTGGACCAATGAGTGTTTGGATGGCCCACGTGGCCTGAAGGGGGGACAGAGAGGGGGCAGGCTGCACAGTGCTCCTTGCCTGTCGTGCATGTCAGTAGCAATAAATGCCCAGCCTGATCAGAGGTATTATATCCAAACTGGTTGAATGAGAGAATCCGATGTTCCAAACGTCTCATCTCTTTCTTCAAAGTTGCTCCTGCTACAGGATAAGTGAATCTAAGAGCATGATCCTAGTTAGCACTCATTTGTAGCTTCCGGGGATCTCTGATAAAGGTCCAATATAATGCATTTGCAAATTTCATTCAGGCTCTTGTCCTTGGGTACTGTTACTTCCAGCCATTGCTCAGTGACTTCTTCCTTGCTGTTGAATGCAGTTTCTTATCACTTCAGTCACTTTGTCGGGTCCAACAAAAATGTGCTATGACTCTGCTCGTTAGTGCACAGCTGAACACTCACAAGCCTGCTCATTTCGAGAACTCAAGGACCTGGATCTGGGGTCTAAGGCATCTGCTCTGACATTCCTGTTCCCCTGAGCCCTTCCCTGGCTCTGCAAAATTGTGGGCATCTACATGACCCACTTTATTCTTCCTCTAAATTCACACAGGACTTTCTGTAAATAAGGGCTTCATTCAAGGCGGTTCTTTATTGTCTAGTTATTTAGGGTTCATTTGTCTGACAACATAGCAAGATGACTGGGTGAAAGGTAAAGGTTTTTTAGATGAGGAATATCAGCTTCTAATCTCTGAGCACTTTGTTTTTTGGCAGGGTCTGGGATGTGGCTACTTTTTTTTCATCTTCAGAGGAATGTTCTGAATTGCAGCAGCCCACGTAATTCTCAGACATTTGAAACACTGGGCTTACCTTTGGTTTTAGCTGGATTTATCAGTCAGACTCTCTTTGTCATAAGGGTGATTATGTTTTTAACTCATTTGCCCTCCTTCCTCTGAGAAGGCAATTCTCATGATATCAACATTTATTTCACTAAGTTGGCTTCTAGTGGTTATTAAGTTCCAGTCCTATTTCACTAGATTATGGGAATAGGCTGGTGGCAAAACAGTAAATGTACATTGGGTCCCATTACGTGAGGATGTAAATCGTCCTGGTACGATTTAGGAATTTGGACTGAGAATCAGTGTGCTGGTGGGCCTATGATAGCATAGAATACCTCCTCGGCCTCCTGCGCTCCCAGCATAATCTCATTCATATCAGGTACAGCTGAAACAATCAATGAAACTACTTAGTTTAATCCTGGACTGTCAACTGTTAACCTCCAGGAACCACGCGCCTTAAGAACCGGCCAAGTAGGAGATAATGAGTTACAGGCCTGCTGCTTAATCATTTCCTTCCCAACAGTCAAATTATATCATCATATGCACAGAGATGGAAAACACATGCTCATATTCGAACTGCTAATATTAAACCAAGCATTTTATTGACAACATTAGGACTTCCACTTATGTTGTAAGGATTCTAAAGACATTGACTCTATGAGCAAGACAGAGCACCAGAAGTTAAAAAAAAAAAAAAGGCATTTCCGTCTCTCTCTCTCTCTCTCTCTTAACTTTACATACTTTCTACATATAATGAGGCATTATCTCTGTGGCCAGGAATAGAATAGATTGTTAGTTCATTTTCTTAAGCAAGAATTCTTAACCTATACTCTCACCAAAGTATTATCTCTGTCTGGGCTAAATATAAGCTTCAATCCTCTTCATTTCTTTCTAACTTACATTGGCAAATTTATTACTACAAATTAAAGCCTTTCATTTTTACTATATTTTTAAATCCTACTTAAAATAGGGCTTGATAAATAGAACCCATCTCTTGGCTCTACTGAAGTACAAAGACCTACCTCAAAGGAAAATGCTTTGTTTTCCAGCAGAAAAAAGAAATGTACTTCTCTATCCAAACATACTTACTGTTTAACATTGGTGACAATTTTATGAGACTAATGTGATCTAATATTCTAGGCCCCTTGCAGCTTAATGAATTGACTGAAGACAAAAACCTGACACCAGATCTTTGCTACTCCAGGTGCCCAGGAAGTATTTGAGGGCCAGATGTTTGTAAGTAATGTGATTTTGTAGTTATTATCTCTGGCGCTGGGAAAAGAGGTAAATTCAGTTTGTTTCATTTTTGTTTCAATGTTCTTTTACTTTGCATTCTTCTGCAGGTGTCAATACAGTTCACATTTCTTAAGGACTGGTAAAATAATATCTCATTAACTTAGAGTCTTTGGCTTCTGCAGACATTCTCTTTACAGATCTGCCTTTGTTGTTCTGATTCAGAAGACATTAAATTTAAAGATGCATGCTCTATTGCATCATAAATAAAACAGTCAGGAGGGAGATCCTACTTTAAACATCTATGCCGTCAGGTCATTTTCCCATGAAGAAATCATCACAGGAGAAAGTTAGACATTTGTCTGGCATAACTAATTTTATCTTCAAGTGGGAGGCTGGCGGGGGCCCAAGCATCTTTGCACTCTTTTCTTCAAAAGCAATGGACTGTTATGCCCCTTCATTCAGTGTTTTGCTTCCATATGATCAGTTCCTAATTGTTCTTTTATAGAAAAAGGAGAATTTTGATCATAGAACAAAGCTGATTTTCACTAAACTTTTTATGGCCTTTCACTCTTGTAGTCCTGGCTAAGATTTAAAATGAAGAATCCTTTACTGAATGTTAGGGTATTCCAATACAAGTATAGATAGAAAATGAATGTGTATATATCCAAAGAAAGCATTTTATTTTGCTCCTAAAAAATATTCTGAGGGTTTTTCCAAAGTATCTAAGACACCCTGAGAATAAAGATTTTTTTTTCAAAATATTTAAATGTTTTTAGAGCCATGGCTATGCTAGAAGAAAAGAGGTAGGTGATATTTGGTGCAGTCGCTTTTCTCTGACGTCTGCATTTGAAAGTGAACATGTGTGTGTAAAGAGACCGCTTTTGGAATATCAGATAGATGATCTCAAGGGTCTGGAGTCAAGGTCCACACTTGAATTAAATGGAAAATCTGAGGCATGTGTGATCTAGATAATGAATTTGGAGCCTTGACTAATATTACCACAATGCTTCAGTGATTTGATCTCCTTGGTGTAGCCAGCAAGGTGAATTTCGTTAGTTCCTGTAGTGAGCAATAGGAAAGGAAGATAGCCCAGCCATCCTTACGTGGGTCTCTCTAGAGAGGAAACCAGCAGCTGGTTTCCAACATAAACAGAAAGGTAGACAACATAAACTTCTCATACCATTACTATTAGGATAATATGCATCCCTGCACTTTCCATATAATCTTTACCAAAATTTATTCTCCTCTTTGCAGTTGTTTTCTGGGCCTGAGGAATGACATGGGCGGGGACAATTTAGGTCTCTACAGGGAGTTTTATCCATACCAGCAAGGGCCAGGATGTCAAACACAGCTGCTGGGCTAGAACCGCCAGTGTCATGTTCTATAAGAAAGTTTTTTTTTTTTTTTTAGATTTTATTTATTCGTTTGTTTGTTTGACAGAGAGAGAGTGAACAGAAACAGGCGGAACAGCAGGCAGAGGGAGAGGGAGAAGCAGACTCCCCAAAGAGGAGGGAGCCCTATATGGGGCTCCATTCCAGGACCCTGGGATCATGACCTGATGAGCTAAAGGCAGATGCTTAACTGACTGAGCCCCCTGGGCACCCAAATATCTTTAGTTTCTAAGGTATAGATATTCTTCTGATAATACAGCTCTGCTGTTCAGTCAAAATCAAAATACACTTATCAAACTTCCATGAGACTGAACTGGAGCTATTTTACGACCCTGTTTTAAACTACTTCAACTATGCACATGAGAGGAATTTTTTAAAATGTGATGGACAAATTCATGACATAGGGGAACATATTAAGATAATTAAATGAATAAATAATTTATCTGATCATCTCTCTCACAGAAAAAAAAAAAAACACCATTTGACTCACTCCCAAATGTTAGTTTAAAATTTTCGTATACTTTTTGCTTAAGAAGCAAAATTGATACTTGATACTCCATGATGCTTGAGTGTGGTTTGCCTGAACAGTAAGATGCTTTGTCTAAAGACCAAGAGATAATATTACTAAGGTATTTTGCGTTTTCACTGAGGGACTAAAGGAATAATCCTTGTAAATAAGAATGGGACAAGAGCATTCAAAGCTTAGAACTGACCACAGTATGACTTGTGAAAACGGGTGGGACACTGACCCACGTTTCCTAAAGTCTGTTTCTTCTCATCGCCCAGCCTCCTTGCACGTGGGTCACAAGTGTGGGTGAGTGTGAAGCCGCAGAGGCATTGAGTTTCCGTTCTCCAGTCTTCTCAGGATCATCAGAAATCATAATGCAATAGCACACTCGGGAAAACCTTGCCTTACCACTTTCTTCCCAAACCAAAACTGAAAAATTTCAAGTATGTGGGCAAAGAAATGTCATTCTCTTGGATGCCGACGAGGATTTAGAACTCTGAATCTTATGTCCTTTGCTCCTCTGTCTGATCTTCTGGTGCTTTTTTGCTGTTGTTGTGTTTTGTTTGTTTGTTTGTTTTATCTATACTAGTCTAGGACTTTCATGTACTTACCTCTAAACAGGGAGAAATGTTCTTTTCCATTAAAAGACCAATTTCTCTTTGAAGTACAGCTCCAGTCAAATCATGTATAATAAAAACAAACAAACAAAAAAAACACACCAAAGCCTTTAGCCAGGATTGATATGGAATGACTAGTTTGATATTGAAAGCTACTGTGGATTAAGAATCCCAGATAATAGAAGGTGTAGGCTTAACTCCGTGTGTATTTTAAGTAACATACATACACGTAAATAACATGGATTTGTATTTTTCACCATATAATCATTTCATTCGCCAAGAAATGTGAATAAATAGTGGGAAATCTATGATTAACACCTTTCTATAATTTCCTTTTAGTTTGTAAGTTTTCACTAATATGTTTTACTAGCTTATTACTTAAACAGCAATACATTTTTCCTTTTTATTCTCAAATCTAGCTGTATCCTTTCATTTTTATACTTCCAACCAATTTATTACCAGTAAGATGAATAAATATTATTTAAAAATCTAGAAGATTATTTGATCAATAAGACAGAGAGTCTGATGCTTTGCTTGCAGGACTAGACTTACACTACAAAGTTTTGTGTTTCTCAAATATACTATATCTGGTCACTCCTTGCTACTGGCTTCAGTGATAATGTACTATGGCTATCCTCTTAATTTCCTTTCACCTTTTCATCTTGTGTTTGGACCCTATATAGTAGAATTCCTGAAGCATCCATTCCTAGCCGTCAATATTCTTCTGGAAACTTTCTTCCAGGTGGTCTTATCCATTTCCACGGCTAGAGTGAAATCAGTACGTCAAAACTCCAAACTTATAGTCCAGTTGCCTTGTTTGAACTTGACTTATATACTTGATATCCGAAAGGTAAAAAAAAAAAAAAAAAAGACAGAGCAAACAAACATAATAAAATCCACTGCAAACTGACCACTTCATCTTCTTGGGGTAAATCTCTCTCTCACGTTTACCATATCTAAGGTGCACCTCTATCCAACCAGGCACTTCACTGGGATATTTGGAAGTTGCTGCTCATATTATTCTTTCCTTTGCTATGACAATAATCCATTGCCCAGTACTGTCAAACCAATCCCACAATTTGGCTCACGTCCCTATGTCTGCTGCCACTGCTCGGTGCAAACCCCATGGTCTCTCCCCAGGCTGCAGCAACAGCGTCCTTGCTCCCTACCTCACTCTTGCTTCTGTCCAACCCATCTATTCACTGACTAATCTTTCAATTGATGCATGCCCTTACCACTACTCAGGATGGAGACCCTCTAAGATGCCTGTCTGACCCGACCCTCGCAAACCTCCTTCCTTCTCCTCACAGCTCCCGATGGCTTCCTCTCAAAGTTCCAGTCACAGAAATCATTCTTTAGTTTCTCCAGGCACGATCTCACCTCAAGGTCTCCACTTCATACTCTGGCACATGGATGCCTGACACGCATTTCCTGGATCCTTCATTAGAAGAACTTACTCCTACTCAACACCCAGTTCTCAGATTAAAAATCACTTTGCAAAGAGCACTTTCCCGATAACCATTCTAAACACAGACCTCTTATTTCTGTGTTCTCAGCAAACCAGCATCTGAAAAAAAATAATTTTTCCTACCTACCTCTCTATCATCTTTTTACCTAAAACCAATCTATGCTTTAGCTTGTTATAGTTTCAACAGAGGATATCCTTCTCTCCTTTTAGAAGAGCACAGAGGGGAAGGCATTGCCCTCAAGATTTGTGCTGCCTCGTTCAGAAAGATGACTTCCTGTGAGAAAAAAAGAAGTGAGACCGGAAGTCATTGTTAATAATCTATGTTCTGTATGAGGGAACAAGACAAAAGCAATTTTTTTGGAGATTAAACACTGAAGAAAATGAACTTAACTGGAAGATCGCCATCGGGGAGGCCTGCACTGGAGAAGCAGTTTCCTGTCTAGCAAATTACACGATGAGAAGGGCCTTGCGCAATCCATGCCACTGAAGATTTTGTTCTCAATTTCAGGAGCCAAAATAGTTTATGTTCTTCCATTTCAAATTTATTTTCTTGTTAAATAATGTATAAAGTATGCCATGAAGCAAATATATATCTTGAGAGTTAAGAATCAAAATTAGGGCAGAAAAGAAATAATGAAGGTGGAATTAAAGAAAAGGCAAAGTGAAAAACAGTTAAATTAAGTAATACAAGTTAGTACAGTGAAAAATGCTAATACATGTGGATAACTGACAAAGTTATTAAAAGGAAAATTACAGAAGAAAAAGAGAAGTCATTGCAACTTAGAAGATATTTTAAAAATACTATTAAAGAGAATGCATCTCAGTGTAGGGTCTCTCAACCTCACCACTATTGACATTTTGAGTTGGATAATTCCTTATGGTTAGGGGTTGAAGGGGGGCAGATTTGCCTGTGCATTTGAAATCATTCAGCAGCATCCCTGGCTTTTACCCATTAGATGCCAGTATCAATCCTCCCCCAGGTGGCAACTACTGAAATTATTTTCAAGCATTGCCAAATGTCTCAAGGAGAGCAAGATCACTGCCTCCCCACCCCTTCCCACTGCCCCTGGTTTCATGTGATTTCATGTGAAAGAAACATGACTTTGTATGAAAATAGCTATCTTTAAATCTTAGCTTAACAGTGAAACCTTGGGTAATTCACTCAATCAACATATATGTAAAATCTTCCTCAGAAAAATAGAGATGTGCACACTGCCTACTTCACAGATCATATTACTCAAATGAAAGTGATGACAAAGGAGAAAAAGAAAAATCAAAACCATGGGATAGAAGACTTCATTAATGCAGATAAAAAGGTCAAACATAATTGCTATATTGCAGTTTCAAAAATTGTACTCTGATCTTTTGACAGCCACAGTGAAAAGAAAGATGATTATTTTCACAATTCTCTAATGGACACGAGACAGAGAACCAGCTCCTCTCAGAACCATGAGTCCTCTTAGCACCTTCCTCGGAGACATTCCTGACTGAATATAGATGACAAAGGAGGACATAGAGGTCAGAGCCCATACACTTTTATGGCAAGTATACTTGTGATTTTGATACAGTTGTCCAGATGCGGTGTTCTCCCATAAAAGCTCTGGGAATAACATTAAAACATAATCTAGTGAAGGTGACTCTGTGATCAACTCAGGAGCTAAAGTGCAGCTTCATCTATGGCTATGATGTAGAGTATCAGGATTTGGCTGTAGAGCCTTCAGGATTTTAGTATTACTTTTTTCACTCTGGCTTTTTATAAAAGCTTGACATCCATCATTTTGAGATTATATTTGTGAATGAAGGCTTACTATATAAATAAACCGCATAACTGAGCAATTAAAATTATTTTTTACCCTTTCCCACTCAAGTATATGAGCCTTTACCATCTGAAACACAAGACCTCTTCTGCAATTGGGGCAGGGTATTCATGTGCCTGGGCTGAGCAATGGGAGTTGGGCATATAGTAGATAGGAATGGTGGTAAGCACAAACAGACAAATATTTAATCCAGAGAGCCAGACTATTACCTTGAAAAGTCACTTGATAAATTTCTTTAATTCTATATTACTATTACAGTGTTTATGAGTTTTGCCAATTTTATCTTTCTTCAGTATTCTCTTGGAATATAATCATGTTTTTAATTACTGTATTTCTCCCATACTTAATCTTCCTAAGCTAATGTTTTTATATCAGTAAAATCACCAAACCAGAGGAAAGATTTCTGTGTGTTGAGTTTGAAAACAATGAGTCTATTGTTCAATGACCTCTCCACAGCAAACACAAAAGCATCAGTCCACTGGAAGGCCAGGAATATTTCTTCTGTTTTGTTGTTTTATTGGTAATGAATTCCTTATTAGCACTGTTTGTGAAATCATTAAAATAATGTCTGCTGGATCATTAGTGCTAAGGTTTAGTAAACACCTGACGCATGACTGGTTAACAGTTAAGCTCCCTCGTTTCTAATACAAGTTAGCCTTTCCTTCCTCTTTACATCATCAATTAATAAACAGAAAATAGTCTTTCTTCAGTATAGTGAGTCCCGAAGGCCCCTGTATAGGCCAGTTAATTTAAAGACTACGTGTCTGTGCAGATCTACAAACAAAGCAAAGGGATTAGCCCCAAAACGGGCAATGCCAAAAATTTCCTAGAAATATAATGCTTTGTACACAACTGAGGCCCACTAAATATTAAATAAAGGAGAGGAATATCATGTGGGAAGTTGGCTATCAGCCAGAGAGAAATATATTCATGATTAAGAAGTCCGTAACCACGTGCCTAAGGGGATTGACATAAGTTATTTAATTATTTCAGAACGAAAAGCACATTGCCACGTATTCCTTGCAGAGTAATAAAATTATTCTTTTTGTCCTTTTTAATAGTTGAGAAACACTGACATGGCAAAAATGTTAAGTTTCCCAGATTAATTATTCCTTCCTGGTGCACATGTAATTCCTATTTGTTATCTGGTTATCTGATCATTTACATAATTTCACACGCAATTTAAGTTGCTGGTCAGAAATCCCTGTGGCAAATTTTGGCAAAAGAAGGTAAAAAAGTTGAAAAATAAAGATCTTCCAACATTTGGGTTTCTCTTTTTATGAAGGCTGATGTGGCTGGCTTGGCACCTTGTTAAGCAAATCAGTGCTAATTGCTAACACTTTAGCAAATTAAAGAGGCGTAGGAGGGCAGTGGACAGTCTGGCAGAAAGGCAATAGCTCTGGAAGGGCCGACTGAAACCTCACGGGTCCAACTCAGACTCCTTATAATGAGGGGCATCTCCTGGGTAAGCCAGTAAAAAAGACAATTCTGAGATCACTTTTCAAGGAAGGAAATGAACAAAATACTTCTAAGAACTCTTGGAGTGTATCACTTTCTCTATGAGGTTCAACCAATTATATTGCCACAAAAGGAAGTTGGAGGAACAGCTAAACTCACAGGAGGATTGCCCTGAGCCCACTCGTTTATGAAGACCAATGAGAGATGCCTACATGGGGTAGAAAAGATAATATAAGAATGCATTCAAAGTGGGGAAATTGGGGCCAGTTCTCTAAAATCACATGAGTAGGTTCAAGATGAGAATTATCCATTCAGAGTTCCTTTTGCCAGTCAACCCCAGTGTTCAAGTAAGAAAAATGAAGCTTAGAGTGGTCAGAAATGTGCCGCCCTGAGATGGAGCTAGATTCATCATTTCTCCGTTGCCTCTCCTCTCCACTGCATCTTGACACAGCCAGAGGCTGGCAAATACAGCACTCACACAGGAGAACAGGGAGTGGGAGTCACTGCATATGACGTGCTTTATGCTTGACTGGGGAAAGGATTCTCAGACATGTGTGGAGCACAGAGGACCGAAGCACTCTGGAGACGTTGGTTTCAGAAAGCGGTTGGAAATGCAGGCATGAAATTTTGGAGGAAGATCGTGGTTAAAAAGGAGACTTTTAGTCTCCTACATAGCAATTTTCTGCATCTGAACAGATAGATAAAACTTTCACGGAAGAGGGGTGCGCTGATGACCGTGACCTGTCTAGAGCAAGAAGAGAAGAGGACTGCCAGGAGAGTGCAGTGCAAGACACACCAGGGACAGAGATGGCGACATTGTCGAGTCTGGCAAAGAAGGGGGAAATACGCAAGTGGGAAAGCCCATGGCTCAGCCCAGGAAGAGTTCCTGTGGACCCTGAGGGGAGGTGTTTCAGAGCTGAGCTCTCAGAATCCAGAGTACAGCAGTATGGGAGAACTGGAGGCAACCACTGAGTTTCTTGGACTTCCTAATCAGTCCTGAAGGTCGGTCTGTATGAGTGGGGCGGGGCGGAGGTAAATTGAGCAGGAGGACACCTACAAAAGGATGCATCAACATTTTTTTCAAGAAAGATCTTAAACCCTAACAAAACTCAAATAAAACCAAAATAGTTATTACTTATCCTCACATCATGCAGAGAGCCTACCCTTCGCCTAACGCCAAAAGTTACCATTCACCAACACAGTGATGTAAATATTATTACCTAAGAATTTTGCAAAGTGTCTGCCCTGATTTTTCCATAAAAATTATATCAAAAACCTAGAAAATGCATTAGAGCAATAAAGAACAGCAATATACGTATATGAACATGCACACATTAACCATTTTATCATTTCACTAAATTGTTACAAAAATGTAGGCACAAATTTGCATTAGAGTACGGAGTGTCACTGTGATGGCTTTTTCAGAATTATAAAGAACTATGCCAGATCCAGGAAAGGAAAATAGGTCCCTTAATTTACCATGGTTCCAGTCAGATTTGTTTTCCAACACCAAATTTGCAAATGAATATAATAAATAAATAGCAAAGCAAACAAAAACATGAAGATTAGAAAATCGGACTAAAGCTCTCTTTTTATTATGTTTATTTCACATTTCAACCACTTTAGAAAAGTAACATATAATGGAGGTTGATTTGAAATTTGTACTGTATAAGAAGGGAAAGCTGTTACTAATAACCATTCAACTTAAGACATATTACTATCTGTTCAAGGTCAGTATTGCTCACACTTGGTTGTACATTGGAATTACTGAAGAGTTCTGAGAACACTAATTCTATCCCCAGAGATACTGACTGAATTGGTATGAGATGTGACCTGGGCACCAGTATTATTAAAAGCTCCCTGGAATTACTTTAATGTATAGCCAAGTTTGAGAACCACTGTTCTAGGCCAAAATATCATCTGGTAGCCAGCTTCTTTTATGAAAAAGATTAAGCTTATTCAAAAGAGTTGGCAAAGGGCATCCCAATAAGAGGCTTAAATTGAAATATGAGGGTAGAAAGCAGGCTTGGGGATAAACCGGATGATCCCTGGCACCCCACTCAACACTGGAGCAGTACCTAAACCAAAATCATACATTCCAAGTGCTGATTTCTTGTTGTTGTCAATTTTTAAAGCAAGATTAGAAACATGTTCTATTGTATCCACAGCCTGTAGGAACATCAAAAGCCAGGAGAGGGGATCCCTTATGTGATCAAGGCTCACAAATGGGAAAGATTGGAACTGAGTCACCAGGCATCAGAACCTAAACACCTCCGCTCAGATCCAGAAACTTGGTTTCATATATTCCGTTGGGATGATCAGCACAATAAAAAATACTACAGGATCATCTGTGAGCCAGTGTGTCAAATTATTTTCATCCAAAAGTAGCTATATCTGCATAGTCACTCTTTATTTTAAGGCATATCCAGTATGTTGGAAACCAACTTACATATGAAAAGTGGCTTGGGAAACAGGCAATCAGAAAAAAATAATACTCTCTGTAGAAGGGCCATGAGTATCTGGTAATCTGAAGAAAGGACACTTTCAACTCTAGGGACAATTAGTCCAAAGAAGAATTTACTTCCTCCAGTCCTGTAGAATCAGAGAATCATCTCTTTAAAATGTTGCTTAAATACCACCAGTCTTTCCTATTCCTGGATTCTATGCTCACTACTACAATGTTCATCACAAAAGTGTGTAATCTTATTAAAGTTAGTTACCTTAACCTCATTCTGATCTTTGTGGTCACAACTTCCATGCAGGATGCCTTGGCCATCTTCAGGATACACCTTAGGGTCCCTGGCCCAGTGGCTAAGAGCCTGTGTTCTGCAATCTCATTGGCTGGGTTTACATTCTGATCCTACCATTCACTGGCTTGATTAATTACCTTCCTTAACCTTCAGTTGTCTCATCTATAAAATGCAAACAATAATGATACCAATCTCCTATATCACTCATGAAGACTACATAATGCATTCGTTGCAAATAACATAGTGTTTGGCACTGACAATAAAACTATTCATTATAATTATTAATTATTTTGCCAAAGCGTCATCAGCAACATATTTTATTCCACTCCTACCACATGTTACTTAATTAGAAGAGTAAGAATAGAACATTTTAGAAGGGACAATGGGTGCGGGGCAGAAGCATCTCTGAAAGGCAGCCCTTAGTCCATAGAAATATAAAACGCAACCAAAAGAACTTCCTCACAAGGCCAGATACTTCTAAGATCAAAACATACCTACTTGTGGTTCATGATACCTTTCTACTTAATGGTTAGTTCTCCTTTCGTCTCAGTGTCAAATAACTAGTGTTATTATTTCTAGTACTTATTAAAAGAATTTCAAAGCATACAATCCAAAAAGAACATTTTTTGAAAAAACAGAAATATCTAAAATAGTCACCAACTGCAACACACATAAAAATAATATGATGATGACAAAATTAGCATAAATAATCACAGATCACAAATGATCAGTGTGATGTACATATTAAAAATAAATAATATTAGATATATGAACTGTAAAATAACTTTAATTTTGTGACACGATCACCAACTTAAGTGATTGTCATGTAGAAATATACCTGACAAGAAGAGAAAAGAAACCGTCAGCTTCCCAACAAAAGGGAAAGTTCGACATGGTTTTGATCAGCTATCATTAAGGAAAGACTAAGAACCTTAAAGATTATTAACACCTAAAAGTGAAGAATTTTCTCTACCTCCTTTTGCCTTCCTATCCTTTTAATGTAGGTGTTGATGAGTATTGAAATGGGCAAAAGTCAAGAAAAGATATAAGCAAAAGGGGCAAATCGAATCTTCATCCTTGAATAATCCAACCTGGTCTTCACAACCTGCCCCATTTGGGCACCTTGGAAAATAGATATTCTGTGCCAGGAATTTTCCATAGCTATTTCTGCAGAGAAGTTAACATTCAGAGAGCAAGTAAAATGTCGCTTAGCCATTTTATAAGATGATTTCTAGGAAAGTCAACATTCTTATGTGTCATTTCTTGTGAGAGAAGAAAAAACATTTCTTCTCAGTAAAATAAGCACAGCTTTGTAGAAAATTCCTATTTGCCCTTCACTTCCTAACTACCCTTGTGCCTTCAACACTCAAGACCTCAGTGTCGCTTCTGGTCCTCCTGACACCAGAGTCATCCCTGCCAGGCAGGTAACAGGGTTCCTTCCTGCCTGTGACTCTTCACTCGGAGCCCCCTCCTGCTGCTTCTGTCCCTGCACTGACTTCGTGTCCCTGGACATACTTTATAGTCTCATTGCTGCTGATAACCTATGTGTCATCACTGTCACAAGACTTCATATTGTCTTTGGCTACCTTGCTGCCTAAAAACAAATTTCCTGTCTTCTAGGCATCTATAATACTTTTGTTTTGGTTTGGTTTGGTTTGGTGGGGTTTTTTTTGGTTTTGTTTTTGTTTATTTAAATTCAGTTAGCCAACATATAGTACATCATTAGTTTCGGATGTAACGTTCAGTGATTCATCAGCTGCATATAATGCCCAGTGCTCATTACGCCACATGCTCTCCTTAATGCCCATCACCCAGTTACCCTAGACCCCTGCCCACCTCTGCTTCCACAACCCTCACTTTGTTTCCCAGAGTCAAGAGTCTCTCATGGTTTGTCTCCCTCTCTGATTTCTTTCCACTCAATTTTCCCTCCCTTCCCCTATGATACTCTGTGCTATTTCTTACATTTCATGTATGAATGAAACCATATGATAATTGTCTTTCTCTGATGTCCACAAAGCCAAACTCTAGGAAATTTTGATTGCATTCTATGGTAATGAGAGTCACTGGATACAGGTAATACCCTTGGTCTTCTGAATGGCCCACTTTGTGCCAGGACCACAACATTCACATCTTTCCTTTGGAAAGTGCTGACCACTGTACTGCACTAGCCATCTAGCTAGTGACCAACATGAGCCATGTAGACTCAAGCCCCCAGAGTCCCCAGTGACGCTAGTTTTGCAATTATCCCACAGATTCTACAGCACTTTGTAGATCCTGTTATTTCACTCTGTGGTTGCAGGTAGAGAAGGAATAGATTTCCCAGTTAAATGTCACTGGAAATACTGAGACTGGGAATATCAGGACAGAAAATCAAAGTTCAGGAGTCTGGCATATCTGAGTGAGTCTACTCTTGTAATCTGTGACCATGGGCAACTCCATGCCTGGCAGGCCTCCACTTCCTCGGATGCCCACTTCACAGAGCTGTTGTGAAGGTTAACTAAGGTAAGGGACGTAGGGTACTTCAGTAGTCCCGAAACCTACAATGGACGCTGAGTAATGTCAGTAGTAGGTGTGAGCATCTTTTATCAACACTGCCTACCCCTTCACTATTACCTTTGTATTCCTTACCGTCCTACAAAAGAAGGGAAGTGATGAGCAGTTTTTTGTTGTTGTTGTTCACTTTTAATTTTATCAAAAACACCTTTTGACTACCATGCTTAGCTATGACAATGCTATCAAATACTACCAAGGAAATTAATACCCACTAAAAACAAAAACAAGCAACAAGAAAACTATTTTATTCATATCTGGGTCTCACTAGCGGAAATAAATTAATACCTAAATACAAACAAGTGAAAAGTGAATTATGCAAAGCATTATCAATCCCAAACTGCATCCATTAAATCTATACCATATTGGCTGGAATAAACTAAAACTCTTTGCAAATGGTAATGTTTAAATTAAGACATCAGAAGATACACTGCAAATACTCAGATGGAATTTCACTGCCCTCAGTAGAGCCAGAAATACATTTTGCTACAATTTTCAATTATGTAACATAAAAACTGAAATATTTATAAGCAATCTTAAACTAAAGATCAAAATTAATTTAAAAACCCATGCTTAGAGCTAATGTCATTCATTCTTTCCTCCCCCCCAAAAAAGATGAAATGAACAAAACAACATGCCTCAAATATCTTGCACTTCTTAAGTTTCACAGTCCTGGTTAACCTACATCCCAGTCCAAATTTCAAAGACAACTGAAGCATCCTAACTTTGGAGACTATAAAGAATAGTAAAGATACAATGTGTTTGCACCTAGTCAAGGATGAGGCTCCCTGGAGAATAAGGCACCCTGAAAGGAAAAATTGTTAGACATTTATAAGTTTGTTTGTATCTGTCCCAGTTACCACTGCTGTTTTCAAAATATTCCTGTCTTTCCATCTTCCTAGCCCCTGGTGGATGGGCAGGCCACATGGCTCCTTCTTTCCAATGCATCGTTAGCTATGTGAAAGTTCCTATTAAGACCAACACATTTAACTGTCAATGCAAGAACCTTTTGGGATTTCCCCTAGGAAGTATGACTGTTATGATTTCTGAGCCTGGATCCCTGAATGTCAGTGTGGGGTCTACCCTGCTGACCAGCAGTGGGCTTGTGTGGGTAAAAGGAAAGCCGTTACTGTTGAAAGCACAGAGAGTTGGAGAGACCAGGGAGATTGTGTTCTCTCTCTCCCTCCTCTCTCTCTCTCATATATTTCTTTAACTGAGAATTTTAAAGGACAAACCCCCCTTCTCATCACTCATCCCCACCACCCTTGGCAACAGACTGCTACCAGGGTAAAAAAGAAGTCTGGCTCTGAGAAATCAGTCTTGAAAAATCTATGAGAGAAGATATGGAGGTACAAAGAATTCTATGAGGTGATACAAAGGCCGTGGTTGGCCAAGAAAGAAATGCCAGAAAGAGAATCACTAGGTCAGGGCAAACAGGGAAACAAGGAACACAGTAAAACTGCACTTAAGGAGAGAAAATAACCAGAACATATTTTATTCAAAAGCCTGTTAGCTTTAAAAATTATAAAGTAAGCAACAAACCATTAAATAAAATATGTTCTATCTTCCTACCCCGACAAATAAGCATTCATATGGACAAACATATACAGCTATGTTTTCTGCTTGACAAAAATTTTGAAAAATATTAAAGTTGAGTGCATCTATTTTGTACATCTCTCAGTTCTGTTGATGAGAGCTGGCCATGATGAGTAATAAATAAAGACAAAGATAATTCATAAGCAACCATATATCTATTTCATGAAATCTATTTGCATTGATTTCAATCTACAGAACCACTCATTTTCTTGTAATAGTCAATGTGTTCATATAATTTTTGTTATGCTGAGAATAATGACCCAGGAGAGGGTTCAATCAACTCTGACCCACAACATTTGTCTTTGCACAGCCCTTAAGCTTTTTTTTTTTTAATATTTTAAGTCATTGAAAAGAATTGAAAGAAGAATATTTCATAAAAAAATTATATGATATTCAAATTTCAGTGTCTATAAGTTAAGTTTTATTGAATCAGAGAAGCCTACTCACTTATGTATCAACGGTAGCTGTTTTCCTACTAGAACAGCAGAGCTGAAGAGCTGGGACCAGGGAAAGCATGGCCACAGGTCTACAACAGTTACTCTCTCATGCTTCACAGAGAAGTTTGCTAAGCCCTGATCTAAACGATCAAAAATTAAAATGTAAATGCAAATATAAAAAATGCATATTTATTTTTAGAAAACAGAGCAGGGTTGAGGGATCGATTAAGTAAGAAAAAGATCCCTATGTGCTACAGGAAATTTGTCCTTGCTGTTTGTGGCTTGAGTCCAGGGGTGTTAGAGTTGCTCCACTTTGGTTAGGGCCAAAGGGAATGAATGTCTGGACATTGTCCTCCACCTCTTCAAGGGATAAGGACATGCACGTGCTCCATCACTGATGCTAGAAGCCATAAACATTTCCAATCTGATTAAATACTAGATTCTGGGAAGATTTAATTTGGCTCCTTGACAGTAGTAATGGCTTTTCTTTCGAGTTTGGTACGAGGACAGTCAGCACTCTCCAATGGTGTGAGCACAATACAGCTTCCCATGGAAAAGTGGCTTTCTACTTTTAGAAGATGAGAATATAATAACCCAGTTACCAGTCCCCAGTTGTTTGACATGTGACATTCCCTAAAACTCCTGTTAAAAAAAAAAAAATGTTCCCTCAAATGTAGGCTATCTTGCAACAAAGGAAACTTGGCAATGTTTGGACAATTTAAAAAAAAAAAAAAAAAGGAAGGAAGGAAGGAAGGAAAGAAGGATCTAATTTGATTAAGCTTTATCCTTGTATATGCCCCAGAAGCCATTGTCTCAATTACAGAAAGGTTTCCTTGTGTCCTTTTGTATTTCCTTTTTCCCCCTTCTTCCCAAATGTCCCACTCAATTGTCCCAAGATGGTCATTCATCTGTTCACCAAAACTATGGACTTTTATATGTTTGGAATCATCCAAGGCATACTCTTTTTTTCTGAATTCTTTTATTTTTTGCTTAAAATAATTGTTTTTGACACATCTATATGGTTTCTTAACCAAAACTTCTTTATCCTTTCACCTATTGACAGATATTTGGGTTGTTTCTAGTTTGAATGGGGCTATAAAAAATAATGAACTATAAACATTTTGTACAAGTTGAAAAAAATATTTTTTTATAATTTATTTTATTTTAGAGAAAGCATGTGTGCAAGTGGGCAAAGAGGAAGAGGGACAGAATCTTCAAGCAGACTCCCCGCTGAGTGCAGAGCCCATGGGGTTCAATCCTATGACCCACAAGATCAAGATCTGAGCTGAAACTAAGAGTCAAAACTCAACAAACTGAGCCATCCAAGTACTCCTTAGCTGAAGAAATTTCTTTCTTTTTTTTTTTTTTTTTTAAGATTTTATTTATTTATTTCACAGAGAGGAGAGATATCACAAGTAGGCAGAGAGGCAGGCAGAGAGAGAGGGGGAAGCAGACTCCCCGCTGAGCAGAGAGCCCGATACAGGGCTCGATCCCAGGACCCTGAGATCACGAACTGAGCTGAAGGCCGAGGCTTTAACCCACTGAGCCACCCAGGCGCCCCGCTGATGAAATTTCTTTTAGGCATTTGGGGGGCGGGTTTGTTTGAGTTTTTGAAGATTTTATTTATTTTCCTGAGGGAGAGAGAGAAGCAGGCTCCCCACTGAGCAGCAAGCCAGATACTGGGCTCAATCCCAGGACCCTGGGATCATGAACCAAACTGAAGGCAAATGCTTAACCAACTGAGCCACCGAGGCACTGCTCCCCCTTTTTTTTAAGAGATAAAATTTCTTGAAATCGTTGTCAAAAGTTTTGGACATCATCTTAAAGACAATGGCAAGTCATCAAAAATCTTGTGAGTCAAAGGCATTAACTTTTTCACATTTTAAATCTTTTTTTTTTTAAAGATTTCATCCATTCATTTGACAGAGAGAGAGATCACAAGTAGGCAGAGAGGCAGGCAGAGAGAGAGGGGGTGAAGCAGGCTCCCTGCTAAGCAGAGAGCCCGATGTGGGGCTTGATCCCAGCACGCTGAGATCATGACCTGAGCTGAAGGCAGAGGCTTTAACCCACTGAGCCACCCAGTTGCCCCACTTTTTCACATTTTTACATGTTCATCCAAATCTATGTAATGACTGATTTAAATCCTATTGATTTACTTGTTATATTATTTGGATATTTTAGAACATCCCTCACAAAGTTGTCTAGTTCTCAGGGTTCTGAATGATTGAGCATCCAGTGATAAATATTTCTCAATTTATCTAATTTTAGTTACAAATAACAACAATATTTATGGGCCTCAAAAAGAATATTTTGTGAAATTTTGCATGAATTCAAGGATATTTGTAATACAAATAAACATCCATCTTTTTTCTTAAAAGCACTTGAGAATGGGGTTCCTGTTTCTTATAGCTGGGCATTTCACATGGGCTCAGAGAAATCTTTATTATTCTGCTGCTTTATTTTTTTTTATAGGTTAAAAATAATATTCTATTAAATTTTGCCTTTTCTTAGGATAGGGGAAAAATTCAATCTATTAAATTAACTGTATTGCTGCATTTTCAAAAGATAGCTCACATGCAGTGTTTTCTAACTTTATCATGATATGCCATTGTTCGTATTTATTTTAGCTTGCATAAAGTCTATCGTAATTCATTCTTATTCCTGAAACCCTACATTCAACACCCAAGACTGCAGACCTAATTCATGAACTTCTAAATAAGCAAACTAATCACATCTCTAGAGTATTCAATTTACCTTTGTCCTCCCATTTAATTGTCAATAGATGTTATAGTATTTTGTATCTTGTCTATCAAGACAGAAACCACCTCCCTAACTAACTGCTCTGAACTTGAAGATGACAGTAGAGTGACTCCGGAGAGGTAAATTTACAATCATGATATAGAAATAAGTTACTATTTCTCCACAGTTTCAGTTTTTGAAAGTTACTCCTGCTATCTCCACAGCGGCATAGCATTGGATCAGTATTTTAGCTCATTTCAATGGGAAACTGATGGAAAGTAACTCTTGTTCACAGAAGACTTGCAGAAAAATTCAACTTTTCAGGTGAATTGCATAATTCTAACTCAAAATATAGTTCTGAAAAAAAAAGCTGAAATCACTAATTTTAAGTTCTTAAATGTGTTTTTAATATCCAATCTATCTCTCTGTAATGTAGGTACACTATACACATTATTAAAATGTTCTTATACTGTATTTTGCTTATTTCAGCATATCTAGTGCCTTGGCTCCATATCTCAATTAGTACCAACAAACACTATTCCAGAGAAAGCCAGCAAGGGGTTTACTTTTACCACTTTATCCATGAAAACAGTGATGTAATTCTGAACAAGTGCTGGGCAGAAGTACATGCATGCTGTGTTTTCCAATTGAAGTAACAATTAAATCTATGCTGCAACTGATAACCAATTAAAAATAAACATTTCTAAGAATCCTGTTTGAAACTGGGAACCCATGAAAGAGATTATCATTTAAAATATTAGCCCAGATGCCATGAGTTCATGTTGTAGGAATCTCCCTCCCTGAAGAATATCTGGGCCTTGAGAAAATCTCTTGGTAGAGGCAGGAAAAATAAAAGAAAACAAAGAAAAAAGAAAAAGAAAAGAATGGCTAGATATAGGAAAATATAAAGAAGGAAGGAAGGGAGGGAGGAAGAATATATTCAACAAAGAAGAATCCACAGTGCACAAATAACCTGCAAGTAAAGATAAACTGGTAAAGTTGGATTTAGCAGTAATTTATTTAAGAAATGTATTCTCAATGCCAACCATGTGCAATGCCCTAAGTTCTTCATACAGAACTTTCTCACAAACCTGACAGTCTAATTGGGAAGACCCAACAGAAGCCAAAACTCTGCTTCTCAAAAGTGGTCTTTAACCGCCTGCATCAGAATTAAGAGGGTTGCTTATTTAAGATGCAGATCAGAGCCCAGTCTAGATCTACTGAATTTCATTTTGATCCTCTCCCCAAATCCAATGTAAATATGCATTTTATTCAAATCCCCTAGTTGTTACAGATGATGTGTGTTGAAATCTGAGTGAGAAGTCCTCAGGAAGAGCACATGAAGTAAACTCAGGAAGGTACAGAAAAAAATGCATCAGAGATCAACGACAAATGACTCCAAGAAGAGAATCTCTGAAGTCCCTGAATCTGCAGGAGTTACATCTAGGAGGCCCTGAATAGCAAAACAACAGCTTCCATGAGGACAATTTTTAAAGTTAAGAAAAGTTCTACAGCAAGTTATTTATCACCAGATCTATCTGAATTCTAATACTAAAAAGTCATTTATTTCATTCTGTCAGCATTCAGTTTTCCCAAAGAAAACAAAAGACTATTAATTCTCCTTAATGAAAATCATCCTACAATCTGTGTGAATTGAGCCAATTTCAGAGATCTTCTTTCAAGAGGGCTGGGAGGTTATTTTTTTCTGACTATGTATCAACAAATCTCCAAGTTGATCTCATTGTTAAAGGTAATATCCATACCAGGGGTTTTACTAATCCTTATTCCAACAGCATTCCTATTCCAGAATACTATCATTTTCCCCCATAGGGCCCTTGGGATTTGGAAAAGGATTAAATTATTTGATTTTATAAACTAGTTTAAGGGTGTAATAATAGCATAGAGAAATATTTTAGGGAAACCTTATGTATATTCAATATTAATAAATGTGCTTGGCACCCGGACCAGGAATAATAATTACACAAAGAAAAGAATTAGTTTCAACTAATCCAGAAACAGTATTCTCTAAGGATTGAGACTACATATATGTTCTTAAATATGTGTCCCTTTATATTCATAAATCCTATTAAACAGAATTGGAGTGGTCCTGTGGATGGAGTGTTAATTTTTCAAGGAGATGAATACTAATCACCAAAGAAGAGTTCCTTATGTAGATTAAATTATCTACTGCCCTATTTCCAACATCAAAAAGTCCATATTAAAATTGCATACACACACACACAAACTAACACATAAAGTAAAAAGTTGATCCAACTGACATCTCAAATACTATTACAAATCAAAAATGTTTATCCCTCTGGTAGGACAATTCTAGAACAGATAGGTGGCCTGTGTACCTTAAAAGACAAATCCCACTTATCTCGAAAAGTGGGATAGCAATACCAAGCTTAATCTTGCATTTATTCAAAAATAATCGATTCACTCTCTTACAGACTGGCTCTCTAGCTCTCTAAGTGAAAAGAGTTTCCCAGGCCTTCAACCTTTTTGATTATGAAGTCATTTTTTATCCACATATCCTAAAAGAATACCAATTGTTCATTATAGTTCACACTGTCAATAAAACAGCATTGTGCCAGTAGTAGCACAGAGTTCCTTGATTATCGAGAGAGAGAGAGAGAGAGAGAGAGAGAGAGAGAAAGAAAGAAAGAAAGAAAGAAAGAAAGAAAGAAAGAAAGAAAGAAAGAAATTTAGTTAGTTCATGTGAAAAAGTCTAGTAAACTGAGGACATTCTGAGGTCATTCAAGCAGAAAACCACGTTACTGAAGGCAAGTTCAACAGCAAGTAGACACAAGCGCCTGCAGAACTTTCCTTCTTGGTGACTGGGAAGAGGTCCTAGAGATGACACCCCTCCCCAGGTTCCCTGAGAATTCCTCTTAAAATATAAGAGGCTCAGAAAAGGTAAGAAGGGAAGAAATCTGGTTTCGTGTTTTGCTATTTTATAATTCTCATCTCTTCCTACAGCAAAATATGTTGAGGGAATACATGAACTCCTTGGAGGGCAAATGGCATAACTTCTACTGACTGTTTTGCTGTAATTTTTTTCTATTCCAAAATAATCTTTGAACTAGTGGTACAAAAAATCCATAGTTTTCTTTGCCCTCTAAACTTAGAGTTCTCCCTAAGATCCAATCTACCCAAATCTTGCTAATCACAAGTTGAATACTAAAAGTTGTATTAAAAAAAATTTTTTTTAATAAAAAATAAAAAAATAAAAAAAAATTTTAAAAAGTATTAATTTAAAATCTGAATAGTTCTCAGTCTGTATGCATATTTACTCTTCATTGTTATTCATTATCAATCTTTGGGATTTTTCTAGATTAATATAACAGGGTGAAAAATAATATAAATGTCTTCATTTAAACAAGCAAAAAGCTAGTAATATGTTCCATATCTCATTGTCTGCTTTTCTCAAAGGGCTTCATAAATAATGTACATGTCCTTTTATAAGAAAATGTTTAAATAAATTTGACACATTCATAAACTTCAATATTACAGAGCCTTTAAATATACTAATAATTTTTGTGGCATAGGTAAATGCTTACAAAATAATTTAACTATGAACTATGTTGTATTAATACATATTTTTTTATTCTATATATTGAGAAAATAAAAAAGAAGTAACAAAAGAGACTACTAATGAGTACATTAGGATGATAAAGACATTCCACCCTTAGTCTTTGGATATGGTTGTGTAACTCCATTATATACTTAAAAGCCACTGAATTGTATATTTTAAATATATAGAAATTATAGTATATGAATAGCATCTCAATAAATATGTTAAAAATTCCAGATAAGATTATCGTAAATAATTTTATTAAAGTATAATTTACATAAAATACCTATTTTAGGTATATAGTTTGATAGACTATAACAAATGTTTATATTAACAAAAGCATGAAATAGGAGACTTTCCTTTGCTCAAAGTATTGTTCTTATACTCCTTTCTATTCAATCTCTCTTTTTTTTTTTAAAGATTTTATTTATTTTGACAGAGAGAGATCACAAGTAGGCAGAGAGGCAGGCAGAGAGAGAGAGGGGGAAGCAGGCTCCCTGTTGAGCAGAAAGCCTGATGCAGGGGCTCGATCCTAGGACCCTGAGATCATGACCTGAGCCGAAGGCAGAGGCTTAACCCACTGAGCCACCCAGGTGCCCCTTAATCTCTTTTTTTATCCTCAATTTCAGGAAAGCATTGGTCAGCTTTGTCACTATAGATTAGGTCATTATTTTGGAGTTTCATATAAATGGAATCACACAATATACATTCTTTTGCTTGGCCTAGCATCATGTTTTGGGGACTATATGCAACAGTTTTTGCTTCTATACACTGATGATTCATATCCCATTCATCTCTTGATGAATTTTGGGGATGTTTGCAGATCTCTAGAATTAGGACATTATGAACAAAGCTACCATAAACAGTCATCCATATACATATATGGCTACATATTATTTCTCTTGGATAAGTACTAAAAAGTGGAATTGTTGGACTATGTAGTAGTTTTGTTTTTTTGAACTTTTTATGTAACTGTCAAACTTTTCCAAAGCAGTTGTGCCACTACAAATCTCATTAGCCATATCCTTTTGAGCCACATCTTCTCCAACTCTTGGAAAAATAGCATTATTTATAATATTAGTCATCTAGAGAACTGTGTAGTGATTTGTGTGCATGTGGTCTTAATTTATATGTTGCCATGAATAATAATGATATATGCAAATACTATACTCTCTCTTACAATGATGAATATAATTGTCATTACTGGACATTCTTAAATTTTCATTTGTGAAGTATCTGTTCACATGTTTTTATTGGGTTGTATCTTATAATTAGTAGGTTAATTAGTAGCACTTGCAAGCTAGCTGTGGGTTTTCTGGTCAACAGACAGCGACTGGAGAGGATGCCTTAGCTCAAAAAGCCATCTCATGTGAAGTCACACTATTCCTATGGAAGTTTCTTTTTTTTTGAGACTTCTGAGAATTGACTTTATTTTTTTTCCCCCAAATATGCTTATTTTATTTTTTCGGTGTTACAAGATTTATTATTGTTCATGCACCACACCCAGTGCTCCATGCAATACGTGCCCTCCTCAATACCCACCACCAGGCTTGCCCAACCCCCACCCCGCTCCCTCCAAAACCCTCAGTTTGTAGCTCATAGTCCACAGTCTCTCATGGTTCACAAATCTCTCTTCTTTCAAAGGAAGTGATTCCTGACTAACATTCCAACCCCCATCTCAGCATCTGCTACTGGAAAATCCAATCTACTGTACGGTCTAAATATGCTTCCTGTTTTATGCAACTTTTCTTGTGTTTCTTTCATTTTTTTTCTTTATTTAAAGATGCATAAGTGACAACAAAATTAAGTGCTGTGTTTCTTCGTAAATGGTTCTAAGAGTTGAAAATCCTAAATCATTAAGAACATTGGGTAACCTTAGTATGCCAGACCCTAACTGAAAATACGTTCTTTACCCATAAATGATAGGATTTAGCCAGCTCTGAACGAGTTCTAGTTTTCAAAAATTTAAATAGCATAAAAACTATAATAGCCTCTTTATAACACTTTGAAAACCTTGATTCAATTTTTTATCCAAGTAATACTCAGAGAACTCCTTCATTTGCATGGACTCCTTACCCTGGAAAGTAAATTAATTTAGGCTTTAACTATAACAAAACAACAACAACAAAAAAAGCTTTGCTGTTCTTTGCTTTATTTTTTGACAAAGCTCCAGCTTGAACTCTGCCTGACGACTGGGCTCGGCCGTCATTTCTCTTTATGTGCTGAGAACTCAGCTTGGCAGTCTAACAACTGCTTTCTAAGTCTGCTTCTCTAGCCTAATTTCCATCTCTGGATTTTGCTTTACTCTTTTCTCCTTCTTAATAATCCCTTGGCTCAGGGCACCTGGGTGGCTCAGTGGGTTAAGTGTCTGTCTTTCGCTCCCGTCACCATCCCAGGACCCTGGGATCCAGCCCCGCATCAGGCTCCCTGCTCAGCGGGGAGCCTGCCTCTCCCTCTCTCCCTCTCCCTCTCCCCCATCTTGTGCTCTCTCTCTCTCTCCGCCTCACTCTTTCTCTCTCACTCACTCTTTCTCTCTCAAATAAATAAATTCTTAAAAATAATTAATAAAAAATAATCTCTTGGCTCAGTTCCCAGGCCCAATCCTGGTTCAGACTCCAGCTGCGTGCCCTGCCAGTGCCGTCTTCCATAATTTGGTGGTCATGTTATGCACACGAAATGGCAGTGGGCATTTATACCAGTAAAGATTATGATCTTATTATGTCATGCATGCAGTCACACACATGCAGAAAGACAGATGTGAAAGAACTTAGTCACCGAAGATTATATATAGTATGTGCAGTATTGTTGTACATTAAGTAAATGTTCCTCTACCTCAGGCATTATTTAATCTTACTAAACTTACTTTAATTGGTTCTCTAGCTCCAAGCACATCCTTGCCTTCATAATTAATGTCCACTCTCTCAACTGCAGCACAATCCAGGGAATAAAACCACAGAGAGCAGGACAGTGAAGATCAAAGAAGATTCCAGAACCCATGAGGCAAAAAGAAGAAATATAAGACAATTATCAGAATTCCAAACACTGTAAACAGAAAATGCTGATAAACCAAGTCCCAAGGGTTCTCAAGATTTCTAATCACAACTACACATAAAAACATAACAATCAACCATACAAACACACATGTCCGTATATGCACACACACAGACAAGTACACATAAATACAAACATGCATTTTCTGTTATCTCTTTCACATCAAGGAAACAAGTTTCCTGAATTCGCTGGAAAGAAAATAGGATATTCAGAGGTGTCAAGGAGAATAATAAACAGGAGAAAAATGTATCTTGCATCTAAAACACACCTTTTATTCCATCTAGAGGAATATAAAAAAAATAATGAGAGAAAGAGAGAAAAACAGGTACTCCTCATGCAATGACCTTTTATAAAGGCACAAAGAGTTCTCAGCACCACCACTATTCCCTGAGTGCGGTTCTTTTGCACTAAATTACCACTGAAATTCTCCTTTCCTTTATCCTCCCTCTGCTGAACCTCAGAGGTGAGTCTGGGTACTGCTGACATGGCAGGTATAATGCAGTCAGTAAAAATGCTTCACAACAAGCACTCTTACCATTGACCTTCATCCCCTGCTTTGGAGGGGAAGCATCTGGCAGCTTTGTGTTACAATATGGGCAAAGCATTGTGCACAGCCCTAGGACTTCTCTCCTTCATGTCAGAAAGCCCCCTTAGCAAAAATTAATGAAAGAGGAAATGGGGCATGAGGCCTAACTATACTGTTCTCTCTCAAATTGAGGATTTAAGGCTTTGAGTCATATTAAGCATAAGCATCTTAAAGAGACATTTCCTGTCATATATCATCATTTTAGTGGAACAGATTTTCACAGGGAATACAATCTAATTAGCCAATTAGAAGAGTTACTTTATGTATATGCCACAATATGGGGTAGACAGTGTTTTAATAGAAAAACTGTTCCTTTCTACTATCATTTGCATATAAACCAAGTATTCCATTTCCTTGACTTCTGAAGTGTTAGTGAGCACACGCCTTTGCTATGTAGATTTCTAAAATTTGAGATTTTACCATTAAAAAATTCCCCCAAATAATGGGGCCATTCAAACTCAAATTCTGAAAACTCCAGGCTCTCCAATGCCCTTCTGCAAGAGGACCCCAAGTGGAGGCCAGTTAATCTGGAGACAGAATGTGTCCATGGAACCAAAAGGACTTGACCTACTGCGGAAGCTGGTAGGAGAAAATGTAAGGTGATCAACATACATTTTGTTAAAAGAAGGGCTTAAGATCTGCTGATTACCTCTGCCAGAAGTGTTATTTAGTCTTACCAAATTCACTTGAATTGGTTCTTAATTGAATTGTTTCAATGTTGGAAAGCAATTCTTCATGGGTCTTCTGCATGGCTACACATCTTGTAGGCCAAGCACTGACTGCTCTTTGTTCCAGACTATTTTTACAAGGTTGTTTGTATAGCAACCTTTGGAAATAGTTAGTATACCCTTCCATAGCAAAGGGTGGATATTCTTATGCCCTAGTATGATAAAAGATAATCTCTCCCTGCAGAGCTAAGAACAATCATGAGTATGCTATTGATAAAAGATTTGAAATTGTGACCCTCACAGTTCTTCTCCTGTAATGTTATTCTGTGCAAGTATCCCCTGGTCCTTGTCTTACCTGCCATGTGAACTGAGGCTCAAGGAACTGGCAAGAACATGCTGATACTCTTACTACTATTATGGCTGTGAGTAATAAGCACTCATTCTTCTCCAACCTGGGTTTCGCGTCTTCAGTCAGCATCCATGAAACTAGAGAATACTGTGTGCTTAAAAGAATAAAATTACAAACCTTTCAATTTTCTGGACAGAAAAAATGATGAAGATGGGATATTAAGAGACCTGGCTTTTTAAAAAAGGAAATATGAGGGTCTTAGGGGACAATTAATGAGATCTGGGGGAAGTCCTTGGGAATTGGTACTAAACATTTTGACAAAGTTGTGTCGTCTAGTTGTAAATAAATGGTTCTTTACTTTATTGCCAGTTAAGGAGGGGTTCTAGGGAGGTGGTTACAGGCGGAGTACCAGAGGGCTGCCCAAACTATAGTTAACATTCCTCTGGATGGAGGACTTCCTCACTAATCTGCTCTATTGGCTAATAAACCCAGACAAAATTCAGGGACCTGCTATCCAGTTTAAACTCCCTTCAAAGTACTTAGGCCCTCTGGTAGTCAAGGAAAAAGCATTAATCTCATCAGCAGTTGTAACAACTACTCCTAAGAGGTGTCCTAGATGGGCAGAAAGTTATTCTTCCTTTTGGACAATAGTTACAAAGATATGTTTCCACACCAAGCATAAAATGGAAAAAAAAATTGTGACAATTATGAGCAGAAATCAAGTGAATCATCAGAATTTTGTCTGGGCCATTGGTGAAACAAGGAGACAAGGCACATAACACTTAGAAACAGTGGAATGGAAAGGAATGGAATGGAATGGAATGGAATGGAATGGAATGGAATGGAATGGAATGGAATGGAATGGAATGGAACGGAACGGAACAGAAACGGGTGGGTCGTCTACATCTATGATGTCTATCATAGCAACCTTAGATATGTTCAGAGAAGACAACAAACAGTCTCAGAGCTTTTTGCAGTGGGTCTTACTTTAAGGGAACTTGTCCCTATCTAGAAGATTTCCCTGGGACAAACTTGTGGGAAACCATTTTTGAGGCACTAATTAATATTCAGAGACTCTTACTGCTCCAGATTGAGTTTTCAATGTTGATAAAGGTGAACCATTATAGAATAGAAACTAACACACACAAAAATCTAGATGAATTACTGAAATTATCCTTCATATCCCAGAAAATTTCTCTCACCTGCAGAGAGAATTTAAGCAATGTCATCTTAGTAATGGGGCAGCAGATGCTTTGGATTATGGAGGACTCCTCAAAGAAAATCACCCTATGTGATCCAAGACTGACTTAGTCAGAAGGCACAAAAACCTGTGACCGCATCCAAAAATAATGTGGCTATAAATGCTGAGTCAAGGGCTTCTAAGTCCAAAGAGATGGTATCAGCTAAGAAGCTCTCACTGTCCAATACAGAGTTCTAGGCAAGCCCACTGGAAGTTTGGTTGACCATGAGTTACCACCATGCTGCTTAAAACAAAATGGGAACCCTTGTTAAATGGGGTGATGCCACTTTCTATGTGTCACCAATGCCTCCCATGCTTTTCACCATGATCTCAGTTATTTTTAGAATATAGACGACTAAAGGAGGAGCTAATATTTCCATCACTCCAAGAGGGATCAAAGACCATACACCTCCAAGTATGCTGGAGGACCTGGGAGAGGAGAAAGAACCAAACTTTTATGGTTTTGATGGATATGTGTGCCTAAATCACAATCTTCTCCAGACCATGAAAGATAAAGACACCTAGATGTAACTAATAGGGTTTGAGCAAGGTGGGGAAGAGACGCTAACATGACCTTGTGGTGGGATGCTTTGGGCCAATTAAATGTAATGTTATTTCTCCCCTTAAAAGTAGAGTAAGAATTGATGTTAATGCATATTCTTCCACAGCACATCAGTGCCAGGGGAGACTCTCCAGATCAGGAAAAGCCTGGAAAAATGCAACATATAAATCATTTCTCTGAATCCTCTTTCATTTGCAATTGATGATTGGTCAGCATTTAGCATAAAAGTCTCTGCCTTCTGATGTTCAAAGGTTATATTCAAAGCTTTCACTATACACATGACATCTTGTTGGTTATCAAATCAGAATAATCAGTTTCAATAGCCCTGACTGTGACGATATCACAACCCTACATGCAAGGGCATAATAAACCCTGAAAAACTTCAGACCTACCTGACAAATTAAATGTCTTAGGACTAAATGAACAGATTCAAAACATTTGAGCCCTGTGGCACTCAAGGAAAACCTTGTCTCATTAGTCCTTGCCACAACATAGGAGGCCCAGGATCTTCTTGAACTCTGGGTACTAGAGACAATATGTGCTTAACATTGACATTCTTGAGACACCTGTGTGGCTCAGTTGGTTAAGTGGCCAACTCTTGGTTTCGGCTCAGGTCCTGATCTCAGGGTTGTGAGATCAAGCCCCACACTGGGCTCTGAGCTGGGCATGGATCCTGCTTCAGATTCTCTCTCTCCCTCACCATTTGCCCCTCCCCAACTCACCCCTTCACTTGTGTGAGCACACATGTATGTGTGCTCTCTCTCTTTAAAAAAAAAAAACACGAAAAACACCGACATTCTTCTTGCTCTTTCATATTGATCAATGCAAAAATCAGCATCCTTTGTGTGGTCCCAAAGCAATAGAGTGCATTGGAAGTGACCCAGGAAACTATGACACACAATCTGTCTTTACGCCTCCACAGAGCACTAAGGACATCTTTGAACCCTATGACTGACAACTCTGTCAATTGGGCATTTCTCAAAGAGGGAAGTCTCAGTGTAGAGGCAGCCCCTGGAAATCAGCCTCATCCCTTCCATGACAGGATTGCCAGGATTAAGCCTTTTGAAAGCAGTTATTGGCTTGCCATTGGGTTCTTGTTGAAACTGAATGCCTAACTTTGGGTAACTTGGACTTAACAACTAAGAAGGTAGGAAGGACCCAACAAGCCTCACTTTTTAAATAGAAATGTTATAGTCAACAATACAACTGGCCTGGCATTGGCCCCCATATCTCCATTTTACTTGAAAAGTGGCAACAACCACTTTGCAAGCAACTTAATCCCCCATACCACTGTCTTATAGAAAGATGCTGTATTCTTGGGGCTTTTAATTCATACAGGTTCCCCTAAATGTCTGGACCTGGTCCATTGATGGTTTGGCTAGGCCAAAAACTAATGGCATCCACTTGGCTTCTGCATCTGTTCAATCAATGCTAATAGTGAAGAACAGAAAATGGTGTGGTTGTTCTGCCCACTAGACAGAACTCATGGTATTTTCATAACTCTGGCCTATGCTCACTTTCATGAAACTTGCTGTAATTTCATTTGAGCTTGGGTACTTACCAATACCAAGTGTTTGGTCTGCCACTTGGAAAACTACAGACTGGCAAAATAATACTCTACTGGTTGGGGCCATGAACTGCAGAAACTAATCACAGCTCCTGATCAAACCATCTGGATTCTTCATGCAAATGCCCAAGTTAAATGCCCTTTTTCTGATGAAACCAACTGAACTCAAGCTGCTGTTTCAGCCTGCATCACACAAAATACTACCATTTCTTCCTGAGCACAGCAACACATCCTCCATCAGAGACTATTTCTGATGCAGAAATACTGCTCTACAGCAGACTCTTGACTTCTGGAAATGGTTGACCCCTTTGTCTCACACTGAGGGAGGCTATACTGCATGGGGTTCTGCTCTTGACTGATCTCAGAAGATTTACCACATCATACTTTAGACTTCCTCTCAGTATTATCAGCAATGTCTTACCACAGCTGACACTTTTTTTTGGTTTATGGTGTTCCTGGTTGGTTCAGTCAACTCAAGTCACAGAACTGTGGCTCATGAAACTAATCTGTGTCATATGGCTGGCATAACAAAACATTTACAATGTGATAATGATGCACATTTTATCACAAAGTCCATGCAGCAATGTACTTTCCATTCTCCCAAATATCAACAGTTACCTCTGCATCTATGTAAGCATTTGGGATTGTTGCTATTTTCACAATAGCAATTCTAGTATTTGCATAAGGATATATCATTTTGGTTTTCATATGCATGTCCCTAATGGCTTATGATGTTAAGCATCTTTTCAAGCCCTTATTTGTCATCTGTATAGCCTCTTAAGTGATATGTTTGATCATGATCTTTGCCCTTTTTTAAATGAAATACTTGGTTTTTTTCCTCCTGAGTTTTGAGATCTGATAAAGATCTCATATATATGGGTTTCAAATATTTTCTCCCACTACACCTTGTATTTCCATTCTCTTCACTGGGTCTTTCTGCGAGCAAATTTTTAAAATTTTTTGAAATTCAATATATCTTTTTTTTTTCTTCTTTTTTGAGTCACGCTTTTGATGTCAGATCTAAGAGCTCATTACATAGTCTTAGATTCTGAAGGTATTCTCCTATTTTTTAACCTACCTTTTATAATTTTAGATGCCTAACTACTTGAGCACCACTTATTGAAAAGACTATCCTTCTTACAATGAATTGCTTTTGCACCTTTGACAAATATCAGTTCAGCATATTTGTGTTGGTCTACTTCTGGGTTCTGTATGATTTTTCTCTTCCTATATTTTTAAGCTGTGTTGTTGGTACCTACACACTTAGAATTATTATGACTTCCTGGTGGATTCTTTTATGATTATTTTATGTCTCTCTATGTCCCGGTAATTTGTTCTGAAGTAGACTTTGACCATAATTTGATTTCATCTTCCTAAACTTACCTTAGAGCTGCTGACATCTCCTGGACACCCTTCGATCTCATGTCAGTATACTTTTATCTGAAGTAAATTATACAGGAGTTAATATTTATACAAATATCAATTTGAATGTTTTTGTATGTCTACTGTTGCTTGACAAGATTCCAAATAATTGAAAAATAAGTGTGCGTATATGTAAATTTTAAGTTATTTAAAAAAATCTGTATTTTTCCAACAGCATAACTGCACTATTGATGTATACTACCACATGATCTAGTTGATTTGTCTTAGTCCTACATAGATAATTCTTATTCTAGGCAGGTCTACATTGAAAAAGTATGGTTATCATAGCAGGACACTTGGTATCTTCTTATGATAACACAAGAGCACACCAAAAACGACCAGTCTCCTCTTAGTAACTGAACAATGAAGATAGAAGCCATGTAGGCTATAGTTGGGAAAGCCACAGGTCAGACCTGATATTCCAGTTAGCAGTAATTACTAATATTAGCTCCAGAAGAAATAATATTTGAATAATAATGTAGAGCCTGGAAATCATGTTCATAAATTAACTTCTTAAATCTTTCCACTAAATCTTACATTATTAACATATTACAAATCAGGGGAAATTAATCTCAGAGAAATTAACTAATCTGTTACGTCACATCAGATCATAACCTAAGACCAACTGGAATACAGATCTACTGAAAGCCAAATCTATACTGATATCTATATCTATATTATCTATATCTATATCTGTATCTATATCTATATCTATATCTATATCTATATCTATATCTATAGAGAAGAATTTCCTGTCTAGCCTCTTTCTCCCTGCTTTACTAAGTAAAGGTGATCAAGGATTTCCACTAGATTCATAGATGTCCCCCTTGAAACAAGGTGAACGAATATAATTTGGCACATCATTCTTAATATTACTCAATATGTGAATAAGTAAAATAAAAATTAAAAAGCAATGAGGATTACTTGTGAATAAACTCCTGGAGATAACAAGTTTTATGTATCTTAACAACCTTGACTCAAAGGCGGTGGTTGAGGAAAAAAAAATTTAACGTGTTTCAGCCTAATCACAAAGTCTCACATCGCTAGGCTTATGTCTTTGTTCCAATGGAAGAGGGACAATTTCAAGTATTTGGAAATGAAAACTTATCCTCTTGATCAGGAATATGATAAACCTGTACCTTTCACATTACCTTGATTATTAAATGGTTTAAAAAAGGAAAATAACTTAAAATGTTTTTTGAGAGGAGGCCCATACAGAGAAGTTGCACTGTTTAGCTAAAAACAAAAATTTAGCATGTTCTTAAATATTTAGCTTATAAAAACTAGTGAATTCACGAAAATATTATATTCTCTAAAACTGACCGTATCACCTGACAAAAAGCCTTCACTAGCCTAAGAAGTTTAAAAAATTCTGTTCCACCCAAAAATCAATACTTTTACATCATAACAGAATTGTTCCTACAGTATGGTTTGACACATGCATAAATTCTATGAATGTACAAAACACGTACAAATCAACTGTGTGTTCATGAGATATTACTAAATTATATAATGATGCCTTAATTTTATTTGCCCTTCAAAGTAGAATGTGAACATTTTCAAAGTTATCACAATTCAAATGTTAGCACCAGGCAGTGTTCTCCCATCTTAAAGCAATAGTTTAGATGAGGGTGTCTTACCACTATTAACAAAACATCTGTTGGAGGCTCAGCAATTAAGACAAATAGTTTCCTCTCTAATTGTTTGAATGTGAAATGAACATTTGGTTATTAAGAGACGCTCAGGCCATGACAGATACAAAACTGAGGGAGGAAGAAGAAGCTGAGCATGGGCAAGAGCATCCTACTACTACTGAGCAGCTGAGAGGCACTCTCTGTCGTTGACAGCGGGGTAAGGGTCAAGGCCAAACAGATCCAAGCATCTCTAAGGGATTGCTATAAGAAGGAAACAATTCTCTCTTAAGAGGAAAATGGGCTGATGCAGCACTTTTCCTGTTTCTCAGTAAACTCTGAGTAACCCCACAATGATGGATATACTAGTGATGACATAAACCCTTCTGAATTTAATGTCCCATTTGAGGTGATCCTCTTTCAGGCTTAACGATCCGAAAATATATATCGCACTTTCTTCAGCCTAAGTCACCATCTGATTAAATTTTATCAATGATGTCATTCAATTACTTCAAATGATTTAAATCTTTTTTTCCTAAGAATTTAATATATAATGGTTTTTAAAGATAATCATTCCTAAAATACCTCACTGAAATTTTTCTCCAAGAGCTGCTCTATTAGCACAGTGAAAACCAGGATTTCATTCTGCAACCTCGTGATAGAGAAATGAGCTAGATTTTTGGCATAGCCATACCAAACTGTTGAAAAGTCTTTGGGAGTTGTAATGCAGATCTAAGTTGGCAGTTTAAAATCTTCTGACCTCTTTGTGACTCTCCTGAAGTGAGCTCCTTCAATGAGACCAATGACAAGAGAAATGGTCCATGCTGGATTGATATTAAGGCTCACCTCTTTTCAATTCTTTTTTCAGTAGTCTCAGAGGAGGGAAAAGATCAGACATGCTCCCTTAATTTTGTTTCCTGGCAATTAACTCCCAGAATAACACCAAATAATTACAACCATAACACTGCAGAGAAAGTTAGAGTAGCAGTAAATGTTGCTAAGCTGTGAACTTTGACAAACAAGCCCCTGTAAACGGGGCAAGGCTGACGGCTTTGCACCTGGTAACACGCTCTGTCTGCACAGATTCTCAGAAGATGGGCGGAGGACAGCTCATCCTGCTGAAGGAAATCTATGACACTGTGTTTTGGGAGTAGAAGACAGGAAAACAACACACAGAAAGAATCCATGAAGAGTGAAACCAGCAGGACTTCAAGTTAAGTATCTGTTCATTTATCGATCTATTTCTCTATTCATCTTATTTTCTTTGAAGAAGTGAGGGAAAAAATGAATAATCTTCATGTGCTGTTCTCCCCAAGGGTACAGAGCAGAGGGGCCCTGAGTTCTGGCATGTGCTATGTAAGTAGAAAGTGAAACACTCTGTTTGCCAAACTGATGGCTGAGTGTCTCTAGGTCCCCAGAGGAGCTCAGACTCCCACAAGCATGTCAGTCAGAGGAACCGACTCCAACCACACAAGGACATGTAGTCTGTATTCCTTATTGGCGAGAATCTAAATTTGTTAAGCATTTTAACTTCAGCCTTGCTCCATTCCATTTCAATTATCCCTCTCCCTTTCCTCAGTGTATGTTTCCCTTTTACCCATAATCTCCCCTCCCCAGCAACTCTGACCTTGCTTCAGGTCAGTTGACAACTGAACTTTGTAGGCTGTGAGTGTTCTATTACCAAGACCTTTCTCAATTTTAACCATTCTCATACCAAATTTCATTCTATTAAGGCCATGAATAAAACAATTAATAGATAAAATTTGAGGTAAGCTTGTAAAGAATTCATAGATACCTCCTCTACTTAATCTTTTCACTTCCACAGGCAGCTATATCACCTTACCCCAAAAGAGAGGATAATATGGATCTCCCCAGGGCGATGCTAGAGATACTTGGGATGTTAAGCCCAGAACCATGCACTGGCTCCAGAGGTCATGTCTTTCACCATCATGCAAGGTGGCATAGGAGACAAGGGTTTTGGCATGAGTTGACATTAGTAATGTTTCCTTAGGAAGACTTGAGATTGAGAAATTTCTGCGGGCTCCAACTGCAAGACAATCTGGAGATCTCTGTGCCTTTGAAGAAATTGCAAAATAAGTCAATTTAAGAAATTTTCTGTTAGAAGCTTTTTTGTGGGCACTTGGGTGGCTCAGTGGGTTAAAGCCTCTGCCTTCAGCTCAGGTCATGATCTCAGGGTCCTGGGATCAAGCTCTGCATCCGGCTCTATGCTCAGCAGGGACCCTGCTTCCCCCCCCGCCTCTGTCTGCCTCTCTGCCTACTTGTGATCTCTCTCTCTCTAATAAATTTAAAAAATCTTTAAAAAAAAGCTTTTATGTTTCTCTTCTAATAAAAGCAAGATATTTCTAAATCTTAAACCTTTAAAAACACAGCTTAGGATATAATAATCTCATATAGTTTGGGGATGGCCATTCAGCAAAACATTCCCAAGAGCTCCAGGCTTCCAATGAAGAGTGAAAGGGGCAGTCACATAGGAGAAAAGCCCTGTCAGTTGGGAGATGATGGTACTCGCGTATCACTGCATATAATAAACACACGCAGGTGTGTCCTTCTGATCACAGAGGAAACAGATACTCTCAATCTGACTCTTTGGGCCCCTGTCTTGTCATTCAAAAACACACATATTAAAAAATCAGAAGCAGCAATCCAATAACCTTCATAATTGGAAAATAGTTTAATAATTCAAAAATCAGATACTACAAGAGAGAAAAAAAACTAGGGTTAACCCTGACATAAATAAAAAGAAAATTCACTAGAAATGCATCTACAAGCGCAGATATAGTCCCAGGATTTTTAAGTGGTAAACAACAGATTGGAAAGAAACAGTAAATGTGATGGAGATGTGAGGAAAATAATTACTTGGTTGTGGATATCTATATACTCTGGAATATAACCTAGTTTTAAATATGATGTTCTAATTATAGTCATTTTCTTATTTGCTTGTTTTGATAGGGTATTTATCTATTGATAGTGAAAGCATGATTAATATAATAAATGCCTTGATCTTTGACACAGTTAATAGGTCTGTGAGAAACCAGATTTGGAGAACATGAGGCTAAACCCAAACAAAGGCATCCACTACCATGTATTAAGCAAAAATATACAGGTTTCAGATTAAATCTTGGATAGTACCAGTCTATGTAGTATTATTAAATATCACAGTATCTCTTCAAACATGATGTAACCTTGGTCTGCATTTACCTAAATTCTACAACATGCTTCTCTTTTTTTCAATTAATTTTATTTTATTTTTTCAGTGTTCCAAGATTCATTGTTCATGTACCACACCCAGTGCTTCATGTAATACGTGCCCTCCTCAGTACCCACCACCAGGCCCAGCCAACCCCACACCCCTCTTCCCTCCAAAACCCTCAGTTTGTTGCTCAGAGTCCACAGTCTCTCATGGTTCATCTCCCCTTCCAATTTCGCCCAATTTACCCTTCCTTTCCTTCTCCCAATGTCCTCCATCTTTTTCCTTATGCTCCACTCTCCAAAGAAGACATACAAATGGCTAACGGACACATGAAAAATGTTTATCATCATTAGCCATCAGGGAGATTCAAATCAAAACCACATTAAGATACCACCTTACACCAGTTAGAATGGCCAAAATCAACAAGACAGTAAACAATAAATGCTGGAGAGGATGTGGAGAAAGGGAAATCCTCTTCCACTGTTGGTGGGAATGCAAGTTGGTGCAGCCACTTTGGAAAACAGTGTGGAGATTCCTGAAGAAATTAAAAATGGAGCTACCCTGTGACTCTACAACGTGCTTCTTAATCCAAATTTCCATGAGTTGTTTTTAAAAAGAGTCAATTGATAATAAAGACACTGGTTAGGAAAAAGTGCCATTAGAGCTCACTTTGGTTCATACGGGTTGTGATGTGAATTAACTTGGGAATGACTCCTTAGATACATTGCTGAATTTGTGTCCTCAAAAGTGTGGGATTTAAACAAATAAAAGAAAACATTAAATCATAGTAAGGCAGTCTCTTGACCTAAAATTCTTCTAATCCCAAAGTTTTATTGAGTTCTAAATATCCCTAGGAATGTAAGCCATTGTAGCCTCTTGGTACAGGCCTGTATGGAGTCACAGACACACACACACACACTGGAAAAGACAATCCAATACTGAAATTATTTAAAAAGTAATTAAATAATTCAAATTTTAATAAAGTTTACCCAAAATGTATAAAGTTGATCCCTTTATAAAGTAACTCAAACTTCTTGGAACTTGTATTCCCCATTTTTTCAAATGTGTAATAGATGGATATATGTATGTGTGCACGACATTCACTCTGAATGTGTATCTGACATATCTATGATCTATTTATTGAACTCCCTAAGTGCATGCAGATGTATATGCAGACACATACACACTAACACCTATATGCACATATATACACACACACATACACACACATCTTGCATATTCAGCAGCTGCCTTAGGCCAAAAATGTTCACCTATTCTTCTCAGTACCTCTTCTCTCTTCATTAGGTAGATCAATTTAAACTATCATGCTTCTTAAACTGTTTTCCTAATTTACTCATTAACAGCAATTCCTTCTAATTTGGAGGGGAGAATTGTAAAGATAAAGAAAGAATCTAATTTCCTTCCTTCTGTCCACTAGGTACTACTTCTTAATCAAGTATTTGTGACTCTATCCAACATCTATAATAGATTCCACTCCCTCAATCATTCACAATCCAATCAAATGTCACTTTCCTATATCTTTTCTACTCCATAGAAGTTGGTCTTCCTCTTGGATTCCTGCATTGATAAGGGCCAAATCAAGATCATCCTTCCTAATGAGTGGGAAACTTTTTAGGGTAAGACCATATCTTCCTAGTCCCTCTTAACCTCTGGTATAGGAATCAAAACAAATAGCATTCAGAGTAAGATATAGCTTCTCTGCCTTTTCTATTGTCTATGGAGAGGAGTCAACAAGAAATTGACCTTCTTCCTAGAGTTAAGAGTGATCCCAGTTTCTTGAGGTAAGACCATACTTTACAGGTTTATATTCCACAGAGATGAGTCAAGAGGGAGTCTCAACAGATGAAAATAAGACTCCTCCCATCCCCAAGCCTCTGAGAGTCCATTTTTAGGGTCTATAACATGACCTGAACCTATTCGACTTGACCACCCCTCTATACTCAAAACATTCACAGCTTGCAAACACTGACTTCCCAGCTCAATGAGGTTTTCCTTCTTCATTCCATGTATACAGTTCTCAAGAAGGTTGAGAATCCTCACACAAATATGGCTCATATTCCGCTCCCTCTTTGCCCTAACTCCTGAAACCTCTCCATTATACCCTTTGTCAACAATCTCACGGATCAACATTCCCTCATCACTTGTGTATAATTGTAGCTACCATCATTATAGCTTTCTTCAGCTCTACTTTTCTCATAATTCTTGATTATTTCAGTACATAGGTAGATAATTGTCCTATCTCTCTAACTTCTACATCATTGGTGATCATGCCCTTTACCTCACTTTGGCCACACACACACCCATGCTCATATTCTAGATCAATCATTCTCAATCTGGAGACAATTTTCTTCTCCAGGAAATATTTGGCCATGTCTGGATACATTATTGGTACTCACAATGAGTCAGGAAGGAAGGTGGGCCACTCCTGACATTTAATGAATAGAGTTTAGTAAGCATCCTGCTAAATATCCTACATCGCACAGGGTAGCCTACACACACAGGCACACACACACATACACACACAGACACACACACACACACAGACATACACACACACACACACACACACACACACACACACACACACACACAAACTTATCTAGCCCAAAGTGTTGGTTGTACTAAGATTGAGAGAACCTGCACTAGAACTTTTCATTCATTACCAGTAAGTGTAAACTCTGCAGTATCAATTTGAAACACCCTAAACTTAGACCATCTCCTGGTAACTTCTTAGCTTATTTCATCACATATTCCAGGTCTATTAATTCTTCAACTTCACCTGGACTAAAATTTATAGAGTCAGCTTGCTTTGCCTTTGTACTGTATACATCTGATGTTTATTTTCTCATCCCATGCATAATAAATTCTATGAACAAACATTAAAAATCAATTCCTTGTATATATTCCTGTCTCCTTTGCTCTTCACTGGCTTTACTGAACTTCTATAAACAACCATTCTTTGACAAATCCATAACCCTAATATTATTACCTTTGTTGTTATTACACAAGTGCACCTATGTAGCTAAACATGGCTAGAGAAGAACACAAATATATTTGCCTGGTATTTTTAAAATCTGGTTGTTGAATCTTAATAGCCAAGAATTATGCCATGTCTCCTAGACCATTTATTCTCTCACTCTCCTAGATAGATAATTCATGTTTTTCTTACTTTTTATTCCTAAAACACCCATTCCACCTCCACAATCTCATATCTATATAGGGGCATACTTGCTACTTTTCTATAAAATTGAATAATCAGAAGAGCACTTCCATAAACTCCTACTACACTGTTCACCTGCAGCTGCACTCATATGCTTTGTTTTCACTCCTATTTCTAGAGATAAGTGCCCATTTCCCATCTAAGAGAAAATCCCTATGTGGTCACCAGAGGCTTCCCACATGCTAACTCGATAACCACCTAGTAACAGACTCTACTCTCTCCCACACTCTGACTTGTATGTTCTCTGCTATGTCATTCTCATAAGCATATATAAAATTTATAATCTCTCCCCTCCACACACAAAAATAAATCAAATCCCTTTTGGCTCTTCCCTTTCCAATATTTTGGAAAGTCATTCCAATATTTTGCTGTGTCCCTTTTTAGTAAAACTTCCTTAAAAGAGCTATCTGCATTCACTTTCCCCAACTCTCCAAAAAGGGTTCAAATGCATTAAGAAATAGTGCTTTTGATAAAAAGTAGGTCTAATTTGTGATTTCCCTGTTTCTTAAAGTTCTTCCATTTCCATTATCTCACATAGGACATATTTTAATTCTCTACATAGCATTTCCTGGTGAAAACATAGAATGTTTGAAAATTATAATTTTTATCTCTGGGACTTCTATTTTCCTCTATTTCTGTTGTATTAGTCTAAAAATACATGTCATATCTGAACAGCCTCAATCTCTTGGCACAACAGTTATGATAATGGAAACAGTGTGCTCCTAGGCTCAGAATTAATCTGCTAAATTTCAGGTGCAGATGAACATTTGACTGTGGGTCCAAGTTGGAGGTGAGAACACACAAAATAAAAGTAACCTGAATAAAATTGAAGTACCTTAGGGCTAATCTATGTACAGAGTTATAATAACTAGTGTGACAACTTATATAAAGATAGAGACTTATATGTCTCCTGAAAATCTTTTAAAGAATGGCAGTGGGGAATGGAAATCCATAATAATCCAGTGGATAGAACTTTTTTCATTTCTCTTTTTTTTCTCTCTTTTCAGCTTCATTTCTGTGTGTGCAGGTATGTATTCTTACAGCCTCACAAGTTTCCCCAAAATCGTCCCTTCATGTTCTTCAAAATTCATCCAGAAAAGAACACTTTCCTCCCCTTTCCTGTCCTGTACTAACACATTTTTATATAAAACAAGTTAGTTTACTAAGCTGTCTTCAATATTTTTCTTATATACCTGCCACCAATATTTGGTATTCAAAGGGCTAATGCAAGATTAATCCAACAAAAATATATATTTCCCCAATATAGTCTCCAAAACACAAGACAAGCATGATTGTCCCCTAGATCAAACACCAGTTCTTCATAAACCAAGTGGTGCCAACCCCTTCTCATTTCAATTATGTCTAAGAATTTCCAGAAGAACACTGTTATGCCCAAATGGCTGGACTTGTTTAATGCCTCGAAAATAGAGATTTCTAAATCCTACCAAAATGTGGTTACTCCAGAATAAGCACTGTGAAATTAGTTTGGCAGCTAAAGTGAACATCTGATGGGAGCCATTACAGACTGAATGTTTGTGTTCCTTCAAAATTCATACATCACTGAAATCATACTGTCTCAACAGCACAGAAGCTTTTGACATCATCTGTTAGGTAAAATGGGAAGTAGCTGGAATGAAGCCTTGGCTTGATCTCTACCACAAACATGAGTACAGATCTCTTTCTATACCTGCTAGCAGTTTCTAAATATCCAAGGTAAGGCCAGCTGGTTATCATATACTCACCACACCACAATTTACGCATCCAACTTCATATTCTCTCATTCATCTATTGCTTTGGGACACTAAATGGCCAGTAGAATAATCTGGATTTGGACAGACGATGGTGTCTGCAACTTTACAGAGCTAGTGTGAATATTTATTATCAAATACTAAAAAATTTAGCTCACATCTTCTCTTTAGAGAAGATCTCACATCTATATGACCTTTCAACCACTACATATCAATAGCTTACAAATACTTCACCATGAAAGAATCCAGGGTTATCATTTTCCTTTGGTGGAATGATGGGTATAAGTAATCAATCTTTCATCATTTCTCAAGAAATTTTAATAAAAAATGGACGGTAAAAAAAAATGAACAGTATACCTAATCTATTCAGTTTTGACTTTATCAATAAACTGACATAATTAATTGCCATGAAATATCCATTATCATAGATTTGTGCAAAGTTATGGATGTTCATATTAATAGTCAAAAGTAGATGCATTTTTCATTTAGAAGCAAATGTTCACAACTGAAACACCAATAAAGAAAACAAAGATTTTTAATGTCATTTTCTTGACTGTTCTGGAGTTAAGTATTAGTGTGTGCAAAATTTAGTATTATGTTTCTATCCTTCTAACTATAAATATTCTGTCTTTGTTTTATTGGAATTTAATTTAATTATTTATTTACTAATTTATTAGTAATAAATGTAGATTTATTACATTTATTACTAAGTTTATTAAAGATGAAAATCATCACAAAATTTTAAATTTTATACATTATAAGAAATTGTCTATTTGAACAACAAAACACCTATAAAAACAAAATGATTTAGCTAAGTATTTCTTTGTATTTAGTATTTAGCTAAGTATTTCCCAATAACTGGATTTCTCAACAATTTCTGTATTATTATTTTCTCAGAGTTAAATGACACTGTAATATCTGAGATGTCAATATATTGACATTATAACAAAGTATAAGTAAAAAATGAAATTTAGAATTTCTTCATATTTATGAAACATGCATATGAATATCTTTCACCCCAATATTTAATTTATCGTGGACTGTTAAGAATCAGAATAACCCTGAGAATATAGTGTTTTCACCTAAGGATAATCAGCAAAAAATCATGATGATGCATTCACATTTTTCAAAGTTCTCAACACTGTATTTTTCTCGTTTAATCATTCCACTATTTTTCTCTCCATTTCCAGACAAGTTAGAATTTTTAAAAACTTAAGAATTCCAACTCTTATGTAAATGTTTTCAGTTTCATGCATGTGAAATTCTACCTTTGGTATTAAAGATAGACTTTTATGAAGTTGGTTATTTCATATAATGAGTAAACCCTCCTGAAATTTGTTTTCTAATTACATTGATTTGGGTAAAAAAGAAAGCTATGGTTTCAATATTTTTGAGAGCCAAATCCATTTCACTTTTAGTTTACAGTGAGAACTGTTTTCATTTACTTATCCTTCCAAGCACAAATATTAACTAATATAATCAGCAACAAGCAACATAAACATGAAGTGATATTAATGCTACTTGGATATATCAACATAAATGGTCATAAATGAAACAGTAATAACACAATAAATCAAATACATATTTGTATTTATCTAATATAGAATAAATCAAGTACAGGTTATTTTTCTGAAAATTCTATTTAATTAACAATAAAAGTGATATTATTGTTCTCATTCAGACTACAGAAATCTATTTCATATATATTGTGAGTAGGGATAGCTTCTATAAATGTATATACTTTCATAACACTATATTTTGGAAAGCATAGAAGTTTTTAATTTATTTGCATAATAAAGAAAAATATCATTGACATTGTTGTGATTACAGTTCTTATATTTCATTTCTAAAAAGACATTTTATTTTGTCACACAAAATGTTTCATGTTTGACAATTTATTCACTCTCTTACCCAAGTACTTGATCTCACCCTGTCTTTAATATTTAACACAACGTATCAGTTACAACTATGTTATCAGCTACGAATGTTCTTCTGTAAATTGTATATGAATGATTTCCACCTGAATATGTAATTAAATCACTTTCCTGTTTTATTAAGAAATAATTGATATATATCACTCTATAAGTTTAGGGTGTATAACATGATGGTTTGTTTGATTTATATATATTGTTAAATAATTATAGTAGGTTCTGTTAATATCTATCTTCTCATATAGAGACAATAAAAAGGAAAGGAAAAGAAAAAAGGAAAAACATTTCCTTCTTGTGATGAGAACTCATAGGATTTTCTCTCTTAACTTTCTTTAAGAAAAGTTTCTTTCTTAAATTAACTCTCTTAATTTCTCTCTCTCTTTCTTATATATTATATAATAGTGTTTGCATGCCAGTATGTTGTACATTACAACCCTAGTATTTACCTTATAACTGGAAATTTGTACCTTTTGACTACCTTCCCCCAGTTCCCTTCCCTGCTCCTTCTGCCTCGGGTAATAGCAAGTCTGATCTCTATTTCTATTTTGTTGTTTTTAAGATTCCACCTATAAGTGAGATCATACAGTATTGTCTTTCTCTGACTTATTTGACTTAGCACAATGCTTTCAAGGTCCATTCATGCTTTTACAAATGTTAGGATTTCCTTATTTTTTATGGCTGAATATCTCACTGTATATACACATCATAATTTCTTTATTCATTCATCACTGGACACAAGTTGTTTCCATGCCTTGGCTACTGTAAATAATATTGTTATGAACATGGGGATGAAGTTATCTTTTTGAGTTAGTGTTTTCATTACCTTTAGATATATTCCCAGAAGTAGATTTGCTGGATTATATGGTAATTCTATTTTTAATTTTTGAGGAACTCTACACTGCTATCCATAGTGGCTACACCAATTTACAATGCCACCAAAAGTGTACAAGGGTTCCTTTTTCTCCACATCCACATCAACATTTGTTGTCTCTTATCTTTTGATGGGCTATAACAGGCATGAAGTGGTATCACACTGAAGCATATCACTAATAACTAGCGATGTTGAGCATCTTTTCATGTACTTCTGTTGACCTTTCATGTATCTTCTTTCAAAAATGTCAATTTGGGTCCATTTACCATATTTTTTAAGATTTTATTTTTTTATTTGACTGAGAGAGAGATCACATGTAGACTGAGAGACAGGGGGAGGCAGGCTCCCTGCTGAGCAGAGAGACCGATGTGGGGCTTGATCCCAAGACCCTGAGATCATGACTTGAGCCAAAGGCGGAGGCTTTAACCCACTGAGCCACCCAGGAGCCCCTCCATTTCCTATTTTTAATTGGACTTATTTATTTGTTTATTCATGTATTTATATTTTTTGCTATTGAGTTGTATGAGGTTTTTTGTTTTTGTAAAGTGGGTAAGTAATGTTACATTAGTTTCAGGTGTACAACATAGTAATGTATGAGTTCTTTATGTATTTTAAATATTAACTTCTTATCAGATATGGCATGCACATATCTTTTCTCATTCCACAGGCTGTTTTTTCACTTTGTTGATAGTTTCTTTGGCTGTGCAGAAGCTTTTAAATTTGATGTATTCCCACTTCTTTATTTTTCAGATTGTTGTTTGTGCTTTAGGTATCATATTCAAAAAATAATTGCCAAAATCCATGTTGAATAGCTTTATTCCTATGTTTTCTTCTAGGACTTTTCTTCTAGGACTTACATTTAATCTTTAATTGATTTTGAGTTAATTTTTGTGAGTGGTATATAATAGAGGCCTAGTTTCATTCTTTTACATGTGACTATCCAGTTATCCCGGCACCATTTACTGAAAAGATGGTCTTTTCTCCATTAAGTATCTTTGGCTCCCTTGTCAAATATACCATAGATGCTTGTAACTATTTCTGGGCTCTCAAATCTGCTCCACTGGCCTACTCACCTGTTTTTATGCCAGTAACCATACTATTTTGATGACTATAGTTTTATAATATAGTCCTCGAAATCAGGAAGTACAATATCTCTTGCCTTGTTATTCTTTCTCAGGATTTCTTTGGCTATTTGGGGTCTTTTGGGTTCCATATAAATTATAGGAGTATTATTTTTCTATTTCTGTAAAACTGTCATTGATATCTTGATAGTGACTGCATTCAATGTATAGATGGTTTTAGGTAATATTAACTTTTTAACAATTTTAATTGTTTCAATCTATGAACACAGGGTATCTTTCTATTTATTTGTGTCTTCTTCAATTTATCATTGTCTTCTAGTTTTCAGAGTAGATATCTTTTTACACTTTTTTAAATTTATTCCTGGGCCTTTTACCACTTTTGATGCTATTATAGATGGGACCTATTTATTTATTTTTTCAGAAAATTCATTGTTAGTGTACAGAAACACTACTGATTATTGTATGTTAATTTTGTATACTGCAACTTCACTAAATTTTCTGATTGGATTTTTTTTAAAGATTTTATTTATTTGTTTTACACAGAGAGAGATCACAAGAAGGCAGAGAGGCAGGTAGAGAGAGAGGGGGAAGCAGACTCCCTGCTGAACAGAGAGCCCAATGTGGGGCTCGATCCCAGGACCCTGAGATCATGACCTGAGCTGAAGGCAGAGGCTTTAACCCACTGAGCCACCCAGGTGCCCCTGCTGATTAGATTTAACAGGTTTTTTTGGTTGAGTTTTCAGAATTTTCTAAATATAAATTCATGTCATCATCCAAAAGAGACAATTTCACTTCTTCCTTTCCAATTCTAATACCTTTTATTTGTTTTTCTTGCCTGATTGGTCTGGCTGGGACTTTTAATACTATGCTGAATAAGAATGGTGAGAGGGGCACCTTATCCTATTCCTTACCTTAGATGAAAAGTTTTCAACCTTTCCCCACTGAGTATGATGTTAGATGTGGGTTTGTCATATATGCCCTTTATTATATTGAGATAAGTTCCTTCTATACCTAATTTGTTAAGAGTTTTATCATTATCATGAATAAATGTTGAATTTTGTCAAATGTTTTTTCTGTGTCTCCTAATCCAATCATATGATTCTTTTCATTCTATTAATCTGATATATCACATTGATTGATTTACACATATCAAGCCATCCTTACATCCCAGGGATAAATCCCACTTGATCATGTCTATGATTCTTTTAATGTGCTGCTGAGTTTTATTTGCTAGTATTTCACTGAAATATTTTGCATCTATATCCATCAAAGATATTAGCCAGCAGTTTCCTTTTCTAGTAGTTTTGGTTTGGGGATCAGGATAATGTTGGTGTTTTGGTATCTTTTCTGGCTTTAATGTCAGGATAATGTTGGCCATCCTCTTTGATATTTTTTAAGAGTGCAAACAAATCTTTTATATGTTTGTATTTATGCCTAGAAGAATAAGAACTAAAAATATTTCCTATATATTGGAAAGATAGTAATTCTTTTCTAAATTTACATTATTTAATTTAAAAGATGGGTATTTAAATTACATTCCATACTAAAATTGTGTTAAGGATCAATGTATATATAAATACAGTAAAATCCTGTAATAATACTCATAATAACAAATACTATGAGTTTAGACACTTAAAGTAATTGACAATTGCCTCCCAAATCTTGAGAACTGCAAGCAGGCTACCTATGCAGCCATCCCTAAATCATTTAAAGTCTCAATAATACCGTCCTGCATTTTAAGCAATTTCAGACTCTTACGTGTTACATGTTACAGGGTTTCACTGTTTTGTATGGTGTTCGTGTCTATGTGTGTATGAGTATTTGAAGATGATGGTTTCATTGTACATAAATGCTTTTATAAATTCATAAATTTCCAGTCTTTCTCAAACACTTAAAATAAGCAAGATTAAGAAGATAACTGATAAAGAATCATTTGGAGCAGCAGGCATTTAAAGAACAATTCAGGTTATGTAAAGAATATGTTAAATCTAGTGATTTTCCCACATTTATTCTTTTTGGTTTCATATCACTTTTATGTACTTCAGTCATTTTATCTACTTTTAATATTTCAAGCATAGTGTATCATCTGTAATTCATTTCTCTGATAGTATCTTATCCCTTTTTATTTAACTGCATATAAGCCTCAAATAACCTAGAATTTACTTCATGAAAGACAACTTGGAGTAGAAGGATATAACATGGGAGTTTTTACTCCCCACTTTAATGTTTAATGCTAGTTTTGGTCTCTGAAATTTGATATTCACATATGTGAAGAGTCAGTAATAAACCTACTGTAATTCACAGGTTAATGTAAATGAAAACATTAGTGAGCATGCATATATGAGTTACTAGTTTCTGCTTGAACTATAAAAAAAGTTCTATCAAAATTTAAGCATCTACTTAAGTTCAGAGCATGGTGTTCTCTGTTACGTCTGTAAGTGAATATGGCATATGCAGAATCGGCCTTACAAAGTTCATAAGCTCATGGCAAATGTCACTCAGGCCCATACTTAATACTAAGCCCATAAGCAAAATAAATTGCATGTGTCATATTTGGAGCTATAGTCCACATAGTCCATGTGTTTTGATAAAACACATATTTCTCTTAAATGAATTAGTTCTTATGTGATCATTCAATAGGATAATTTTGTCAGTTTAAGATGAGTGTTGGGTTGGTCTGAATGCAGCTTGAAGTTGCTATACAGACAGGAGCACTTTTAGCTGCACAGAGGCCTCATCTACCCAAAAGCACACCTCGCTGTCACCTCTGGCAGCTGGCACTTTCTCCTGAGCTCAGAGCTCTAGGTATGAGCTGTATTCCCTCAGAGCTCAGAAGCTATCACTTTGACACTATTTTTAATGCATTGTAAAGCTCCTGAAGCAGCATTCAGCCACACTGAGGTGTCTGGCTACTCTTCAAGGCACCTGTTGGCAAACCAATAATTGCTTTTGATAATATTCTGACTATAAAGTTGCATAGATTTTGAGTGGTCTGGCTTAACCTTATTTTTCCCGTGGGACTTGTTTATTACAGAATGTGTGATTGTTTCTTCGGGAAAGCATATACTCTTTAACAGCAAAACTTCATTTTCTCAATTGAGAGTACCTTCATTAGAAAATATTTATGAGTATACTATCTCGAATGTAATTAAATTTATTATAGAAATAAGCAAGAAGGATCTGTTTAAATAACACAAATAATGGTTACTTACTGTCCTTAAGCATAGATTTATATAAAGTGATGCTCTAGGTTTTGGGTTTCGGTACCCATTAAGAGGAAACATGGTCTATTTAAGGCCTCATAACAGTGGAAAACAGCTTAGTAGCAGTATGTGGGTGAGGGTCAAGTCACTGTGCCTCATCTCAAAGGTCAGAAACGAAAAGGAAAAGTGGAAACAGGGCCCTCTGGAATGGAGGCACACAGTGGCTGATGTAAAGCAAAAACTGAAGCTCAGGAAAGTAGAAGTCTCAGTTAAGGTTTCAAATAAACATACATGCACACATACCACCCCCAACAACAACAACAAGACCTCGAGGTGCTTTAAGGGTGCAACGTGAATTCTTATAAATAAAGAACATTAACTACTGGTTAGCATTTGCCATGTATTTCTTCTTTCCCCTCTAAGGAAATCCATTCCTGTTGTCCACCATCTACGGGCAGGCATCCATACCCCACAAGGTCTGCTGCTTCCAATGAGACAAATCACCTCCACCAAGTTTGCTAGAGAACACTTGTTCCTAAAGGGGCTTCACCTCTTGCTCACAAGTACTTCCAAATCTTACTGACCATTTCCAAGTCTGTGATGTGGTGGAGACCTAAAACTGCTGAAGCAATTTTTTTCCCCTCTAGATTCTTCAATCTAAATCATAACCAGTCATATACTAATAGATCTGTAAGGGGCACTGCAGTGCACGACATAAACACCTGGCTTCAGGGCAGAACACTCGTTCACTGAGCTACTAGAAAGATTGGGTGACCAAAGTCCAGTTCCTCCCGAGAAACTGCCTTTACCCAAAGGAAGGAGCTTTGCTTGAGACTGTAATTCCCCTCCAAGTATAGCCCCCATTCAACTTTTGATTGATGTAGGGGTAAAAAATGTCTACCTTCCTTTCTTCCATTCGCAACTCAAGAATTATATTAGACATTGTTAAGAATCTGAACATTGACCAAGATCAGAAAATCCCTCCTTTTCATTTTTTTTCAGAAGAGTTTTTGTAGAAATATTACTTCTTCCAAAAGTGTTTGGTAGCATTCCCCAGTGAAGCCAGCTGGGCCTGGGGTTTGCTACATGAAAAGGTTCTAAACTACAAATCTAATTATTTTAGTGTAAGTCTATAGTTACAAGGTACAGTGTTCACAGGACATTAAAAATAGTGTTGTTTGTGCTCCAGCCCCACAGCTGTTTAAGGGAATAAGGGTTTGTTAGGTTGGTTTTTTTTGTTTTGTTTTGTTTTATTTTTTTGGGTTGGTTTTTTGGGGGTTATTTTTTTGGGTTTTTTTTGGTTCATATTTAATCCAGACCCTTGTTCCACTATTTTACATGGCAAACATAGGTATGGTAGAGTCTAAATTGGGAAGTAAATAATGCTATTCTATAATCATAGTTTTTCCTTTAAACTAAGGACTAGATTAATCTTGTCTATCTGATTTTCTTTGGTTAAGTTCTATTCCAGGCCTAATGTACAAAACAAAACTTGAGGCCAAACTCACATGGTAATGATTTATTGAGAGTAGGGTTCAACTGAAAGAAACAAGAACGAGGGAGAAAGGAAAGCAGTGGATAAAAAGAAAGGATACATAAATATACTATTGTACATGGTCAAACTGGCCACAGTATCTCAGGAAAACATAACTTTCTGTTTTTCAGGATACCTTTAGGAGATCATTCAAAACTGCTATACCTTAGGACAACGCTTAGGTAGGAAAAAAAAGTGAAAAACCTTCTCTTCCAATCCTTTTCCCAAGAGACAGAACCCCAGTGGAGACTGTGTATTTCTCCAACTCTGTGGGCCTTACCTGAGATACTCAGTATCACATTGGGATTTGGAATCAGGAACTGCTGTGGTTTCCAAAATCTTGACATCACCATCAGGAAGTCTGAGTCACAGATCACGATAGGAGATGAGGTAATAATGATGGGGTGAAACTTTGTGACTCTGCAATGGCCCGAGGCATTTCTGGGCCTCTCATCAAAGAAGCAGGGCGAGCAACCAAGAATAAAGTGGCATCTAGAGTCAAGAACATCTGGAAGGGCAAGTAAATCCAAACCAGGGCAAGTTCCCCCTACTGGCTTCTCATAAAAACAAGCTGTGCTGAGCTCCAAACACTATCAGTTCTCCTTCTAGGTTCCAGATATATCTGCGCAGGAAATAGACAAGCTACAAAGTTTATGCTCAAGTTAGGAATTTCTGATCAGAAACCTCTCTAAGATGAGATCAGGAACTCTATTGTTTATTTGGATTTTAGTACTGCTCTAGTTTTCTAGGTTTCTTCCCTGTTTTACCAGAATCTTGGAGAATCTTGGAGAATTCCTATATTTAGAAAGGTTGCTCTGAGTCCTCACTCCAGATATCCACCTGTTCCTGCTAAATTTTGGTAGCTCATTTTATCTGCAGCCCAGGAGAAAAGCTGGGTGAGCTTACAAATAATAGAGAAACTATTACTTTATATGGCTAGAAGACAGGGTGCCATAGTGGCTTCATAATCCCAGATGATTTAAGAGAAATGTAGCACCTTAGGTTTAGAATTATAAAAACACTTGCACTGAGCATGGTTCTTCAGTGTTTCACTTGCTTTCATAAACTTATGTTGCCACAATTCTTGGTGGGCTTTCTAGGATTCTGAAGTAAAGATCAAGTTCACTCCAGATAGTACTTTTGCTTCCCTTTTCTTTACGCCACTAAAATTCTTCAGAAGAATACTCCTTAGGATCGTTCCTATCATCCCTCTAATTTTGGAAGAGTGCTTACTATATCACGACCAAGATTTTGACAAGAATAATGCCATTTTCAACCCTGATCCAGATGCATACCTTCTAATAGAGAGAGCCCTTTGAAGCCATATCTATAGATATATTCCATTCAGAAGCATCTACCAATCTTACCCTAGGGTAGAACAATGGAGTTCTCTTTCTCTAAACCTAACAACGGACCTTTTGTAAAGATTCTCCCTAAGTTAGATTTCTCTAAATCTGTCTTTCTCATCTGACCTCTTTGGAAGATTTCCTTATAGAATTTAAGAATTTTGGAAGAGTATTCATTCCCCTCATTTAGCCTAGCTTCACAGATATGGGTTTCTCTTTTCTTTTTCAGAGGTTTATATATTCACTTCAAGGATTAAAAAAGATGCAGTAGACATAAACTTGTGTGTTCATTTTCTCAATTCTCGACAGCAGAAATCTCTTATGAGTGCTTAAATAAGTCATTTTATCTTGTAGCACCTGTATAGCTGAAGACTAATTCTCACAGACTTCAACAGCAGTCATTATGGTAAGTTTAATTTTGCATCCATTTTAAAAGCAGAGTACACAGCTGGGAACTCTCTTAAGGGCATCTGTAACACAAACGGCAGCCTTCTCCCCGTGGACTCATCATGTCAGGCCTAAGACTCATGGCCTATGGCTGCCACAAAAAGCTATGAATATATAATACAAACTGAAGCTCAAGAGCCCCCAATGAATTATACTATGAAACAATTTATTGTGCCTACCCAAAGATTCATTCTAAAGAAATAAAAAGACCAAGTCATTACTGGGTTTTCTTTCCTCTACTGATACTGACTCTGTATTTCAAGTGGGACGAAAATGTATACAGTAATTGTTTCATTCTTGATAAATGATAAAAAGCTGTGAAACTGCCCCCATCCATACACACACACCTGATTCCAGAATTTTGCAGAGCCTATAGACACTGTGCACGACTCTTCCCATTCCATTACAAACCATCCTGAAAATGAAAAGATATCAGAGACAAACTCTCAAATTTTTGTGCCCTCTCTCATATTTCCAAAACAAAGGCAAGCTACCTATGGAATACAGATGGTCCTGGTTGAATGATTCTTTGACTTTACAATGGTGCGAAAGTGGTACCCATTGAGTAGAAACTGTACTTCGAATTTTTCATCTTGACCTTTTCCCAGGCCAGGGATATGTGGTGCAATCTTCTTCCATAGGTAAGCCAAAGGCCCCAATTAGCCAGTGATCACGAGGGTCAATAACCGATACACTGACAACCATCTGCGCCCATACAAGGGTCTGTTTTTCACTTTCAACAGTATTCAATGATTTATATGAAATATTCCTCACTTCATGATACAACAGGCTTTTAGTCAGATTATTTTGCCCAACTGCAGGCTAACGTAAGGGTTCTGAGCATGATTAAGTTAGGCTAGGCCAAGCTATGGTATTCAGGGGATTACCTGTAGTAAATGCATTTTCAACTTCTGTTATTTTCAACTTATGACGGATTTATCAGGACATAACCCCATTGTAAGTCAGGTGAGATCTGTACTTTTTGTTGGAAGCTGACAGCTGCATCATTTTGTCTTTTGAGGTTTTTTTGTTTGGTTTGGTTTGGTTTTTTCATCACTCATTTTTTTGCCATACCCCTAAGTGTATGCCTCAGTGAGATATCATTAATCGACAGAAATGAACTTGCCAGGCCCAGGCATTCTGACTGCTACCATCATACCTAAAACCTATGGCTGGTATCTGATTTCATTATAGACACTAGTAAAAATATCCAGAAGCAAACAAACAGCTGCAGGATAAAAAAGCATTAATTGAACTGCATTCAACCTGACTTAATTAATCCTTTAACCAGCAGACATGGATGGTAAGCAGTTTTAATGTATCTATTATTGTGAATTTAAATTGATGCAAGCAAACAAAAGGAAGTAACAAACACATGGACATAATTCAATTAACAACCACTGGATCCTTTGTTCAGATGATCTGCTTGTCAGAAATTCTTTATTATCCATAGCTCCAGAATACCAAATCAGGAAACATCTTCTAATTAACCATTGAATATTATTTTATTATTTCTACATTGCCTTGTATTTATCAATGACCAAATTATATATTTATTTATTTGTTTGTTTGTTTATATGTTTCCCCATTAGTTAAATCAATATATTACTATCTTGATTTTAAAGATTAATCAATGTAGGAACAGAGAAATCTAACTTATACAAAAACACAAATAGTGGGGCGCCTGGGTGGCTCAGTGGGTTGGGGCCTCTGCCTTCGGCTCAGGTCATGATCTCAGGGTCCTGGGATCGAGCCCCGCATCGGGCTCTCTGCTCAGCAGGGAGCCTGCTTCCCCCTCTCTCTCTGCCTGCCTCTCTGCCTGCTTGTGATCTCTCTCTGTCAAATAAATAAATAAATAAATAAATAAATAAATAAATAAATAAATAAATAAAAAACACAAATAGTTAGAAAGCCTATGGTCCTCAATTGAGAATTATACCACCTATTGCATATCATAGTAAAAAATAATTTTTCTTTTCTACCTCATTTATCAGATGTCTCTCTTCTGCATTGACTAAGACACTTTCCCAGACACTTTATCTACCCTAAAATATTTTGCTTTTATGCTTCATACTTCCTATGACATTTCCAGGGTGATAACACAGTGGTCATCCTTAAAGCTCCAACAGGAGCTTACATCTCCATTCTTCTGTCTTCAAACAAGAGTACAGTTTCCTCTGATTCCCTATAATGATGTCAGTTTAACTCATGGAAGCTGCCAGGGGAACAGTTGAAAAGCTAATACCTATCTCTATGGAGTTTGTCTAGAATCCTTAAAAAAAAAAAAAGGTATTTTGTAAAAAAAGAATAAATTAATAATTCCTAGTGCTATTGTGGAATGTAACATAATTATCAAATGTAAAATGTGTGCCCCACTTAGACATGTAGGCACTCAAGTTAATGCTTGTTATTGTTGAAGATGTTTTTGTCATTAGAGGTTATCATGAAGCCATCTCAGTCCTCTACATTCTGTTCATTTATTAAAATTAGATATGTAAATCATATTTCAGGTCCTCTCTAAATTATATTTTTTTTTGTTTTAATTTGACAGAGAGAAACACACGGAGAGAGAGGGAACACAAGCAGGGGAAGTGGGAGAGGGAGAAGCAGGCTTCTCGCCGAGCAGGGAACCCGATGCGGGGCTCGATCCCAGGACCATGGGATCATGACCTGAGCTGAAGGCAGACACTTAACGACTGAGCCACCCAGGTGCCCCCAAATTACAGTTTTGAACAGAGGAAATATACCAGATGGGAGACAAGAGCTATGTGTTTTAAAATGTCTATGTGAGAAAAAAATAAGATAAAATATCTATTTGAGATAATAAGAAACACTGAATTTCAAAATGCAAGTGTAACTTCCAAAAAGTAGCTGTGTCTTGGTAACATAAGGGAATATAAGGGCTCTCATGCTTATCCAGTTATGCTACCAGGGGCACTGAATACCGACAGATTTGTAATGGTCAATCTCTAGCCTGTTCTCATCGTTCTTCTCCATTTATTTTTGGGCCGAAGGTTGTCAAACACCAGTGTTGACGTTACAGAAGAAAATTTTTAAAATTCTGGGACAAAAATTAAAAAAATAAAAAATCTTCCCTAATCTTCTTGTTCTTGAATTTTAGGCACTTGTTTCTCTTTTTCTACAAGACTCACCTGTTACTTCCTCCCTTTATTGAACCAATGGCTAATGTTGCAACAATCATGAAAATTAGGGGGACTAATAGATTTAGAAAAAGTAAAAGAGCAAAAGCTACTAATGTGTGTGTCAGAAAATTGTGTAAGGAGAAAAGTTACTCATACATAATTGATTGAAATTCGATTATTTAAACCCATTCTGAAAGGCAACTAGCAATAAAATGGAAATATAAAATATGAATGTGTTATGAGCAATGCGTTTACTTCTAGTACTTCTAGTATTCTAGCCTACAGAAATAGAGAGACAGAGGTTTTTGCTCCTTGCAAGAGACATCCAACTCCAGCTTACACAAAAGGGAGACTCATTGATTTACAAATGGAGGAATAAAATCTGAAGAAAGGCAGGATTGTTACCTTGAAAATATGAGAAACTAAGGACTAGAATATTTTCAGTGCTTTCTCTCCCCATCCCAACCCCTTTTCTCTGTCTCAAGTCTCTCCTCATTGTTTCTTAAACATAGAGGTAGATCCCAAACTTTTAACTTTGGAGCATCCACTGCCAGAGAAAGAATGGGTAATTTAGAATAAGCCTTCATAACTGATCCAAACAATTTTTGGCAAGGAAACCTGGGTCTTATAAGAAGATCACTAATTGGGGCGCCTGGGTGGTTCAGTTGGTTAAGCATCTGCCTTAGGCTCAAGTCATGATCAGCAGTCCCAGGATTGAGCCCTGCATCAGGCTCCCTATTCAGCGGGGAGCCTGTTTCTCCTTCTCCTCCCAGCTCATGTGCTCCTTCTCTCTCTCAAATAAATAAATATTTTTAAAAAAGAAAAGAAAATCACTAATTGCAAGGTTACCATTTATATTGGGGTGAGATGTACAAGAGATCCTTGTAGAAAGAGAAAGGATGAGGCTAGGCATGAAACATACACATATAATATATGTAACATATATTATAGACATTAACATGTGATATAATGCATCACATATAAAATCAATACACATGGATTGTAGAGCTTACCATGAAAGAGAAGCAAAATCCTTCCTTATTTAAAGATTTTATTTATTTATTTATTTATTTATTTATTTATTTATTTAAGAGAGAGGGAGAGAGATGAGAGGGGGGTGCGAGAGGAATGAACAAAGGGAGAGGGACAAGCAGACTGCACTGAGCACAAAGCCCTAAGTGGGGTGGCTTGCTCTTAGGACCCTGAGATCATGACCTGAGCCCAAATTAGGAGTCAGATGCTTAACCCACTGAGCTATCCAGGTGCCCCAAGCAAAAGCCTTCTAATAATAATATAAAATATCTCTATCAACTTTTTATAGGAAAAAATTCCTTAAGTAAGGCATGAAAATACCAATTATAAATACAAAGCTTGAAAAATTAGACTACATTAAAATAGGATCTCCTGTTCAGCAAATCCATAGTTAAGAAAGTAGAAAGGCAAGAGGAAAGGATGAAATTATATTTACAGCACATGTAAGTGATAAGGTAATTATAACCGCTTTATGTAAAACATTTCTACAAATGAAAAGTAAAACACACAGAGATTATATCATAAAACAATGTTCAAGAAGCTTCAAGTATCACTTTATAAAAGACAAGTCCAAATGGTCAATAAGCACAAAACGTGCTTTGCTCCATTAGTTATCATTGAACTTGCCTTAGAAGCCACTGTGCACCTCCCTATATCCCCTCTGCTTTATCTCTAATTTCAGCCATGTCTTTCAGTCTTACTCAGACAGCACCTTGCCTTAAGAGTGTCTCATGTATTTCTGCCTGAAGCAGTGTTAAGTTCTCCAGTGTTAAGAACACCAGTAACAGCCTACTGGGAAAGTGTGAAAGTGCAAGGAAGCTTAAGTAATCTTCTATAAAGGAGGGCTATAGTCAATAAATAATTATCCTCCTAGTTGATCCTTGAGCAGAGAATTCTGAATGACATTCTGTTCATTCTTCATTAGGTCCCGGAAATGAACAAACCCTAGTGACCCACAGTGGCAACCTCTCTAACACACATTTATATTGGGTTTTCATTTTTCAGTCAGTCCCTAAGGTCCTTCTTTCCTATTTCCTTGGATGACATCCTACATATAACTGCTTTTCTTAGGTTCTGCTTTCAAGAAGAAACACAACCTAAGACAGCCATACAAATTAAGAAACACAATCTAAGACAGCCATACAAATTAAGGCCACAGTAACATTCCTTTAAGAACACACCAGAATAGGGGCACCTGGGTGGCTCAGTCATTAAGTGTCTGCCTTCAGCCCAGGTCATGATCCCAGGGTCCTGGGATCGAGCCCCGCATCGGGCTCTCCGCTCAGCGGGGAGTCTGCTTCTCTTGCTACCATTCCCTCTGCTTGTGTTCCCTCTCTCGCTGTGTTTCTCTGTCAAATAAATAAAATCTTTAAAAAAAAAAAAAAAAGAACACACCAGAATAAATTAAAACTAAAACCCACAATTGGTAAGGATATGGATCAACACTTTCATACAGTGCTGGTAGGAATGCAACTGGTATACATATTCACCAAGATAGCCACTTACTGGGCCATAAAACATATCTTAACAAGTTGAAAAAGATAGAAATCATAAAATGTGTTTCCAGTCAGAATTAAACTAGAAATCAATAACAAAGATAGCTTAAAATTCAAAAAAATAGGGAGACTAAACAACACACTTATAAAAATAACACATGGGGCAAGAAGAAATCTCAAGAGAAATTAAATGTTATTTTGAACTAAATGAAAATGAAAACACAACTTGACAAAAGTAGTGGGATATATTGAAAGTAGTGCTAAGAGGAAATTTATATCATTGAATGCACATACCAGAAAAAAAAAAGATCTATAATCAATAATCTAAGCTTCCACCTTGGGAAACTTGAAAAGAAAAAGAGAGAAAGAAAAAATAAATTTCAAAATAAGCAGAGAATGGAAAATAAGAATTATAGCAGAAATCAATGAAATTGAAAACAAGACCACTAGAGAAGTCAGTAAAACCAAAGTTGTTTCTTTGAAAACATAGATAATACTGATAAGTCTAATGCCAGGCTAAGAAAAAAAAAAGAGAAGACCCAACCTACAAAATAACAGAAATGAAGGGGATATAAATACAAATCCAAAGGAAATTAAAAGGATAATAAAGGAAAACTATGAAAAATTCTATGGCCACAAATTTGATAATCTAGATAAAATGGGCCAATTCCTTGAAAGATAAGATCTGCTAAAACATAAGAAATAGACAATATGAGTAGACCTCTACCCACTAAAGAAATTGATACAATAATTACTAATCTTCCAAAACAGAAAACACCAAGTCTAGATGGGTTCATTGGTGAATTCCACCAAACATTTAAGGAATAAGCCAATTAATGTAATCTATCACAGCAACAAGCTAAAAAAGAAAAATCACATAGTCATATCAAAAGGTGCAGAAAAGGCATCTGACAAAAATCCAACACCCATTTATAATAAAAACTGATAAAAACTGATAAATGAGCAATAGAGGAGAACTTCCTCAAACTAATAAAGAACATCTACAAAACCTATAGCTAACATCATACTCAATGGTCAGAAACTAGAAGCTTTACCACTAAGATCCAGAACAAAGCAAGGATATCCCTGAAAATCACTCCTTTTTAAAACTTTACTAGAAGACCTAGCTATTATAATAGCAAAAAGAAATAAAAAATTGACTGGAAAGGAAGAAATAAGACAATTTTTGTTTGTAGATAATATAACTGTTCATGCAGCAAAGTCAAAAGAATCAACATAAATAATTCCTGGAACTAATAAGCAATTATAGCAAGATTGTAATATATAAGACTAAAATATAAATATCAATCTAATTCCTATTTACCAGCAATGAACAAAGGGAATTTGAAATTGAAAACACAATACAATTTACCTTAGCATCCCCAAACCAGAATACTTAGGTGTAAATCTAATAAAATATGTACAAGATCCATATAAGGAAAACTATAAAACTCTGAAGAACAAAATCAAAGACCTAATAAATGGAAAAATATCCCATATTCTTGGATAAGAAGTCTCAATATTGTCAAGATGTTATTTCTTCCTAACTTCAACTAATGCTTCAATGCAAACCCAATCAAAACCCCAACATGTGATTTTATGGAATTAACAAACTGATTCTAAAGTTTATATGAAGAAGCAAAAGACTCAGAACAGGGAACACAATATTGAAGGAGAAGAAAAAAGTTAGAGGACTGGCACTACCTGAATCAAGACTTACTCTAGGGGCACCTGGGTGGCTCAGTGCCTTAAAGCCTCTGCCTTCAGCTCAGGCCCTGGTCTCTGGGTCCTGGGATGGAGCCCCACATCCGGCTCTCTGCTCAGCAGGGAGCCTGCTTCCCCCTCTCTTTCTGCCTGCCTCTCTGCCTACTTGTGATCTCTCTCTCTGTCAAATAAAAAATTTAAAATCTTTAAAAAAAAAAAAAGACTTACTATAAAGCTACAATAATCAAGACAGTTTGATATTGATGAAAGAATAGACAAACAGATCAATGCAAGAGAATATTAAGCCCAGAAATGGACTCATGTAAATAACATGCCTTTAATCTTTGAAAAAGAAGCAAAGGCAATAAACTGGAACAAAACTATCTTTTAAACAAATGGTGCTATGCGGAATATGCAAAAATACAAATCTAGACATAGAGCTTACACCTTTCACAAAAATTAATCCAAAATGGATTACAAACCTAAAATTAAAATTCAAAACTACAGAACTCCAAGAAGATAATATAGGAGGAAATCCAAATATTCTTGGGTATAGCACTGCCCTTTTACAGAAACACCAAAGGCATAATCCATGAAAGAAATAATTGATAAGCTTGACTTTACTAAACTAATTGGCTTTATCAATTAAATTAGTTTTTATTAAAATGAAACATTTCTGTCTTGTAAGATACTGTAAAGAAAATGAAAATACAACCACAGACTTGGAGAAAATACAAAATAATCTCATGAAGGACTACTATCAGAACTCTTAAATAATATAAGAACTCCTAATACATAAGAACTTATAATGTATAAGAACTCTTAAAACTCAAAAATAAGAAAACTAACAATTTGATTAAGAAAATGGGCCCAAAACCTTAATAGACACTTCACCAAAGAAGATACACAGATGGAAAATAAGCATATGAAGAAATGGTCCACATCATTATCAACAATGAATTGCAAATTAATACAGCAATGAAACATCACATCACATCTATTAGAGAATGGCCAAAATCCAGAACACTAACAACAGATGACACCAAATGCTGGAAAAGATGTAGAGCAATAGAGATTCTCACTTATTGTCGGTGGTAATACAAGATGGTACAGACACTCTGGAAGATAATTTAGCAGCGTCTTCTAAAACCAAATATATACTGACTATATGATCCATCAATCTTGCTCCTTGGTGAGAGGGGTTGAAAACTTGTATCTACATAAAAACCTGCATACTAATGTTTATAGCAGCTTTAGTCATAATTTCCATAACTTGAAGAAACCAAGATGACTTCCCATAGGTGAATGGACAAATAAACTGCAGTACATCCAGACAATGGAATATTATGTACTACAATGAGCTATCAAGCCATGAAAGGACAGGAAGGAACTTCAATACATATCACTAAGTGAAAGAACCAATCTGAAAAGGCTACACATTATATGATTCCAACAATATGACTTTCCAGAAAAGGTTAAAATGTGGATATAGTAAAAAGATCAGTAGTAGATGGCGTTTAGGACAGTGTGAGGGATGAATATGTAGAGCCCAGAGGATTTTTAGGACAAGGAAACTATTCTACATAAAACTATAATGGCGAATGATACATATCATCATACATTTTCCAAACCCACAGGGTGTAAAATACAAAGAGCAAACCCTAATATAAGCTATGGACTTTGGGCAATAATGACGTGTCAATGTAGCTTCGTCAGTTGTAACAAATGTATCACTTGGGTGGGGGTTCTTGATATTGGGAATGATTATGCATGAGTGGAATCAGAGGATATATGGGAAATAAATCTGTGCCTTGGCTCAATTTTCTTGGGCACCTAAAAATACTCTAAATAATAAAGTCTATTTTTAAAAAAATCATGAAAATGGAAAAAAAAAAAAACCATAAAATCAGGATAGAGTGTGCATTCTCTGGAACAGGAACAGTAACTGTCCAGAATGGAGAACTAAGAGGGTTTTGAGTGTGCGAGGACTGTTTCAAGTCTGTTTTTTACTTTGATGATGGTTACCTGGGTGTTTGTTGTGCTGTTAAGCATTTAGCTTTACATTTGTATTTTGTGCACCCTAAATATGTAATATTTCAAGGCAACAAATATTGAAAAGCAAACAAACAAAAATAGATGGGTAACACAAGAGTTTAGAGAGAGCCAGGTCTGCAAGGAGAGTAACTGCACAGTGTCTCTCCATGAAACTAATTAATTCCTCATTTATGTTCCCAAAATAAAGAAAGGTCACTCAGTTACACTAACTTGGTTCGTCTCCTGGCCCAGGACAATGAATGGAGAAGGTCATACTTAGGACTTAAGTTAGACCACCTCCCAGGAGCCATGCAAGGCCTCTTATATCCCAAAGCCCGCCTTCAGGCCACAACTTGTGTCTATGCACATTATTTTTATACTTGCTCACAGCTGCAGTAACATTCCCTTACTGAGAATATAGGGCACTAGCATCTAAATACAGGTGTGAATCCCGCCACCAGGACTCTGCTTGCTCATGGCTTTCCTAAACCCTGAGGTTAATTCATGAACACTTTTCCTTGGGTTTATTATGATTCTTTCTTTGATTTTTTATTTTATTCTTTTGTCCTTAATATATCTTGATTTTGATCTAAGACATTCCTATATCAACTGCAGACTCTATTTACTAAAAGTTACATGTCATAATCAATTTTCATCATTTGGAATGGCATTATTAGATTTATTTAACTCAGCTTCAGCACACTAGACCTACAAATTCATATTTTAAAGTTATTTTTGGACAGGATTGGTCCTGTCTGAAATGACAGCAAATCTACGTTGAGTCAGGTGGTTACACATAGTAAGATTAAAGCACTATGTGAAATACCAGGCTACCTGCATCAAAAAAACACAAAATGTAAAGCAAACTTTAAAAAGCACAGTGCTTCAAATTACCTGTTTATCTAATGTTGATTCATCCAGCAGTCTTAAAATAATATTCAGAAAGTTGAAACCTTTGTTCAATACAAGTAATGATTATTTTAGACCAAAGGTTGACTTTTTTTAATGATGTACCATTATGATCTGAATGACATAAGAAAGTTTTAAGTCATTTGGAACCTTATCAATAGCTACTTAATGATGTATTTCCAAAGTATTTCCACGAAAAGGCTTTCTCATTTAATGTGTAAGGAGGAAAGTGTTTCTTGTCACTCTCCTTTCATTATTCAGTAGATACTAACTTATAGTCAGTCTTCTGTGTTGGCACAGGTCTAGAAGGATGGTGATTTTCCACCATTCTTTGCTGGTGGTAAAACAGAAATCCATACAAGAACCAGAAGGCTAGCTTCTACGTGGTCCCACGTTATTTTATACAAGAATGATGTCTTGTATATCTTGCTTAATTTAGAAAATAAATCCCAAGGTTTTTTTAAATCTCTAAGAAAAATGTTAGTAATACCCAGTAAAGGTAAGTGTGTGGTAAAGCATTTATGCCCAGCAAAACATAAATAGTTATAAACTATCCAGAAAAAAACTCCAACATGTGCTAAAAATAAGTAGATTAATATTCTTTGACCCATTAATTCTAATTTTAGCAATACTATGTACACAAATGTGTGCACAGAGATGTTCATGTTTATAATAGCAAACCAGTGGAAACAAATTAAATATTCAAACATAGTAGAATTATAGCTTTCAAGAGTTTTGAAAATAACAATTTTTAAAAAATATTATAGTAAAACTTATAATGTATTTACCTATTCATAAAATTTCAAATTTTAAAATACAAATGATATATACAAAAAAAGCACCAAAATGGAACTGTATTTGCCAAAATGTTAAGCAATATCTCCGGACTTCAGATGTGTAAAGGTGAGTCTTTAGAGAAAGGAGTAATACTGAGAATCTCTTGTTCTTGAAGTTCAAATGTGCCCTTCCTTCACTGTTGTGTCCCTATAGATTTAAGAAGCATAACTTTTCAACCCCACATATAGTGCCAGTGTAAACATATGCTTAATAGTTCAGTTGCACTAATCCTAATATGCACTTTGGCACTCTTGTGAAACCAGAACTTTCTGAAATTTACAACATGTTTGTCCAAGAGCCTGTTCCCTTGCTTTCACAGATGTATCCCAGGACACAGCATGACTGAATTTTCAGCTCTCCTTGCCCATTATTGAAGTAAAGGTGTTTAACAACTGAACATCTTAACTCCAGATGAAAAACTGTCCCTTTGACAACAGTGTTAGATGAAAAGTTAAACACAAATTGACAGTTATTTGGGGGTGTTAATTGTTCCGAAAACGTATCTAGTATTTTAAGACAATATATTGATGTGACTGAAATTCTCTGAACCAATGATTCCATTAAAAAATAAATAAATACATGTCCTCCTTAATTTTTTTATTTTTTATTTATTTATTTACTTACTTACTTACTTACTTACTTATTTATTATTGCATGGAGCACTGGGTGTGTTGCATGAACAATAAATCTCGTAACAATGAAAAAATAAAATATAAATAAATAAATAAATAAATAAATAAATAAACCAAAAAACAAACAGACTGGGTCTTGTGGTGCCCAGGTGGCTCAGTCGACTGAGTGTCTGACTTTTGATTTCAGCTCAGGTCATGATCTCAGGATCATGAGATCGAGTTCTATCCGACTCTGCACCCAGTGTGGAGTCTGCTTAAAGTTCCCTCTCCCTCACCCGCTGTCCCTCCCCATCTCACATATGCTCTCTCTAAAATAAATGATCTATTAAAAAATCCAGGACAATAGTATGCAATTGATATTCAAACAGAAAGGGTCTAATATTTACAGTCGAACTTTGGTATATTTGGAAAATTCTGCCATTTTCACACTTCAATATATATGAAAAATAGAACAAGTGTCAGAGAGGTTATAGAAAGCAAGAACTTGAAGTTAAAAAAACAAAAACAAAAAATGAACATTGACAACACTGGTGAGAAACTACTGATGGCAATAATGTGATTCCTGGTATTGCTAGTACCATTACATTAAGCAAGAAGTTGAACAGAGAACAATGCTTTGGTTTCAGTGACCCAGCCTTAGAGACATCACATATGATGTCACAACCTTGGGTTGAAGGTAGTCTGACTTTTACCTTTTTAGTGGAAAAGCACTAAGAGAAAAGGATTTGGTCATGATATGGGGCTGCCTTGGCACACAGACCCTCTGCTTGGATGATGCTTTGTGGTTCAACCCAACTCTCCTGAGATAAGTGACTAACTTTGGGAAATCAGTATTTTTAAACCATTTTTTCAAGAAGAGTCATGCAATCGGCATCTATCCCCAGCCACCTCCATCTTGAAGGACAATGCTGGGGCCATGATATTATGATGCCTGCTATGGGTTCAAGAGTTGCAGACACTGGAGAACAAACAGTTTCTCTATGTCCTGTATTTATTCACATTTATTCACTCAAATAAGTAAGTTTATTTTTAGGAGACTGGTTCTAAGTGCTTAACTCCCAAGGCCTATGTTGAGATATATTGACTAAGCTATACCCATTGTCTATTATTCCTCTATTCTATATTACTCAATAGACAGTCCAAATAGCCTCTACTAATTATCATTTAATGATCAAAATAAGTCGAAATGATGGGAATAAGCATTAAATCCTTACAATGATGGTATTAGGGGAAGAAACTGGAATGCAGGAGAGCCAAATATCAAAGCGAGGGATTGAATCAAAGCGAGGGATTGAACACAGGCTCATTAGATGTCAGGCCCTTGTTTTAATTACTATTCTTCTGAAGTCCCCCTTTTCTATTCTTATATGCAACTTCTCTTATATCTAGGATGATAAAATGAATTCTCTACACTTGCTAAAAACAACTAAAACTTACAGTATGAAATAAATATATAATATATTAATAATTTTTATTTGTTAAAGTTTATATATGGTCCTACATACAGTTGATTTATGTTTAAGAAAGGGATAAAATTAAATAATTATTTTTATTCTATATCTTTATATATTTTATATATAGATTAAGAAATCTATGAAATAAATAGATAATATTGATTGTCCCAAACTCCCCCTAATAATATGGGGTCAACTGTCCTATAACTTGGCTTATTCCTACAGGAACTGACTTGGATCCTATGCTTTATAAGATTCTTGTATTTCCTTTTTTACAGGTTTATCTTCAGCCTATTAAGCTGTCCGTTGCTATTCTCAATAAACAGCTCGTAAGTCACCCCTTCTCAATTTGTTTTTTCTAATTGCCTACAGTCTGAGATCTTATATAATCTTGATTGTTAGACTTCTTTGCAAACTGAGATAAGACAGTATATGTAAAGATCTGAGAGGCTTGTCTATTAGTGTAATAGAAGCAAGTTCTATTTTTCATGAGATTTTGTATTATTGACTTGAGGTCTACTTTGGCTTCTTCCAGATATTTCAGTTGTTAGTGACATAGGGAAGTAACAGAGAATTGAAAGAAATGAAAGTAAACTGCAAAAGAGAGAAAGAAAACTGTTAGTACTCAGAAAATTCATTAAGAATACACTCAAGTATTTGGGCAATTTAAAAATTTCCAGAAGCTATCTTCCATTAATGAAAGAAGTACACTATACAAAATGCCAAGACTTGACCGTATTGCTGTGATTCTACGGGAGGAATAAGGAAGTATCCTCAGACAGATATTTTTGGCCATATTTTTCCCCATTTGAACACTTACATACACTGGCAATTCCTTCAGTTCCAAGATTATGCAGGCAACCAGAGGATTATACTTTCTCAAAATTGAGATTTAAACCTTAGGGAAATAATGGCCCCTAAAGGCCTCCAACATAAAGCATGTGCCTCAAGCTGCTCACTAGAATTTGGTATCTACCCAGCCGGCAATAAAATGACATGCTTATTCTCACTTGCTCTTACCCTTTTTATTCAGTTCCCTTGAGGATTTCATTAGAAGAGAGATGATTGGCAGGATAGGGCTGGGGAACCCATTCATTCGTTAAACAAGAACCATCAAAGATAACATATTCAAACCCCAAGCTGGCTTCAAAATCCTCTAAACGTGTATATATCAGTTATTTTATTGAGTATCTACCACTGTGCTATTGAAAATAATGATGAGTGTGGATAGATTTAGAGTAAGAAATGATGAATAAAGGAAATATTTACATTTGTCATCTCATTTAGAGAAACGGTAACATTTTATGAATCTCTGCTTTAAGGATACATGAAAGGAACCCCTAAACTAAACTCTGAATGAGATCCACTACACCTTCTAATGAAATTTGCTCAGTCCCTCCACTTCTTCAATTTTCCTCGATTTGTTATGAAAAATAACATTTTCATCAACCTATTTCACAGTGAGTTGGAATACCTTCTGGCATAATACGTTTTCAGTTAAATAATAGCATTCATTAAAATTCACGTTCCCAGAAGGCAGAAACTTTGTACTCTATTTGGTCTTTATTACACTTAATGTGTTTGTCTTTACAGCACCAATGATTATGATGATAATGCACGGTGTCCAACAGCAAAATAGCACACGTTCTAGTGAGGTTGTTTGGAAACCCACAGTTGGGAGATTGTAAGAGTTGCCTGTTGGCGAGGATATACTTCCAATGTGAGATAAAAATGATTCACATATGTCTTCCCCACGGGGATGGGCTTACTACAGGAAAGAGTAAGTAAGTTTTAGAGTCCAGTCACAACTTGACAAAAGAGAACCTAAACATGGGTCCTTACATGTTGTGAAAGCACAGGGATTCCAAAAGGGGACTTCTCTCCAAGAGAAAAATAAGTTCCTGTATAGAACTTTGGTGTCCTCTGAAGATCAGAAACGGTTGCTCTAACTACAACCGGAGGTGGCGAGAAGGCACCAAAGTACAGACACCAGACCGGGAGCCAGGTGTTCTCCCTGCAAGCAGCTGTGGCAGAGTGAGTCACAGTTTGCAAAAGCAAATTTCTCAGCAGCAGAGACGCCAGAGTTCACCCACCGCTAAGAAGCTACCTATTTCATTTGAACAATTCTATTAGTGGGGAAACAGAGAAGTGTCTTTTCCAATCCAAAAGGCGACAGGGACAAACCAAATATATCTGACATGGCAGAAGAGACCCGACAGGGAAATTAGCTACTCCTGGGACTTCTGCAAACTGGTTAACACACATCGTTTCAGTTCTCTACAGCCCAGTTCCCTAATACATAACATTAGAGGATTAGATAAATCATCCCAGCTTTTAGACTTTACAATTCTAAGCAACACAGTATACATAAATATCCAGAACTCTTTAATATTTAATAAAATATATTCTTTCATGCAATGCCCATGTAATAAACAAGGGGACTGATATATTCAAAGTACTTGGACAAAAAGATAATGACAAGAAAGGAGAGAACCTCTCCAAATCCAGGAATTACACTTTTGAAGATCATTAACAAATTTGTTCACTGGGAGAACTAAAATTACTAAAAGGAAAAACGTAAGTAGGGAAACAAAGCAAAAACAAACCGTACTGCCAAGTCTCCATGGAAACTCTGGAAAGTAAGCATGTATGCCACAATCATGCTGAGAACAAAAGTGTTATAGGCATACATTTTGCTAAAATTTAAAAAAAAAAAAAAATTTAAAGATTCCAGCCACTCTATGCTAGATAGTAGTACTCTCTAAATATTTGATTGTTCCATCAGCATTATTATTTAATGACATTGCCTGTTGTTTCATTGAGATCCTGCTGATTCCTGAGCATCATACAGTCCTAGAAATGGAAAGACATATAATGGCATGTGGTCCACTCCACCTGATACTTAGCATTCCTACCAACAGGGCTTTTGATGTCCCCTCTGTTCTTAATTGTATAGGGCATGCATGATAGTCATGTATGGTCAAAGCATAAGGTAGGGATTTACCTGACTCAGGAAGCAATGCTCAAAATAAAGAAATGGGAGCTTACGAAAAAATTCTGGCCTCACATTTGTAATGAAACCTTTTATAACCATGTGATATGGAAATACCCCAAGTCGAGAAAAGTCATTTAATCCATGTCCCTCACCCAAAAAGGAAACTCTCAGAAGATCATTTCAGATACATGAGACTGCCATGTCCCAGCAAAGACCCCTTGGGAGAGAACTACTAAATCCTCAGCAGGTCAGCAAAGGACCAGTATGAGACAGCTATCTCGTTGCACACTAGAGACAATTGCTTTTAAATTCTTTTAAAATGAGACCAAACACTTTAGCCCCAAAATAGATTAAAGTTAACGGAGTAAATGAAAGACCTATGCTAACCAATTCTTATCAAACAGGAAAAAGGAGGTGAACGTCAGTGAAAAATATGTGTTGCACAAACAAGAAGCAACTCATTTGTTTTAATTCATAAGCCAGCTCAAAATGTGGTCTGTTTTCCACGCTACCCTACATCAATTTTAAGGGAATTGGAATTACTTATATTTATTTATTTATCAATTATTTATCAAGCATAATAATTTGCCCTATTTCTCTTTCACGGAGTACTTTCTCTTATCTAGGTTTCATAGTAATGAGTTTTAGATAGTTTTCTTCCTTGTGCTTTATCTTTTCAAATTTTTTTTTTTAGTATTCTTTCTCTCACTTGATGAATAATCATTAAAAATAACCATGTGTTGTCACAGTACTAGACACTAGATAAGTAAATATAAAAAAGATACCGTCCCTGTCTCAGTTTTATAGTGGCAGAGACAGACAAGTGTAAATAAAACATGCAACGAATTGTTAAAGTTACAAAAATAAAAGTATAATACTGTAAAATTTAAAAATGCAAAAGAATGAGTAGGCTTTGATATCTAGGAGAGGGGTGGGGGTCAAAAATCATTGCGGGTAGTTAAACCCTGGAGCTGTATATTGAGCAAGAAATTAGATGTGGTAGTAAAGCACTCTAGGCAGGCAACATTATTAGTTCTAATACTAGCCCAAAAACATACACATTACCTAGCTTGAAACTGTCCCACAGCTGAAACTGTTGTCTTTTTTGGTTTTCTTCACATGCTTTAATTTGAATAACCTATCTATATTTGACTTCATTTCTTGGATTCTTTAACCTGTTATATCCAAGTTGCTGTTTAAGTTTATCACATGGATTTTGCAGTTCAGTAATGTCCATTTGGTACATTCTTTTAGACTGTAATAAATTTAATTACAGTAGAACATAGGCAAGGGACTAGAAAACTGAATTAGAAACTTTCTGAAAAGTCAAGTATTGACTTTTTTGTTATTTTCTTTGAAAAGATACATTGTCTACTGTAATTTCTAATGTCAACTTGGCTTTACCTAATATTTTTCCTCTTTTGAAAGAGAACTATCTTCACTTCCTAAGCAATACAAAAATTAGAGATTTACAAATTTCCAACACCAGATTTCATATTTCTATTTTTTATTTTTTTTTACGATGTTTTAATTTATTTCAGAGAGAAAGCACAAGCAGGGAGAGGGGGAGTGGGACAAGCAGATTCCTCGCTGAGCAGGAAACCCAATGTGAGGCTCCCTATCAGGACCCCAGGATCACGACCTGAGTTGAAGGCAAACACAACCAACTGAGCTACCCAGGCGCCCCCAGATTTCATATTTCTGATGTAATGTGGACACTAGAGGCGCTGCTGCATTTAGAACAGTACACTAGTGAGATCAGTGAGCTATGTGCAGTACCCGATATAAAAGTGTCCATTATTCCTTACACTACCTCTTTTTCATTGCTCTTCATCATCTCCAAAAATGAGAGCAAGAAAGGTAGGATAGGAAAGGCAGCATTTAGTTTTTTCATGAAGTACAATTTTTAAAAGAGATTAACCCAGGAAATCATGGTTTTTTCTGTGGTTGCCGATCAGAAAATAAAATATCTCCTCATGACACAAACACCTTACTTATTAACCAATCTACATAAATAATGAAATTACTCACACTCTAAGCCTGGAGTGTGCTCCATTCCCTGTTCCTCTGAGGCGGGCAAGTAAGTGATGGTGTTAAGTTCTGGAACCAAACTTCCGCATATCTTAACAATGAATAATGGATAACTTTGAACAGTCAGAAGGCCTTTCATCACAGCTGAATCCATTTTATAGTGTAGCAAATCCTTTTTCCTATTTTAATTAACGAAAGTCATTCTTAAGAATATGTTGTCCCACAAATAAAACGGTCTCAGGATTTGTTACTTGCCTGTGATTTATACTGACTCCGCCTGTGTTATCATTCAATACCCTAGAATGGCATTTGCTTTGCGGCCTGTATCCAGGATACGTGTTCCAGGGTCAAGAACTAATAAAGAGAATAAATCTTCAAACAGCCATTTTAACCCTTGATCACACGTGACCTCCAGTGCATCTATGCTACAAAGGCAAAGGGCTTCCACGCCTCTCAGCAGAATCCAGTCCTTCTCGTCCGTGAGCCAACCAGTTCTGTTACTTTGGCAGCAAGTCGTTTCTGAGAACTCCGCTGTTCTCTCTCTTGACCTGCAGCTGCATTTTGTGCTCAATCTCTGGAAGGGGCAGAAGAGTGAAGCTTCAGGGGCCCTTCCACCGACTCATCTTGCGGCCCAGCAAAGAACTGACAGAACTGAAATGGAAATGCCTTAGGTCTACGCGGCCAAACGGCACTGCCAGCGGACTTCACCAGATTTGCTCCAGTTGTAATTCGTGGAACACAGATTCCAAATACATCTTCCCCAGCAACGTGTGGATGAACTCGTACGAGGTCGCCCAGCTAATCAGATGCACGAGGCAGTCTGGAGGCAGAGGCCGCGCAGCAGTATGCACGTGCCAAAGTGGTTGCCCACCGTCGCCAGCAGTCCCTCCGCTGCTGCTTCTGGTCCCGGGCCGTAGGCCCCAGAGCCCACAGTCCCTCTGTGAAGAGCGGCTGGTCATTAGCCGCCCCCGGGCTTTCGGCCCTTGAAGCCAGGCGCGCCGCTGGCATCTCGCGCTCCTTGGTTTGCAGCTCAGGTCCCAGGAGCAATGTGGCGCCTCCCACCAGTGCGATCACCATAGGGCAGGATCCCCGGAAGTGAAACAGGCGGAGTGGCACCGCCAGATGCCGCACCTGAAGCTAGACAGCCGCGGTGCTGAAGCCGCTGTAGAGGGTCTGAGGAGTCGCCTGCCCTGTCACCGTGGAAGAGCTCCGGGACCTCTATAGGTAAGAGCTCCTTGAGCTCTCGAGTTTTCTGCGCCTCCGGCATCACGCAGGCCCAAGGGTGAAACTTCTGATGGCCCTGGGGAGCCGAACCAGCGGCCTGCCTGGGAAAAGCGGTGATATGGGCGCCGCCATCTTGGTGGGAGCGCTAAAGGAATGCTGGGATCTGGGTCGTCGCCCCCAAACCGCTTAGTACCTGCCTCCCACCCAACTGGGTACATTCTTTTTTTTTTTTTTTTAAAGATTCCATTTATTTATTTGATAGAGAGAGATTACAAGCAGGCAGAGAGGCAGGCAGAGAGAGAAGGGTAAGCAGACTCCCCGCTGAGCAGTAACCCGATGCGGGGCTCGATCCCAGGACCCTGAGATCATGACCCGAGCTGAAGGCAGAGGCTTTAACCCACTGAGCCACCCAGGTGCCCACCGACTGGGTACATTCTTAAAAACAGTTTTAATAGAGTATATTTGTAGTATTGAAGTTTTCAGAATGTATGTGCATATTATATAAAACTATCACCACATTCAAGACAGAAAACATTTCTGTCACCTTCAAAAATTTCTTTGTATTCCTTTCTATCACTTCCACTAATACATCCCCAGGCAATCACTGCGGCGCTTTCTGTCACTACAGATTCGTTTTCATTTCCAGGAATTATCTGCAAATGGAATCAGTTACTGTAGTCCCTCCTCCCCTTCTTTCAATCAGAATAACCATTTTGAGATGCATCTGTGTTTACCAGTAGTTTGCCACGCACGCACCCCCACCCCCGCTTTTTTGCATTTACCCTTAAGTGTGTACCATAGTTTATTGGTTCATCTGAGGATGAACACTTGGTTTCCAGTTTTGGACTATTGGAAATGAAGGTGGCATAACTTTGATGTAAACATCTTTATACACCTTTTTTTTTTATTTCTCTTGAGTAAGTACCAATGAGTCACAGTATGTATATGCTTCACTTTATAAAAAGATACGAGGTATTTTCCAAATGGTCGTACCACTTGAACATTTCCACCAGTAGTATATGAGAGCTCAAGTTGCTCCACATCCTTGAGAACAAAAATCATGGTAAGAGTTTTTCCAGTTAATTTCAATAACTGTAATTGGTTTGTGGTGCCATGTCACTGCGATTTTAATTTGGCAGTTTCTCTCATAAGTAATAATACTGTGCACTTTTTATGTGTTTATGGAACATTTGCATATTTTGTGAAGTGTCTGAGGTTTTACCAATGTTTTTCTTCAAGATTTATCTATTTATTTTAGAGAAAGAGAGTGCTGGCACCCACCGGTGGGGTAAGGGCAAAAGGAGAGAATCCCAAGGATATTCAACCACGGAGGGCAGGGGGCTGGTGTGGAGGGGGTGGCTGGATCTCAGGATCTATGAGATCATGGGCTAAGCGGAAACCACCAGTCAGACGCTTAACCAACTAAGCGACCCAGCCACCCAGGTTTTATCAATGTTTTAAAATAATGGTTTGTGGTCTTAATATTGAATTGTAAGAGATCTTTATACATCCTGCCTGCAGTTTCTTTGATAAATGTCTTATAAGTACTTTTCTTCCGATCTAATTGTTGCCTTTTTATTTTCATAATAGTGTCTTTCAGAAAGAAAAGATTTCATTTTCATGAAGTCAAATTTATAGGTATAGATATAGATATGTGATTCTGTACCTAGTTCTAAAGATAAATTATAGTTTTCATTATTTGTGTTCTATCTGAGAAAACATTACCTACCCCAAATTTGGAATGAGTTTATTCTAAGAATCTTATGATTTCTGATTAAACCTTTAGATCTATAATCCATTTTAAGTTAATATTTGACCATGATATGAATTAATGGTCAACTTTAAAAAGTATATGATATCCAGTTGATCTCGTACAATTTTTTTAAAGTATTTCCCATTGAATTCCTTGAAGCCTTTATCAACAATTCCAGACTTCTAGAATCAATTTAATGATGTGCTGAATTACAAAAAGCATTATCCCTACATTTAGTAGAAGAAACTACAAATTAACGATTTTTTTTTAAATCATCAGAGGGGTTGGTGCAGAGGAAATTGGTTAATGAGAAAGAGGCTACACAGAAGAATTTTTAAGGTTATGGAACTGTTCTGTATGAAACTATAGTGTGGAGTACAGTGTTGGTATTTGTCAAAACCCATAGAGAGTGAACTTTATGGTATGCAAAATTTAAAATATCAACCATAATGTCAAGGGATCCTAACCTGGAGTACAGAAGGTGACATATAAATCTAAATGTATTACAAATACACAGTATGACTTCACTGAAGAAAGTGAAGGTAAAAAGAACTGACCTGAGTAGCTTGGAAACAGTGTTTCTACTGAATATTTCTAAGGCTGTAGACAAAAAGAACCATATATAAAGATGGAGTAACCCATGAGTATGGGTTACTAAGTCTGAAACTACATGTATTCCACAGTTAAGGCAGCAAGTAAATTACAGTTAATAGTAACCAGTTTCCTACTGTCAAATAAAAAAGTTAAAAATAAGCCAGAGAGGAAGTCTAGAATGTCCCATGGTTCTGGATTAGCACTGCAAACACTTCATGTGTGCATATGCATAGCTTTATGTACACACACATATTTCTTAGTTCTGTCCACTGACAGGGCCTTCAAACAATGACATATGAGTAGCAGTGAGTACACTGAGAACTCAGCTCTTGGTTTCCAAAGACAGTCCCCCCGTAAGTTTAACCAAGGTCCTTTGGAAAAATGGAAAATATGACAGGATTATTTGGGAGATCTTGAAGTGCCAGAAAGGAAGTTCAAAGAAAGCAAAGCAAAGCTGGGGGGTTATAAAAAGGACACAGGAATCAATTAAAAGAATTCTCAGTGGCCACACCTGGAAAAATTTGAACAATAAAATGAATGATAATATTGTATTATAATCTAAAATGCAAAATAAGTATATATTCATCAATAATGATATAAATAAAAGGTTAAAGGAATAAATAGATGTAGAGAGATAGATGGGTGGGAGATAGATACATGAACAGTTGACAGTAGATAGATATGGCAATATAAAGATATACAATTTTTTAATGGAATTGGCTCAGGTGATTGTTGGGACTGGCAATCCAAAACTTGTAGGGAAATGGAAACTCAGGATTTGATTCTGTACCCTTAAGACAGAATTCCTTCTTTTCCAGAAAATCTGTCTTTGCTCTTAAAGCTTTCAAATGGTTGGTTGACATCCACCCACAATTTTTAGAAAAATCTCCTTAATGTCAGTTGATTGTAAATATGAATCACATGTACAAAATGCCTTCACAGCAATACCTAAATTAGTGTTTGATTAAAAAACTAGGAAATATAGCCCAGTTGACATATAAGACTAGCCATGGTAGAAGTACACCTTACCTCTGTGGTCTTCTTTCCCCACACCCATAATAATCTTAGTGTAATCATGAGAAAGCATCAGGCAAACACAAATTGAAGACCTTTCTACAAAATACCTCACTAGTAGTCTTCGAAAGTTTCAGTCATAAAAAGCAAGGCAGGGAAATTACTACAGGCTGAAGTGGGCTAAAAAGTCAAGATAACAAACCAAATGGGGTATCCAGGATTAGATTCAGGAACAGGAAAAGGACATTAGTGGGAAAACTGGTGAAGTCTAAATGAAGTCTATAGTTTAGCTAATAAATTGTACCGGAGTGAAATTCTTAGTTTTTTCAAATGTACCATAGTTATATAAGAAGTTAAGATTAGGAGGAGGGCAAGATGG
>CM053616.1:39668680-39690206 GCA_028646535.1 Procyon lotor | reverse complement strand
CTTACTTTTTCATTCTTCACACTCTCTAATTTGTTGGTTTACGTTATACCACACTAGGAACTATGCTTTTTTGGAGAGTGATCTCTCTAACATTTTATCCTCTCTATAAAATCATACCCCTTTCTACAAGTGTTCCAAGTTCTTGTTCTCAGTGTGATTCTTTGTGCCTCGATTATTTTGACTCTATATATTATCTTGGGCTATCTCATTTATTTCTACAGCTCAAACTACTACAGACACAGTGAGAACTCCCAAATGTATTTTTCCATCCCCTACTTCTCTACCAAGCTTTATACTGAGACCAATATCCGGGATATATTCTCGGTATCTCACAGAGACACCAACATTCATCAGATGAAATGTTAATTTCTCATCTTTCTCCACTGACTTCCCCTAATATCTCTTTATTACAGTCTTTTGTATTTTTTCACTTTTTAAATGTAATCAAAGTTATTTTTCCCTAATTTTGCCTATTAAGTATATTGTTGTTGTTTTTTTAAAGATTTTTATTTATTTATTTATTTATTTATTTATTTCACAGAGAGGAGAGAGGTCACAAGTAGGCAGAGAGGCAGGCAGAGAGAGGGGGAAGCAGGCTCCCTGCCAAGCAGAGAGCTCGATGCGGGGCTCAATCCCAGGACCCTGAGACCACGACCCGAGCCGAAGTTAGAGGCTTCAACCCACTGAGCCACCCAGGCACCCAGCCTATTAAATATGTTTTATGTGTCTGCCTCTTCCCATTCCAAATAAAAAGTTTAACACAGGGTACCATTGTCTATCATTTGGCTACTATGCACAATTCTTTTGGTTTCCTGGTCTCTGGTTTTGTCCCCCTCAAATCTATCCTGTACATAGTTGCCAGAGAAAATGAAAACCTAAATATGTATAGATATTTATCCCTGTTATTATGATAATCTGTATATATTTCTGTCTTATAGCTAGAAAGGGTACATATCAAGGTAAGAAATTGGGCTTTATTCATGTTTGCATTATTAGCAGAACATCAGGCACATAACAGAAAGAAAAAAACAATAGGAATATGTTGAATAACACAAAGCAATATGATTTTTCTTAAAAGAGTATTTAATTTATCCTTCAGAGGAGAGAATGATTATAATTTCCATAAATTCAGTTTATAGTATTCATCCAATAAATATCTGTTGAGTACCCATTCTATAGTAGACTCTGGTTATTCATCGGTGAAGAACATAATCTATGTTTTTGAAGTTTAAGGTCTTGATGGAGGATACGAATAAAAACAGGTGCCATGGAAAAAATATAAGCAATGGATTATAAGAAATGTCGTAGAAAGCGGTTGCCATTTTAAATATTGTAGGCAGAATACCTTTCTTTGACATTGACCAAAAAAAAAAAAAAATAAGATGAGGATACAGGCCAACTTAAGCAAATATTTGAGAGCATGTTACAGGAAAGGGAGTAAGAAGTACTGTGGCCCCAAGAAGAGTGTTTTCCAGTGTGATTGAGGAAAATTAAGGAAACCATTGTGGTTGGAGCAGATTTAGTGAGGGACAGGAGTTATGTGGCCAAAGCGAATAACCTCATAATCAGTGTTACAGAGTTTTAGGACCAGAGAGGGATTGCAGCCTGTAATTGGCAGTGAAGACAAAGAGAACACTTACCCAGATTCAGGCCCATGGGGGATGAGGACTGGGAGAGACAAAACAGCTTCAGCCAGAGTACCTGCAGAGGAAGCACCGTGCTTAGGGGAGATTTAAGTTTCATTGAGAGTGGGTGGAAGGTAATTTTCAGAGAAGAGAGCAGGGAGTTTTATTTATGATGGACCATAAATTCCAGAGGGCTCACTGGAGAGGTCTTAGGAGTTATGGAAGACGGAAGAAAGAGACATAATAAAGGATATGCAAAGACGTATAGGTGATTAAAATGTGTGCAGTGAGGGAAAACCTGGAAGCCTGGGACTCCCTGTGGTGATTGACACAAACAGGTAATGGGCTTAATGAGATTAGTTCTGGCTGGTCTCAGATTAGGCAGGGATGGGGCTTGCGGGACTGTGGCTAGGTTTGAGGATAAACCTAAATTCTGGACATTCAAATGGGAATGTTTTATACTGAATATGTGGTCTTAATCCCTGCAGATCTCTATCGGTTTGTTGTTGATAATTTCGGTAGATAAAAATATATATTTTGTTTAAGTACAAAGAGGAATAAACTATCGTGTTCAGAATAAAAATTTCATGTAACATAATGTTATGTTTGAAAATGTCTAATGATTTATTTAGAAGTCTAAGAAACACTTTAATTAAATTCATGTACTTGTTGGAAGTGCTGAATTATTTCAATGGTATTTTGGCTCTCTAAAATATATATATATTTCCCCTTGCCTGCTAGAATTTCCACTCTTGAATCCATTCTCTCAATTTAAGTCACATTCTCAGAAAAGAGAAGACCTCTATCATTTACTCAGTGCAGGGAAATTGTCCAGGTCCTCCAAGATGTCAAGATGATTAGAGATGTGCAAGAGATTATTGGGAGAAATGCCTGTGAAGGAAAATGAGAAGGTGGCCAGAGGAGGATGGGAAGCTATCAGCCTAATGCAGACCTCACCCCTCTGATGGAGAGGGATAGAAAGAAAGTCTTAGCTTGCAGAGCAGTTCGAAGACATTTTCCTGAGACTGATGAGAACCCTCAAGCCAAAGTCTCCAGCCAGAGGTGCAGTGTGTCTCAAAGGAAAGAACCCGCCTTAGTATCCTTGCTGCATTGAGTCCCTGGCTGGGAACAACCAACAGGAATGTCCACCTTGGTGCAGGTACAGCAAAGGATTCAGAGCACCCTAGTGGGGCCTTTCGTCAGCCACAGTTGCTGCAGTAGGAAATCGGAGACGCACATTCTCTCATCTGCTACACTAAATGAGCAGGCATTTTCAAATAAGTTCAGTGAAGTATTGTGCATGAAGGGCATGAGATAATGCCGCGAAGGTAAGTATTGACATAGAAGAGGGTATCCAGAAAGCAGAAAGAATCCTTTGGGCAAAGAATGGTGTTATGAGTTAAATTTGTGCCCCTTCCACATTCATTTGGTGAAAGCTGAACCCACATTACTATAGGAGGCGATTGTATTTGGAGATAGGGCCTTTAAAGAGGTGATTAAGTTAAAATGAGGCCTCTGGGGCGGGCTGTAATCCAACCTGACTGGTGTCCTTGTGAGGAGATGTGGACACACAGAGAGACACCAGGGATGTGTGTGCACGGAGGAAAAACTGTGTGAGGACACAGCGAGAAGGCGGCCATCTGTAAGTCAAGCAGAGATGCCTCAGGAGAACCTGGACCTGCCAACACCTTGGTCTCAGAGTTTTAGACTCTAAAACTGTGAGAAAATCAAGGTCTTTTGTTTAAGCCACCCAGTCTGTGGTATTTCGCTACAGCAGCCCTCCCAAATTAATACAGATGTCTCAGAGCTCCGAACGACGGAATACCTAACCCAGAGCGTAACATGCCATTGTCACTGGAGCTGCTGGAATTCTCTTTCATTCTTTCATTTACCAGGGAAAGTTGCTGAGGAAGTACTATCTGAGTCTACTTAAAGTTGAGGCTCGACCCATGCGAAGGTCTAAGACCACATTCATTGTAAGCAGAGAGAAGCAAGAGCAGAGGCTCTGAGTCAGGAAGAAAGACTGGACAAACACCTGTCAGGGATGTTGCAGGAAGAATTCCTACAGCATGCTGGGTGCTTCCAGGGCCTCTGTGTTCCAGCTACAGGAGTCACCATCAAGAGTAAGGTCCACTAGTGCCACAGAAGGCGTCCTCCACTTGGTCCCTGTGGGTACAGGCAGGACTTGGAAAACATGGCTGCTCACCGTGTGTGCCTACGTCATCTTCCGTGGCCTTTCTTAAAACTGTATTCTGTAGAGTTTGGTTAAAATGCAATTTAGTGAGATTACAGCAGATTGGCAATGTATGTAATCCTCTTATTTAAAAAGAAACAGTGTGGAAAAATGTAATTTGTGACATACCCGGCAGCTATGAAGAGCACTGTTTGTAACACATTCTAAAAAAAAAAAAAAAAAAAGGATGTGATTCTTTCCAACTTTGTTTAAGAAGTAATGCCCTTAATCTTCCAAACTTATTAAAACTAGTATAAATATAAGATAATATGCTTGAAAGGGTTCATACACCTAATTTAATAAAAGCGAAAAAAGATTTAGGTTTTTTTTATGATGCATACTCTGTACAAGTCCAATTAAAGACAAAGTTCATTCTTCATACAGCAAGCTGAGAATTACCAAAATTAACACCTGAGGCCCTCGTTAAGTAGAAATAGGTGTAGGTCAGAAATAGCCACAATAACAGCTACAGATTTAGAGACTAACACATTGAGGATATGTATATAATATGAATTATGTAATTTCCCATTTTGAGAAGAATAAGCACAGACTTACATTTGGAGTAACTGTTTCACAGTCCATTGATCTAGAATACATGTGTAACAAAAAAGAAACCTGATTGTCAGTGCCAGTTATATGTCAATTTCCCTTTTAAGCCACACCCATGTAGCAGTGTAACTAATTTACTTTGACATACAGGTTATGTCTCAGTAAGTAGCATACTAATCGCATGTGTTATGGTATGGTTTGACTTTGAGGAGAAGGAGGCAAATCATCTTAGAACTGGAAATGGGACACATTCAGGGGTTCAGGGATTCTGGAGGTGGAAAGAACAAAACAGGGTGCTTAACATGAATTACACTAATGTTTATCAATAATGCTCTGCCTTTACATGGGACTTCGACAATCCATTTCTCTTATCCTATTGGCATCAGCGGAATTCAAGGGAAAATGTTCTTTAGAAACAGTAAAAAATAGACCATGGTTTATCTTGGCTTCTAGATTAGATTGTTTACGTGTGCTTCTCTTGAGCTGTCTGCAGCAGAGATTTAATTCATCTAAGCACAATTCCAAGCTTGAGTATTTATGCAGTTTCCCCGAAAGTAGCATTAATGAGAAGGCTGAGATCAAGTCTTTGCTTTAACGTCCTAGGCTTGAATTTCAACACCACCTTTTATTATCTCTGTAACCATGAACCACTTAACCACTCCACGTCTCAGTTATCATATCTGTAAAATGTGAGTAATAATAGTAACTTATCAAGCAGCTCTCATGAGGATTAAAGGTATTAATTCACATAAAACACTTAAAGCAGGCATGCCACTGATAAGTGTTTGATACATATTAGCTTTTCTATTGCCTGAGCTACAGAAAACATCCAAAGCAGAAGGGTGCAATGGCTGGTATGCTTGGATGTTTGGTATACAACATGAGACAAATTTTCCATTTTCCAAAGCTAGCTCAGAGGCTGATTCTGACCAGAGGATGCCCCAAAACTTGCGGAGGCTCAGAGGTTCCTGAGATCTGCAGGTGGAGGCGCAGTTGAGTTCTGTTGAGCCTTCTGTCTCTCTTGACATAAACCTTGACGAAGGGGTCTTTTTGCTATACCTGCTGTTTAACACCTTTTTAAAAAAAAATTTGACTTATTTATTTGGGAGAGAGTTAGAGTAGGGGCAGAGGAAGAGGAAGAGAGAGAATCCCAAGCAGACTCCACACTGAGCATGGAGCCCAACATGGGGTTCAGTCTCGTGAACCCTGAGATTAGGACCTGAGCCAAAATCAAGAGTTGGATGCTTAACTGACTGAGCCACCCAGGCCCCCTTAATTAACACCTTTTGATCTCACACTATAAAGTGACAAAGCTACTAACATCCCATTTCTCTGAACAGTTTTTCCTAAGTGCTTCCCATTTCCTCTCTGCTTCAAAACCTCCAAGTGTTCTGCACTGGAAGACAATGACCAAACTCCTCAGCAAGACCCGTCATACTTATCCAACCTGGTCTGCTTTGCATTCACCTTTCCCTGGAACCATTACCTGTCATGGCATCCTCTTCCCATAACTCTCTGCGTGCAACGTGACTGACAAAAATCACATGAGTGTGCTTGAAGGTGGACTGTTCTCCAGCAAAGCCTGGATGGCTCCAACCTTGTCTCACATTGTAACTGCAGCCCTTGTGAAAGACCTTGAGACAGAACCAACCAATTCAACTGCTCCCAAATTCCTGATGCAGTGTTTTTGGGCAATGTGGCACTCTGTTACCTGGCACGGTTTGGGGCCACTTTGTTACATGGCAACAGATAACTAGTATGCTAATAAAAAAGAGTGAAGAAGCCACAGGTGAGAAACTTGGAAGTTGTCACTCCATCATAACAATAAGTGAAACAGGAATAGACTGAAAAATCAACAACTCTTCTTTGTGCGTAAGAGACAGGCGAACACAAGGCAAAGGGCTACCCCAGGATTGAGTAGGCTGAAGCTTGAGTTAGAAAAGTGAAAGAAGAGCCAAGCTTAGAGGAGGAGGGGTGGTATCCACCATTCTGCTGGCTTCAGGGCTGGCAGGCAAGGTGGGAGAGCAGGAGAAGACGTTGGGGACCCTAGCATGCGGTTCGGCAAAGTAGGCTGAGGGGATTGAGGTTCAGGGGCTGTGACAAAGCCTAATGGGGTTGCTGAGGGTTGGAATCCCCGTGACAGTGAGGAGAGTGAAGAAGAAGATGTTGGGGTGATCTACCGTGGAACAGAACAAAGGCCCCGGGCAATCAAGAAGTTCGTGCCCTAGCTCAGGTAGGACCCATAGCAACTGACCCTTCAGGAGAAAAAGCAAATTAGGTGCATAGAAAAAGTGGCCCCTGTCACGCCCAGATAGGATGATGTGTTGCCCAGGACCCCAGATTACCCTTGAAATACAGGGCTTGGGTAGTGCAGTAACTGCATGTCCTCTGGGTTCTAAACAACACCCAAGGCAACTGCCAAAGAGTCTGGGGCCATCCACGGGAGTTTCCAATTGGTGACAGATTGGCAAATTGATTATATTGTCCCCTGCCTTCAAATGAGGGTTCTAAGTATGCTTGGTTTATGTAGACATTGTTTCTGGTCTCACTCAAGCTTTCCCCTGTCACAGTGAAAACCAGGCTGTCACCACTGAGGGATTAGAGAAACTGAGTACCGTGAATAGATACCCTCATCAAACAGTCAGTTGTTGGAGGTCCCATTTTACAGGTCATGATGTCCGAGCCTGGGAAAAAAACATGCCATTGAATGGAGATTCCATCTCCCCTGTAACCTACAAGCAGCAGAGTTGTTAGAAAGGAAAAATGAAGTATTAAAGTAGCAGGTTAAATTACTAACCGGTAAAACCACCTTGGCCAAGTGGTTTCAAGTACTATCCAGGCTCCAAAACATTTGAATGATCAGTCTGTTAAGCCTGTTGCCCTTATGCCAGATTGGGAACCCTGCCAAATCACCCAATGTCTTAAAGGTGTGGAAGTCACAAAAGACAGAAATTGGCCAGACTCTCGCTACTGATCAGATCAACATGCTATGCTGCTGAGAACACCAAGCCTATCATGCCTGGGAAAGGTGTCAATCTACTGGAATTTGCAATGGGATGCCCCACCTGGATGAGTGAGTTATTTCCAAACTCCCGAATAAGAGGGGGAACTATTCAGTCTCCACTAGGATCCCACTGTCCTACTGTAAGCCGGACCTCTGGAAACACACTATACCTGGAGCAGAACACGCATCACTGCAAGAAGGGAGAATGCAGGAGGTCCAATCGGGCATATCCCACCCCCACCATCTTCCTCATGCCTGAGTTCTGCCTCTCCCAGCTAACATGTATGGAAGCAAACCAGGTGAAGTTTCTAATGCTGCAGCCACATAAGTATCTAAGGATCAGGCCACAGATACAATTCCTGTAGAAGGAGACTACCTTCTATACAAGTTCCTACTAAATATCTTTTCAACTTTGGACTTTTGCTCCTCCTGTGGTGTCTGGTCCCAGGGTGGGCACTGGATTAAAATACCTTTCTTTTTACAGTGGGCCCCCTTGTATACCTGGAAGACTGTTGGGTATGTTGGCAGCTGCTCCTCTCTAGCTTTGTGAAATTGCCATGGTCAGTATCACCACTTCAGGGAGGAGATTGGAAAATCTAGAACAGTGCATTAAGGGAAACAACCTAGAACTAGTACTCTTAACTCATCTGCTATTCCCAGTACTGATCCAGAAAACTGGCCTGTGAAGCACAGGATCGATAACATTGGGCATGGGTGTTCTTTTTCTGGCAAACTACACAAGGCAGCCCATCCAACCGCTGATCGGGAAGATCCTAAAACTACCATCGGAACCATGGGTGGCTGCACTCAGATTTGGGATAAGTTCGTGTGGCTCACCAAAAGGTTATGGCCATTTGAGCACCAGGGCTTCCCCCATGCTGGGAACGGAAAAATCACTTTAAATAGAAACAACCCAATTGTGTCAGGACTATACGATGGGGATCACTCGAACCATGTGGTCATTCTGTCAGATTAAAGGATAGCAGGTGGTTTGGCAATGACCCATCACTCCTCCTCAGGTATTCCTTAGGTGGCCCTGAATGGGACCCAGTGGCTGTGTGGAACAATCTCTGTCCTTGGCTTACACTGGGGGTGGTTGAGGCACTGCACCTTCGGTTCTCCCTGGGCACAGAGGAGAATCTGCCCCTCGATAACAAGTATTGCCAGCCTGTCTCTCCTCAAGAGAGAGGGCGCCTTCTATTTTCTACTGGAATGATCATTTGGCTGCCATTTTTGCCCCCTCCATTGGTTTGAGGGTTGTTACAGGACATATAGAAGCTGTTACAAAATTCACTGATGAGCCTTAAATGGTCACTGGCAATGCCTGTCTTTCCCAAACACCGAAGGTCTCTAATTGGAAAAGCTGTCCTCCAAAACGGAATGGCCTTGGCCATTATTATTGCCTTCCGAGAAGGTATTTGCATTATTACTGAGACCGCTTTGCGGTCATTCATACCTGATGAGTCTGATAATGTATCCTCTTTTTACTAAATCAAAGGAGGACACAAATAAAATCTGTATGTAATCCAACCCCAAGCTTTGAGGACTCAGTAAATCAGTGGGCTCTCTGTGGGAGAAAAAAAAAATTCTTAATTCTGGGCATCATTATCTTAATCTGTGTTTTCTCTTGCAGGAGCCTGCATTGTTGCTGTGGTATCTGCCCCCAGGGCAGCCAAAGAGCCCCCTCCACGCTAGTGAAGCCCCTCGCTGCCCTGCTGCGCACACTGCAGAAGAGGGAGGCCTGTGAGATTTTAAGAGGCAGTCTTGAGGGTCAGAGGGTCCGGAGAGGTCATGGAGAAGGATGTGGCCGTGGGTTAACCCGCCAGTTCGCCCCGGGCTATTGGAGGCTGCAGCACTCTCTTAGTCTTTGAAATGAGCAAATAGCCTCCCATTCACACAGCCGGCTGTTTCAAAGATGCAGCCTTGAGCAAGTAAGCCTTGAGGCGAGTGGGCGAGATCTACGGGTCTTGCCACCAAGACAAGCCTCTTAAGTAAGCTCCTGCTCCTTAAACCTGCCACCTCAGGGTCTGGAATGTCGGCCTGTTTCTTAGGTCTCTGCCTGCCTTCTGTGTAGGAGGCCAGTCTCAGATTTTACCCAAGCACCTCCCCAGTTTGTGAACCAATGTTTGTGGCTGGTAGACCTGCTTTGCCTGAAAAGTGAAAAGAAGTTCTTGAGAGAGAAGAAAATAATATAGGTCCGAAACTTGGAGACACATAAGGAAAGGAAGAGCATCAAAGAAGAAATAAGTGAAGGTAAAATTAAAACTTTTTATTTTTTTACAGACACCGTGCTATCCATTAGATTCACAGAACTTATATCGCTTATGACTGAAAGTTTGTGCCTTTTTGTAGATTTACTTACGTACAAGTGAAATGAATGACAGTAATACAGGGACAGGAGGGAGGAATCAGGATTGTTTTGTTATTCAAAGGAACGTGTTTATTTATTTATTTATTTATTTATTTGAGCAATTGCTGATCTCCTCATCCCAGAGAAGGGAGTGGGAGATCTTAAAGTTGCCTCAAGATTTTTTTTTTTAAGAGGTGTGAAGGGGCACCTGGGTGACTCAAGTATCACTTAAACCACTTGAGTGGTTTAAGTGTCGTGGTTTAAGTGTCTCTGCCTTCAGGTCAGCTCAGGCTCTGGGGGTCCTTGATCTAGCCCTGGTCCTCAGGATTCCTTGCTCAGCAGGGAGTCTGCTTCTTCCTCTCCCTCTGCCCCTCCTTCCCCTGTGTGCATACGCACTTTCTCTCTTGCTCTTTCTCTCAAATAAGTAAATATTTAAGGGAAAAAAAAGAGGTGTCAAAACAAAAATTAAGTGAACCAAAATAATATAATTTTTTTAGAAATTTGACAAATCAGGTAAAAGAGAAAATATATTTTAATTTCCTCATGAGAATGAAAGCTTAGCAATTACTGTTCCCAATTTTGAAAGAATCCACTTATGTCAAAAGTAAGAGAAGGACATACGGACACGGAAAGCTGAAGGTTAATGCTGGCATATCTGGGAACCGAAATAGGAACATGGTCTCGTCAATTAGTGTTGTCTGTGGCTCTTGCCATGTGTATGATGTGACTTTGTTGCAAACAGTGTGACATTTTTGCAGATAAAATAAATATGAATAATTGCATATGTATCTAAGTCCTATAAGATGTGCTCTAAGAATTAATCCATATTAGAAATAAAAGAAGTCTTTAAACATGGAAATGCGATATATGTCCTAAGCCCTTCTAAAAGGACCAAATATTAAATCATTTGAATATTATACAGTGATGTTTCCTGGAGTTTTTAAGTGTTGGACTAGTCACTAAAAGCTAGAGTTCTTTGTAAATACTTTACCAGAGGAGTCTCAAATAGAAGATGTGAGTGTTGTGTAATACTCTGATCTGAACACAAAAACCGATATAAAATCTAATTTAGCAAAAGTAATATTGATTTTACTAGTAAAACCAAATTAGAACAAGCACACAGGTTTTTCATTCTTATGAAGGGAAATGAGCTTGTATGACACCAACTGAAAGATGCTTTTGAACTCACCTTAACAATTCAATCAATAAAATCCTACAATGGAAAAAAATTTTCTTCACCTGTAGTATTTTTCATGAAACAAAGATCACCTATCAGATAGGGCAACTATAATAATCTTCTGTGTTTTAAAACTTCAAATTAAGTGCAGTTAAGTTTTAAATATTAAATGTGTTGTACTCTCTTTAAATTACTACCTTATTATATTTAGCATTTATTTTGTGTGTATATATCAAGGAAAAATTATTATACATTTTTGATGGTTAGTTTTATGTGTTGGCTACAGTACCCAATTATTTCATCAAAGCTAATCTAGGTGTTGCTCTAAAGGTATTTTGAAGATGTCATTGAAATCTACAATAATTTGACTTCAAATAAAGAAGATTGCCCTCAATTATATGGGGCGACTTCATCCAATCAGTAGAATGCTTTAAGGGCAAAAACTGAAATTTCCCCAAAAAGAAGAAATTGTGCCTCAAGACTAAGAGCTCAGGCCTTACAGCCTATAGTCCTCCCCGACAGATTTCAGATTTGCCAGCCCTAACAATCACGTCGATTCCTTGAAATAAATCTCTCACCACATACACACATACACACCACACACACCATTGATTTTTTTTCCCTCTGGAGAACCCCCATTGATACAGTCTTGAAATATAACTTCTTACTACAGTATTTGTATATAATATTAATACCTCCTATTATGATTCCATTTTTTTTTTATTTTGCTAGTTAACTTTATAATAGAAAAAAAAAATGACTTCGGGCTTATCATTGTGATTATCTATTATTATTCCTGAAGATCGACGTGTGGCAGGAGTTTAGAAACATGACCAGGCATTTAACCATGGAGAAGGGATTGGAATGGAAACTGAACAAGTCTTATCTGGTTAAGAATATGGTTGGGGGCATTTTTCTCATGGTTTCCTTGGAGAGTTTGGGACTCCTGAGTGGGGAGAAGAAGCCATCTGAAGTGGACTTTATTCCCTACTCACAACTTCCAGTCTTCAACTCTGACTGACCTTGCACTTGATTTATATAGCAGATCACCAGACACAACTTTATTTGAACATGGGATCCCACTGCTCAAGATTGAGCAGCATCACCCTTAGGTAAGAGGCATAGGTAGGAGGCATATGGATAATAGAAGTGATGACATGGATATTGCATAAACAACCTCTTCTTCCCTTTTTTGAAGGAAATATCACAGATTTTTTGAAATCCGAATTTGGGAGATTTTTTTTTTTTATTTTTTTAAAAACAGGCATTTTGGTTAGATAGAACTAAGTTTTCTCAATTTAGAAACTTTCTTCAGGGTTTTCTTTCTTTTTATAACAAACAGTTTCTCAAGGAGAATTAGCAAAATTAATTTTACAAAGGGAAAATATAACCATTTTAGTGAGAAATCCACGAGTACACATAAAATTATTAATTAATGTTTTCTTCTCTCTAGGGTCCCAGTTGTTTAAGAATCTTAGAGAGCCGGTGCCCATCATAGCCTTTGCTATTCTGCCTGTGGTTATGATTCTGTCAGGTTTTCCACTCTAATAAAATCTCTGTTTGGGGATTTATAATTTCATTTCAAGTCTTCCCTACAGAATGACAACCTTTGCCTGGGAGATAGCTTCTTTATTTTAAATTCGGAGGAATATGCCAAGTAGGTTTTTCACTAATACATGTATAGTTCAGTTTTCCTTTAATAAGATGTTGTATTTATTTTTTCATAATTCAACGACTGATTTAATATTAGGCCTCTTTAGGAAATCTGAACTCAAGAGCACAGCAAGTCCTCACTCAACCATCATCAAAATAATGCACCAAGGTTTAGCTTTTCGATACACTCAGGCCTTACCTCTCTAAATAATTTAATGTGACCTTACATTCTTGGAGAATGGAGAAATTTCCCGAGGCTAAGCCACTTAAAGTTGCTTGGCATTTGTGCTATTTTGGGAGGTAATAAGCTATTCCCTCCTTGTTCAGTGTCCCAGACCCCAGTGTTTACACCATATTATAAAACCTGATGACAGACAACATAGCACCGGCTGGCAATGTGACCTTTCTTTCCCTTAGTGCCTCCACACAGAACAGGCACTTTCCTTTCACTCTTGCTGCTTTCTCCCTCCCTACCATCTTGGCCTCAGCTTGGTAGAATCTGTGAGTTAAATGAGATTATACGTATGAGACATCATGAAGTCCCGCTGGAAGGTACTTGTATGATTAGATGGCTGCCTGACTCCTTGGCTCCCTCCCCTGATGCCACATGCCTGCATTTTATTTATTGGGTTGACAGGCAGCAGAGTAAAGTGAGAAGTGTGTGTGTTGTGACAATAGGCAGATCTGGACTTGAATTTGTGTCGGGACATGAACTAGCGATGTGCGATGGCACAGTGATTTGACCTCTCTGAGCTTCAGGTCCCCCCTCTGTAAACCGAGTATTAAAAAAAAAAAAAAAAAAAAAAGACTGTTTTTTAACGATCTCTAACAATTTCTTCTGGTTGTATTTTTATGAATGTTGTAAAGTGCTGGCAATCCAACAGGACTCGGTGCATTACAGCTGTAATAATAATTGTAAGGATTAATTTTTATGAAAAAATAGTAGTGATGAAGACTTTAATTTTGATCATTTCAGTACTTGTCCAGAGAGCAATGGGGTAAACTGGTTCATCCGTCACCTGTTATTACCAGAGGACGGAAGAAACAATCACCAGAGATAACCTGAAATATGGCCAAACGGGGATCTGCCTCCTGAGAGTTGGCTGGCAGGCAGTCAGAGCTGTGTGTTATTTACACTCTTTTCTGACACTTGGTGGATAACTTTATGTTAATTCCTGTTTTCATCAGAGTCTAGACAGTGGCAGAAAGAAAAGAGAAGGAAAACATTTTTATCAGTTTCAGTTTAAAAAAAAAACAACTCTAGTAAAAATAAAAATTCCTGGAGAAAAAAAAAAAGTTGTTCAGGTTAATAAATGGGATACAGTTATAGTTTCTGTGTACAGCATGAAGCCCGAGAGAAATCACAAGATTAGCATCAAACAGGCCTGTATTTAAACTTCATCTCTGGGGACACCTGGCTGGCTTACTTGGTAAAGGCGTGTGACTCTTGATCTCAGGGTCATGAGTTCAAGCTCCTTGTTTGATGTAGAGCTTACTTAAAAAAAAAATTATTAAAAAAAAAAAAAAACCTTCCTCTCTGCCATTCCTGCGCCCCTTCCTTTACATATCGCATAATACAAAAGGGGACAGAGTTTATGAGGATGATGGACAATTTGACAATACTTGGAAGTATTGTCCGCAAATGTTAACTGTTAAAACTTGGACCTACTGGTATGCACTGGGGTAGACTGTCTTCACATGGTGCGATATTACTATAAAAATTCCTTTTACCCATAATATTAATGCTCCAACACCCTGTGGAACAGCAGGACAAGCTCTTACAAGACCTGTACAGAGTCCATTACAACCTAACCTGGAAAAAATTTAAAACAAAACCCTAAATTCTCATTGATTCTTTCCCATGGCTTATAAATTTTAGAGTAATGCAGCTCAAATAGCTGTTTGCATCCTGCTTTTAAAGGATGCTACCCGTGCTCAGCGGGGAGGCTGCTCTCTTGCCTACTCTGTAAGCAACCTTGGCTTGCCATCTCAGAAGGACTCAGTGGGGGTGGTGGGGGGCAGGAATCTGCTCAGGATATTTTGTTCTCTGAGACAAATACACCAGTCATTCAAAACATAAAAAAGTGTTATTATGTACCTCACGTTTTCAAGTAACCGAATAACAACGAACTCAACATTAACTCTGTAAACCTTTCAATTTATAAGGCAGTATTCCTTCATATTTTATTGCTGATCTATATAAGGGCACCAGAAAATTCTAGGACACCAAAGATAAGCCAAAGAGTGGTTAAAAATCATTTATTGCCTCTGGGATACATTAGTATTAAGCAAAAGGAGGAGAAATAAGTCAGTAATTACAAATTGACTTTCTACCAGACGAAAAGCATTATGATAAAAAAAATTATACTCCTTAAGTCTTTACCAGCAAAAAGCTTAGAATCTAATAATTACCCCTTTACAATAAATGCCATATTGAGAGTTATTCCTTTACGTGGAAAGGATATAAGCCATACTTTTAAAAATTACATTGGTCACATTCCACATTCTTAATATAAGGAAAACTTCTATATGCCTGAAGAAATTAGTGTTTCTTAAAATTAGGTCTTCTAAATGATAATTTTATCTTGAACATTTAACACATAGACGACTACATTCAAAACAAGCAATAACATAAAGAACAGCCTTCAAACTCAAACACCTGGAGATTTCATTATCTGCTTTGTGCGTTCCCCCAACTTGATGTGCCTTTCATACAGAGGAGTTTATTAAGAGCAGGGTAAACAAAAGGCTATTTTGTTAGGCAGGGAAAATTATTCAGCATCTTTGGGAACTCTCCAGACACTCTATTGTTTTCTCATGTACTGCATCAGGAAGAGTTTTGTGGGTTATCAAACATAACCCCATGTTCTCAATCGAATCACTCCCTCATTCATATGTAGTATCAATAATGTCAACTGCAGTGCCGCTTCTGAGTAATGTATCGATGTACCATGATTCATGTAGAATTGAGGGAAGCAGAAATTGCTGATAATGGAAGTGCATTGAATTGGTTTTGTTTCTAGTTAGTAGCAGTGTGGTTGGATATTTGAGGAAAGGGGGCAGAGGAGGAAAAAGACAAGAGCTCCTTTTTCTATAAATCAAAAAGTGAGACTACAGTAATACACTCAGAGTTGGGAATTAAAAAGAGAGAGACAAGTAAAGAAAAGTTGATAGAAGAAGCTAATTAACTACTCTAAATGTATACTAATAATTTTAGCAGAATAGAGAATACCTATTTCAAAGTGAAATAGTGAGAGTTACCATTAAATTTATAGCAAATAATAAGATAAATCCATTAAAATCAGAACAATTAAAGAGATACCGAGTTTTAGTATCATTATTTAATATTACATAAATGATTCAATGCAATGAGATTAAAAATACAGGGATCAGACTTACATATTGCAATGAGCAGATAAATTTGCACGCTATGATTATACATCAAATTTGCAACACCCTCAAGTAAAACACTATTCAAATTCATTAAGTTAGAGAAAATGAGTAACATAAAATTAACACAAATAAACGGATATAAGGTAATTCTAAATGGAAGGAAAGGGGTATTATATATTATTATCAGGTGCTAGTGCTAGAGAAGGCACAATATACCAGTCTTTATGCAATGCCCGTGTAGTATCCATATATTTAAGCCCAAATTAGTAGAAGTACAAAATGGATCTGATAACTCTGTATCATAATAGGAAATTTTAATTTTTTTTCTGGATTTTACTGCTTAAAACAGATATCATATAACTAAGTTACAGAGCAGAGGTTCTTCATAATGGCCAGTGGAGAGAAAGGAATCCATGATTTTCTTTCAGAAGAGCCAGGCACTATTTGAATTTGTATATAATATTTTATGAGTACATTTTATGTATCTTCTACAAAAGAGTACCCACCACAGAAGGTATTCTTAGATTCAGAAAGTGTTAATTGGTGTAAAGGATCTAGATCATGTCATCAAGATGATATATGATACTATAACATATATAACCACTTGACCATAAAAAGAAAATGAAATACATGAACTGTGTGTGGGTAACCTACAAATATCTATGATGATGTACTATATACCTCCACATATACAAATACACAGGCAGACTATGACTTCAACTCATTCTCTTAACACAGAAATTTAAAAAGACATGTTCTCTAACTACAACTCAACAATAGTACAAGTTAAAAGCAAAAGGGTCATTTCTAAAATCTAAACACTTGAGAAAATTAATATGCTCTTTTAAAAATTATTATGTCAAAATAAACCATAAACTAAGAAAATGTCAAATGTAGTATAATAAAATGTCAAAATTTGTGATATAATATAGCTGTCCTCAAAGGGAAATTTAAATCTTCAAAAACTTCTATTATTGAAACGGTTTATGAAACTAAATAATGAATTTAAGAATTAAGAACTTTTAAAAAAAAAAAACAAGATATGGATAATGAGCAGAAATTAGAAAGGAAAATAAAGAAATAGCAATAATAAATGAAGCGAGTGCTGGTGCTCTCAAATGGACATTAAAATATCAAAAACCCTAGGGGCACATGGGTGGCTCAGTCAGCGGAGTGTCCAACTTCTGATTTTGGCTCAGGTCTTGATCTCAGGGTTGTGAGATCCAGCCCCAGGTCGGGCTGCGCATTCAGTGTGGAGCCTGCTTGGGATTCTCTTTTTCTCTCTACCCCTCCCCATGCACACCTTCTCTGTATCTCTCTCTCTCTAAAATAATAAATAAAAAAGTCTTTAAAAAAATCCAAAACCCTAATACATGTAAAAAAGGGAAGTGCATGATATAAAATGCCAAAATAAATTCAAAGGAAATGCATTATATTCAAGGACTAGGAGGAAGATTTTATACATGGAGGGAACACTGCTGTAAAACACTTATATATTTCAAAATGCAGAAAACAATAGAAAATTTTCTATGAAAATATGAATTACCACTATTTTTCAAGGACATTAAGAAATGAAATAGAGCTATAACTATGACTGACAACCAAACAACTACTCCCAAAGTACACTAATCAAGGGTTTTCTTAGATAAAAGTTCTGTCAGAGAAAAATTATTCTGGTGCTATTCATATTGTTATCGAGCAAAGAGAAATATTACCATAGATGCAGATATCCTAAATAAAATACTAGCAAATGGAATCCATCAGACTAAGATAGCCTTATGAATGCAAGGATTGCTTAACATTCAGAAATACATTAGTATTAATTATTATTTCATTATCATAAGAAGGATAAATTTAGAGTCAAGTGATTTATTTCAATAGATACTGAGAGGTAACTTGATAAAATGAATCATCCTTTCATAATAAAGTTCTTTAATAAACAAGAGAAAGTTGTCTTCATTCTTGACACTTTTCTATAAAGAGTATCTCTAAAACAGATAGTGAATATCCCCTTTTAAGAAAAAAAAAGACAGGGCTACCATCTGTAATCATGCCTATTAGCTAACAGTCTTCTCTATGTTTAATCACTTTGTGAAATATATAATTTTATATATATATACTTTTATAATATTTACTTATTTAAATGTATTTATATGATATATATACATCCTTCAGAGTAAACCGTACTACTACTCAGTCTCAGACACAGTGGAAGAGAGTTGGAGAGGGATAAGATATCCTTTGTTATATTTACGATAGGTTTTTATCATATATATTTATATAATATATATAATTTGTATTTTCACAAATATATATTATATAATACTTATATAATTTTATTATATGTTATATAATATAATTTTATTATAAAATTATAAAATTTTGTATGATAAAATTATAAAATTTTATATAATATAAAATATATAATACTTATATAAAAATTATATAATACTTATATAAAATTATACAATTTTATTATGTTATATAATATAATCTTATTATATTTTATTTGTATAAAAATACAATTTTATATATTATATTATATAATTTTATTATACAATTATATAATATAAAATATATACTTATATAATATATTTATATAACATTTATTTAAATATATTTATATAATAAATATATGTTTATATATTTATGTAATATTTTTATATATTTATATATAAAATATTTTATGTATATTTATATAATATTTATTTAAATATATTTACATAACATATATACATATTTCCTCCCAGGAAAGCTGTAACTCTACTCAGTCTCAGTCACAATGGAAGAGAGTTGGAAAGGGATAAGATATCCTTTATTATATTTATGATAGGCTAGCTGGGCTTCCATATTTAATTAATTCTGCAACAGATAGTTAATGCCTGCTCTCTGCCTATCACTTCTGTGATACATGGATAAATAGCACAAAAAGGATTTTTAGATTTTGATCATTTCTATTATTTCCAATTTAGTGATCTAGAATCCAAAGACTTTTGAACCAAGTTGTTATCAGCATGCTGCTTTAATGTTTCTTCCCTAAATAAAGTCCTACAACTTTTAGCCACCAAAGGATGTTTTACTGAAAAGCAACTGAGTGTTTAAGAGCATAATGAGAAGGAAGGGAGGGGTGAATGGGGGGAAACCAGAGGGGGAGATGAACCATGAGAGACTGTGGACTATGAGCAACAAACTGAGGGTTTTGGAGGGGAGAGTGGTGGGGGTTGGGCGAGCATGGTGGTGGGTATTGAGGAGGGCACATACTGCATGGAGCACTGGGTGTAGTGCAAAACAATAAATCTTGTAACACTGAAAAAAATAAATAAAATTTAAAAAAAAAAAAAAAAAGCATAGCACCAAGTAGTGTTAGAGGAATCACCACTCTATCACTTACTCGTGTGAGTCTGAGCAAATTATTTACTCTCCCTGTGGCTCTGTTTTCTCATCTGTAAATGGGGATCATTAATGATACTCCTGCTTCATAGAGTCATTGTGAGGATTAGGGGAATGGAGAAACCAACAAACACTTAGAACGGTATTGGGTTATGTTAAGAACTGTCTAAATAAATACTGCTGTTACTTAAAAACTGAGCATGACTTATTATCCCTAGGATTTTTTTTTCTTTTTTTTTCACCTTATTCTTGTCTCTGTAAGGGTGTATTTGGGGAAATAAATGATTTACTGTGAGTAAACCTTCAATGTTTTCATTATAGTCTTCATTAGAAATCAGAGAACCCAATAGGATTAAATAATAATAATAAAGTGTCCATTTTTATTCTTTCCGTGTACCCAAAGCACTCTTTTTGGGAATTTAAACACCTTAGTGATAATGTTTGAGTAAGAGAATATGAATGTATTCCAACATATCAGGAAAAGTTACAAATTATGGTATCTATTTTGTTCTTTTGCCCTATTCAAGAGATTAAAACACACCCTGAGAGTCATATGTCAACATATATTGAAAGGTAATTCACAGGAAGCAAGAAAAACTGGGTGTGAATATAAAGGACCCATCGTATAGACTATAAATACTTCTTTAGCTTCTGAAGGCTTTTTTTAGGGTTTAGTCTTTTTGGTTTCACATGATTGCTTCCGTACCATTAGCAGTGAGTCTATTCAAATAAAAATAAAAAGTAGCACTTAGAAATGCTCTTTGGCACTTCAAAAGGCCATATATTAGAGAGCTAATTGGTATAGCTTTTACAACTTTCACATTGATTTTTTTCCCATTGATTTTTTTTCCCCCTCCTTTGAGCTGTCTTTTCATCCTGCCACTACTGTGAATTCTGCTTTTCAGTTCTTGGGGAGTAGATTGCATGCAAGGGAAGATAGTGAAAGTGACAATCTTCCAAAGAACTTTTGTTCTTCTGTTCTGCCATATTTTAATCTTGGGCAAGTAGAACTACTTGAGAGTGTACTAATTGGACTGTGTTAGAAACCTTTCTTTGGAGACTTAGAAATTTCCATGAAAATGAGATATTCTGGTGATTCAGCCTGGGAGCATTGAATTTCTCTGTTGCAGAGAAAGAGTCTCCCATCTTAAAAAAATTGGGGAATGACAAGACTTACTTTTGAAAGCTAATTTCCTTCTACCTACAGAGTCAGGAGCTAAATAAATATAGTACAATATTCCAAAAATTGGTATTTATTCTATTTTCCATCATCACTATCACCATCCAAAATATATATCTGATTATGTGACTCCCTTGTTTTCTTACAATAACTTCCAGTATATTATAAACATTTCAATAACATGAAACAATAGCTGAGAAAACACATGGCAGAAGGTCCTGGAAACAGTTTGAAGAATATATGTACGAAATGCTTCCAAAACACATAGTTGCTTCTGACTTAGTATAAAATGTGATATCCTCTCATCGATGGTGAGTCCAAGTTTCTTCCAACTTCCAGATGAACTAATCACCCTCCTTCTCCATTATCCTTGTTCTAGTCAATGTTTTTCCATTAAATAAAATACTTAGATTTTGTATTTGGCCATGCTTGAAATAATGCAGGGCTAGTATACATAGGAACGATAGATCTGTTGAGGAGATATTTAAAGGGAAAATCAACTGGTCTTGGTGACAGGTTATGGGGAGAAAGGGAGAATGAGTTGACCAAGAGAGTCCCCCAGTTTCTTGTGGCTCTTCAGTGTGGTTGGAGGAGCCATCCACTAGGAAGAGAAATGTTTGAGGAAGATGTGGGGCTGGGAGACAGCAATGAATATCATGAGTTCAGTCTTGGACATGATGATTCTGAGGTGTCTTGGCAACATCCAAGCAAAGATGTCCAGTAGACAGTCAGCTATAAAAGTGCAGAAGTGCAGAAGCTAGAAGAAATCTGAATGAGATATGTCATTTTGTCAGTAAGAAACATTAACGATGAAGCTGGGATAGAGAATATTTCACATCAGAGTGAAATGTTGGTGCAAGAAGGAATGCCTGCTTCCCTCATAATAGAGGAATATAGGAACTAGAACTAGAACTAAATTGTTCTGTCATTGTCTTTTCTCAATTATTGCTCCTCTTTTTTTTTTTTTTTTTT
>CM053616.1:39654313-39668580 GCA_028646535.1 Procyon lotor | reverse complement strand
CTGAGCTGAAGGCAGAGGCTTTAACCCACTGAGCCATTCACGTGCCCCTCAGTAATTGCTGTTCTACCACTACAGAAATTTCCAGATCCTTAAAATGTTCTTCTGTTCTTTTTTTTTCAATGTATGTTCTGCAATTTTTGAATCACCAATTTATGCTAATTATATTAATACATTCAGAAAAAAGTTTGCTTATTTTACTGAAAGTTCACTTTTGTTAAAAAATGAAAGTATATTTTTAAAGCACTAAATGTTTCATATAAAAATACTAATAGTTATTTCCTTCTCCATTCTTCCTAATCTTGAAGTCTGACACTCACAGGCAGCGTATTCAACTCTTTTGCTTGTTCTAAATAATGTGCATAGGCTGACATTTCTTCTTTCACAAAATTCAGATAGCTTCTCTTGAATTTCTTTTCTTTTTTTTTTTAATTTCTTTTCTTACAGTTGAGGATTTATCTCTCTTAAATATTACTCCCATACATTTCCCTGAGTTCTATCTTTCCAGTGTTTTAAACCTCTTGAATTCTTCTTTTTAATTTTTTATCCTTTAAAATTTTAATATTTCTCTTTTTGTTCTCTAATTATTCCCTTTCCACTCTGATTTCAGGGATATAATATCTTTGCTTATCTGAAACACTGATTAGATATTTTTAGATTTTGGTCTGTTTCCTGAACTATCTTTTTTTTCACAAAACTTATTTGGTTTTTCCATTTGTCTGGTCTCACTCCTCTCTTTTGTTATAGAAGCTTCTTCAAAAGCCTGTTGATCTGGGGCTGTCTATGCGTATATAAAGAGAAGACTCCTGGAAAGCTGATTGAAACTCAGTGTAGAGATCAACTCTGTAGGCTGGTCACTTCTTAAGGTGATCAGACGTGTGCTGCCCATATAGGAAGGCTTTCTTGGGGAAAACAAAGGGCAATACTTTCACTCCCTGTGGTATAGTTGTACGTGTGCATGGTATTCTCCCTGGATTTCGGCAGGTTCCTGGCTTAGAGAAGTTTGGTTCACTACTATATGGACTTTATCTGCATCTTCCTGTCTTTATCCTTGGTGTTCATCCCTGAACTCCACTATGTCTGGGGTCCTGAATGTGGAACTTTGCTACTTTTCCCTAGTGTGCCCTTTGCAGCCTGTAGCGTGTCTTCTGTGTGCAGTCAGTTATATCTCCTCTATCTGACTTCTTTTAAAAATATACATATATTTTTATTTATTTTAGAGGGGGGAGGGGCAAAGGAAGAGGGAGAGAGGGGATCTCAGGCAGATTCCCCACTGAGTACAGAGCCTGATGTGGGGCTGGATCTCATGACCCAGAGACCATGACTTGAGCTGAAATGAAAAGTTGGACACTCAACCGAGTCAGGCAGGTGCACCTCCTCCATCTGACTTCTTGCTATAAAATGTATTCAAATTAGTCATCCATTATTACCTTCAATCACATTTTCTTTGTCCATTTTAGAGGTGCTCTGATGGAAAGAAAAGAGAAATACACACACAGTCAATGCACCTTGTGTAACTGGATGTCTTCCTCTTTATTTGACTGTAAAATCACTGTTGTGTTTCCAAAGCCTAGCACGTTGTGTGGTTTGTAAAAGGCAACCTGTACATGATCTGAAATGAACAGAACTCATGCTGGTTTTGATAAAATTAATGGGTATTTTCTTTTATGAAAAAATACTGCCCCACATTGCCATGAATATTATAACTGTGCCCTTTTCTTATTTTAATTGTTCAGTAATTTCCTGGCCTTTTGAAACTGTGGCATCAAAGAATAATTGTTTTCAGTAAGTGATATGACACCACATCCATTTTGTAGGAAATTCATTGGTTCACTGCATGTTCTCCCCCTATTCCACAGCACTACGAATGGAAAATAGTTTTAGTTTACATTTTTATATTGAGCTGAAGATCAGTTTTGCCTTACATTGCATGTCACAATGGATCTTTAAGGGAAGAAAAATCTAAAATATATCCCAAATAGAGTTTTCAATATGGGCAAAAATACTTCCCAGCTGTATGTAGGAAACCAAAGGCCCATAATTGTTTCACAGAGTGGCATTATTTTTGAAAGGAAAATAGAATTTCTGAATCCAATTTCACAGGTAAGAAGTCCAAAGACAGGGCAGATCTACTTAGCTCATTAGTAGCTGAAGAGTCCATCTTCCAATTTTAGTCCAGTACTTTTCCCACAATATCACATAACATCCAAAATTCATCTGAAGGTCTTTTAGATAAGTTGTTCCATAGTTTTATGAAATTTCCTGCACAACTCTGCCTTTGTCCCAACATTAATGAACTTGGCTTTGTGTAAAATTTTTCTTCTCACCACATCTTCACATGATGGAGAACCATAGTTGTTTCTTTGGAAAAATTACTGATTTCACTTGCATGTTATTGTTCAGATAGCATTATTAGAGCCATTTAAAAATGTTATGATCCCACATTTCTTTGATACCATGTAATTCCACTGAGATATAACTTTACCCTCTCAACCCTCAATCTTTTTTTCCTTAGGTGAGATTTGCCACCGATGGATAGACATCCAAGTGTAAGTTTATAGTTTTGCTTCCCCATGTCTTCCAAAGAAACATTTAACAAATTATTCCCTATACTATTCCCTATTTGAAATAAGGAAATTTTCTGGCCAGCTCAAGCTTAGAAAGTATTTTCTAATTATTACATTTTTATGTGGACTCTCCAGTATCACGCTCTCAGAATAGACTGGCCAAGTTAATAAAGATACACAGCTTAAGTCTTTAAAAATAGGATTCAGCAAGCTTTGCAGTAGAGGCTGATATACGATATTGTAGTTTCACTAATCAACTTGAAACATCTCTCAGATGGGAGGCAAGCAAGATATGCTTGCAAGTGAAATTCACTATCTAATCTTAGAGGAAATCAGTTAATTCTCTGTCCTTCCATTTGCACTGCTTAATAAACAAGTGAGCAATATGGCCTACTTCCCATAGTTTGAAGGGTTATGTTTATACTTTTCTCAAAATATTTGGGGACTCTTGTATCTAGTTTTACATAAGATAATTATGTTATTTAATATTAGCTGGGAAATTTTTAATTCAAAAGGGAAGCAATGATACTGCAACATTGAGGATTGTTAATTGAAATGTGATCATTTAGATGGGGATTACTGCATATAAAATTCATTTTTGTACTCTATCTGACAAAACTATGCTAATAAAGTAGATTACATATGTAAATATGTACTGCAAACGCATATTTCACCTACACTAGATTATTTTAAGGCATTCTTTTGATGATTACAATAGCAGCTTCTTAAATGTATAAGGTTTGTGCGGTATGGAAAGGCACACAGACCAAAAATATCACCCATAATCCCACCAGCCCACCATAGACTTTTTTTTTTTTTTTTTAATATCTAATCGGCTTTATTCTTTATCCAGCAATTCATGGCTTGGGCAGCATCCCACCAAGCATATGGAAGGAAGCTCCCAATAGCATAGGCTCTTTTAATAGTTTGGAGTATTTCAAATTTCTCCCAAATTTTTCCAGAGTTAGAGATAATTATATAAACTGTTATACTTGATGCTACACATTGAAACAAATCTCATTTTTTCATATTAATTTGTACTCTTCTAGTCTTTAATAAAGGGATAAATGTTTTCCCAAGATATTTAAATATTCTCCTATAACATGTTCTTCAGTATTTTGTTGTTTAAATATGCCACAACTCATTTTACCAATCTTTGGGGATACTTTAGAGGCATTATTTTACTCACAGGGAAACAACATGCTCATTACACATAATTTTAATCTATTCATAAAATGGTTGCCTGAAGGATCTCAAAGTAAGAAGGGTTGTTGTTGGTATTGGTGTTGGTTGTGTTTAGTTGTGTTTTTATTTTGAAGATCATTCAAGCAATAGTAGTTAATTAAAATGAATCAAGCTCTTTTATTTTAAATATTTGCTTGAGTTAGTCATTAAGTCAGTTTGGATATGGCTTATGAAAACTATTGATGTTTTATTGCTCTTAAGATAGAAAATAACTTTGAGTGAAATTTTGATTTCATAAAAATTACGCCAAGGAGGCTATCTAGAAAACTACATTTTTATTCTAGTGCCTGTGTTCCCATGTCCTTGTATCAATACTAGGAAAATAATTACTCTTTCATTTCCAGCAGAAAACATGGAGGAAAAAATAGACTATTTTCATTCCCTAGACATAATTCTCTTTTCCTATCTCCAGTTTTATACAAAGGAGATTCCATTTTTCTGGAATCTTCAAAAAGCACATATTTGGCAATAATTTCACTCAAATAATTTATTTTTTCAGAGGGAAATTTCACTTCATATAACAGGAAGACTGAAAGCCTCCTTTTTAGGAGAAAACAGTGCACTGGACATGTTTGGAAGGGCAGGGAGTCTTTGGTTATGCTCTATGGAGTAGAAATCTCTTTTCATTTAAAAAAATAGATCTTTCTCAGGGAGCTCTGTTCTTTCTGCTGAATAAAACAGCTTGAATTTCTGATGAGGATCCTTTAGAGTATATTTGTCTTCTGCTGACACAGATTCATGGGAATACTTGCCATTAACACAAATCGGAGCTAAACACATCAATCGCTTCATGTGAAGATTAAAATGCTCCTCTTCATTTGAACCCAATACATTATTGGTAATTACATTATGTGTCAATAATAATTACTCTTATTCTGTTTAACACTGCTGCTTAGAAACAAGCACCTTATTGCACACAAGGGTCATAAAAAGCATGAAAAACATGGAGATAGTTTCTTTCAGTTTTGTGGGGCTTAACCTAATGACAGAAAGATTTATTTAAATCTTCTTTTGCTAATATAACTTGTATCTATAGCCAGAAGATACAAAACAGAATAAAATATTTAACATGTTTACATAAAATGACATAGTTGTAAGATTTATGTTTTTCTCCAGATAGGATTCTCTTCTAATATGTACCAAAAACAATTTGAAGACGATAAAGAATTTTTTTAAATATAGCATATTTGAATACTAACTTGTAAAATAAGACCAATCCAAGTTTTTCTGGGCTCTCATTTTTTTAAAAAATAATAATCAAACTGTTTGTTTAGTGGTAAATGAATGTGACTCTATCATTTTTTTGAAAATAAGTTATTTCCTTATAATCACATGTATCTACACATATGTAGATATGTGTAGATATCTCACATATATCAATATTTTGTCAAAATATTTGTCATATTTGTCATATTTCTCTTTTTATGCATATATTCTCATGAGTTATTTTAAGCAGAAGTGTATTTTCTTATGTCATATTTCACTGAATCTATGATGTCATCGATCTTAAGGCACAACCTTATCCTGTATGCCATTATGAAACAAAATTGCTACTGGTTGAACTATTACAAGATACCGTTTTATCACTACTTTATTTTATACTTTTGAAGCATACTTTCAGACATATTTAGACATTTTATTATTTATCATACCAAAATCTATATAATATGAGAATATAAGTAAAATAAATTTATTACAATTTTTCTAAAATACTCCTAGTTACTCTAAGCCAAACCCTTCAGAATCTCTTTTTTTGACACAGTCATTGGAGTTTGTTCTTAACCCTAAAATACCATGCTGCACTATCAAAAACTTTGGTGATGTGGAATTCCTAAAAGAATGTTCTGCCACTGTCTCTGGTATTCTCTTCCAACCGAGTGATACACAGTTAGCAAATTCTGATGTTAGTACTTTCTTGCTCTTATGAAAAGATCTGATAGGGAGTTCCAGAGAACTTCTAGGGTCATATATGAATTTCTTGTTTGTTCTGATTATTGCCTATCACTTAATATTTATCTCCATGGCTAAAAAAGGTTGAATTGTGATCATTGAAATTGTGTCTTCACACATAAAAGGAAATTACAACTGAAGTATTTTCTATTTACTTTGGGTCAGATGTAATTTGTAAAACTGAAGCTCTATGTCCATTAAGCAATTATCCCCTATTTCTTTTCCCCTACAGTTCTGGTGACCACCATTCTATTTTCTCTCTCTAATTTTGACCACTCTAAGTACCTCACATAGGTGGAATCATACAGTAGTTGTCTTTTTATGATTGGTTTATTTCACTTAGCATAATATCCTCAAGTTTCATTCATGCTATACCATATGTCAGAATTTTCTTCCTTTTTTCATATTGAATAATATCCATTGTATACACATATATATGTGTGTGTGTGTATGGAGATATATATATATATAATCTCACAGTTTGTTTATTCATTCATCCATCAATGGGCACCTGGTTGTTTCCACATTTGGGGTATATACCCAGAAGTGGAATTGCTGGATCATATGGTAACTCTATTTTTTAATTTTTTAAGAAACTGGTATGCTCTTTTCCACAGTGGCTACACCATTTTACAGTCCCACCAACAATGCACAAAGATTCCAATTCTCCACATTCTTTCCATGTTATTTTCTGTTTTGGTGTGTGTGTGTGTGTGTGTGTGTGCGTGCGCGTGCGCGCGCGTGCGTGTGTGTATGTGTGTTTGATAGTAGCCATCCTAATGAGTAAGAGGTGGTATTTCATGGTACCTTTTTTTTTTCTCATGGTACCTTTGATTTGCATTTCCCTAAACCATTCCTAAATAATGAATCAAAACTGAAAGTATTTATCAAAACCAAATATATATCTATCCATATCTATCTATCTATCTATCTATCTATATCTCCATTAGCCATAAAATGGGACATACATATTATAGTATATTCATACAAGGGGTATGTTGATGAAGATGAGTGTACAGAACAACCTGGTTTCATAAACATGATGTTTTTTTCATAAAAGTAAATCTAGACTCATAATATGAAAGAAACCAGACACACGTGAATATGCACTATAGGGTTCTATTTCAATAAAGTTCAAAAACACACAAAACTAATCTGTGGTGTTAATAGTTGAAATAATGGTTACTCTTGGGAGAAGCATAAATATATGCACTACAATATAAATATAAACCTGATAAATATATATCCTATCACTACATTTCCGTAAAGTTCAAACATAGATGAAACTATTTTATGGTGTTAGAGCTCAGGGTAACCATTGCTTTGGGGCAGATATAATGACTGGGCAGATGGGGCTTCCATTTCTTGATGTAGGTACTGGTTACATAAATATGTTTTTGAAAATTCATTGGTCAATATAGTTATGATTTATGTACTTTTCTATTAGTGTGTTATACTCCAATACAAAAATGTTAAAGTACTGTTACCCTTTCTTTTTTCCACTTTTAAATCTTCTTTCTCCAACACTAGTGATTTTAACAAGAAAACCTGTAAAACTCTATGTACAGTAGATAACAGAAGGATGAAAAGTCAAAGGCAACATCTAAATAGAAACCTTTTTGTCCTGTATTTCAGCCAATAGACTCACTCAGTGGTAGAATTTGGAAAAAGGTTGTTTTATGATCCCACCTAAAATAGCAGGGAAGGGAACACTGTAGAGGCCAACTTCTAAGATGCTTTTATGTTAAAAATTAATTCCGAGTGAAAGAATGGCAACATCCAAGCAACCATTGCTGAACTAAAGTATTTATTCAATGTTTATATGTCAAAATAGATTTTGCTTCATTATTGCTAGTAAGAGTGCTTTAAAGACCTGAAGATAACTTCAGAACTAATGAGTCCCCTTAATTTTTGAAATTCAAAATAGAAAGTAAACATTAAGAAGCATTATATAAACACACACAATAACTTAACCAAATCAAACTTTCAATACAAATAGTCTTTCAGTAAATGAGAAAGAAAAAGCAAGCAATATTTCACCCATTTTAAAAAATAACCATCTCCTCTTTGGGAACCAAAATATTCACATTCACCAAGTTTAGGGTGTTTTTGTTTTCCAGCTAGCTATTATGTATGTATATTGACACGTTCTCTCTCTCAGCCCCTTTGCTATCCTGTGCACTTTCCTCTTTCAGTGGTCTTTCGGTCAGACATACAATGACTTTTTTTTTATTATGACAAACTTTAGTCTTTATGACTTGGGATGAAAGTCAAATGCCTACAGCAGTCAGATGATATCATAGTCCAGTCATATACTCACAACAGTTTTTGAAAAGACACATTTATTCAGTGTCATGATCAGACTATTACATTTAGCAATCAACAGCATGGGTGCAAAAAAAAAAATCTACATTAAAACCCTTTGTTGGAATGCTTTACACTTTCCACGGAACAGAAACTAAAATAACCTGTTATTCAATTAGTCACAAATAAAATTCTCAAGTTTTTTGCCCATATACATGAGTATCGTCTAAAACATGTCTTCTGGGGCACCTGGGTGGCTCAGCGGGTTAAAGCCTCTGCCTTCAGCTCGGGTCTTGATCTCAGGGTCCTGGGATCAAGCCCCACATCAGGCTCTCTGCTCAGCAGGGAGCCTGCTTCCCCCTCTCTCTCTGTCTGCCTCTCTGCCTACTTGTGATCTCTCTCTCTGTCAAATAAACAAATAAAATCTTTAAAAAATAAAAAAATAAAACCTGTCGTCTTTGTAGCAGCTCGGCCCTGCCACCTCTGTGCTTGGCTGAGTTCACGAATCTGTTATAAGTGGCTTCCCTGTCACTTGTCTGGCTCCCCTCTCCTGCTCTGCTGTGCTTCTCAGCAGGAATGAAAACCCTCTGCCACTGCCGTGAGCTACCACTGCTGCCAGAACCACCACGGCCACCTTGGTTTTGTGGTTTGGCAAAGTATTGGCCTCCACCACCATAGAGGCCAGAGCTTCTGCCTCCACAATTTCCTCCTTTCCTGGGTCCAAAATTGGAAGATTGATTGTTGTCATCACCAAACTCATTATAGCTTCTGCCACCTCCCAAGTTGCTTCCATCATTACCAAATCCATCGTAGCCATTCCCACTGCCACCATACCCACCACCCCCTCGGCTGCCACCAAAGCCACCTTGCCCACTGAAGTTCCCTCCTTGACCAAAGTTGTCATTCCCACCAAAACCACCTCCATGGCCACCACCAAAGTTTCCAGAACCACTTCGACCTCTTTGGCTGGATGAAGCAGTAGCCATCTCTTGCTTAGCTAGGGCTTCCCTTACTTCCCAGTTGTGGCCATTCCCAGTGTGGTATTTTGGAATGATAGTCTTGTCTCCAGAGTCACGGTCATCATGTCTTACAAAAGCAAAGCCTCTCTTGTTGCCACTGCCTCGGTCAGTCATGATCTCAATCACTTCGATTTTCCCACACTGTTCAAAATAATCTTTTAGATGATGTTGTTCAGTGCCTTCTTTAATGCCACCCACAAAAATCTTTTTTACAGTTAAGTGGGCACCAGGTCTTCAAGAATCTTCTCTTGAGACAGCCCTTTTTGGTTCCACAACTCTTCCATCTACCTTGTGTGGCCTTGTGTTCATGGCTGCCTCCACCTCCTCCACAGTTGCATATGTGACAAACCCAGAGCCTCTGGAGCACTTGGCGTTTGGATCTGTCATTACCACACAGTCTGTAAGTGTTCCCCATTGCCCAAAATGGCTCCTCAGACTCTCATCGGTTGTTTCAAAGCTCAGACCTCCGATGAAGAGCTTCAGCAGCTGTTCGGGCTCTTTGGGACAGTCTGACTTAGACACGATAGCAGTGGGAGGGGAGACTTTAACGATGCTCACTCCATCCGCAGCATCCACAGGCAGAAAGGATATACTCACAATATTATTATTTATATCTATCATCAGCTAAACTCTTTACTTATGAGTGGATTTTACTAGTTTACCTCCAAAAAGATAACCTATTTCCATGTTTTATATGTTTATTATGCAAAAAATTAAGAATAGAAAAGCATTTTCATATATGCTTGCTGACGGTCATTTTTACACAGTGTGAGGAAGTGTGTATACATTTGGTAATCTTTTCTTATTATTTTTATCTCCAATCAGAGTTCATTATGGAACTTAGCGCTGTCTAGAATAGGGCTCATGCTCCTCACAAGTGTTTCTCATACTGAGTGCACACAGTTAACCCCAAAACAAGACCCCTCCAGGCTACAGTTCTGTGCTCTGAACAAGTACATAACTTTGAATCAAGACTTTCCTTGGGCTTCCTGTCCTCTAGCATCCCATCTGTCTCTCCCTTAACATCCATGAGTAACAAATACAACTGCATCTTATTTCCTTGCTTTTCCATGTCTGTTTCCCCCCAGTGAGAAAAAATACTAGCGAGAAATATATTATTTAAATGAAAACCCTGCAGGACTACATTGGAAGGAAGCATATGAGAGGTAAGAACAGTCTTTAAGCATTTGGAGGCAGATAGGAGAAGAGAGACCTGAGATAAAACACTCTGGCTGGACAGAGGGGGTGAGAGCCCAGGGGCACAGGACTCTTCTGTCAGAACGAGTATCAGTTCCTTCACGTGGTATACATGGGCTTCCACAGCTTTGCTCCTGCTCTCCTCTCCACATATGCTTACCCTGGATATCACAAGCACCCTGGCACCCTTTTATTTCCTTCACTACAAAGCTTTTGTTGTACCTAGAATGGGATCCCCCAACCACTCTAATTCTTCTTGGCTTGGCCCATTTCCACTCCTACTCCAGACTTTCATTTTCTTATCCAGCAGGTCAGCGTGGATACCCCTGCCCTGACTTTCTTTGTTGTTTTCACCCTTTCATCCAAAGCATCACATTTGGATTAGTCCTTGGATGCTGGAACTTCTCACTTGGTGAAGACAGAACTCTGACTTCCTTGTTTAGAGATTTATCTCTAGAATCTCATACATAGAGCATTTGTTCCATAAATCAAAGCAGTTGGCAGCAGAGGTAGAAATAAGCAAGGAGGGAGAGGTTTTTCTAAGATAAAGCTATTGAGAATAGCCAGTGAAGCATTTCTACTGCATGAGGGGCAGACGTGGACACATACATCTTCCCAAGATTCAACTTTCCAGGGACTGGGCTTCTTTTTAATAGTCAAGAACTCACATGAACTGTTGGAAGTATATGGAACCAGCATCAAAAATGTGCAATGCAGGCTGTGGTTCTGTCTGTACTGGGGCCACATGGGCGGCTGTGAAATTGATGTCCATCAATGACCATGCTCTCCATGTTGTGTAGTCCTTGCCTATTAACTCTGGGCTGAGTATGTGACTTCATTGGCCACTGGGAACTTCATGTAAATAGGACATGAGCAGAGGACTGAGTATTCTGTTATTGTAGCTTGCTCTCTGGAGTATTCCTACCACCATGTTAGGAAATGAGCCTGTGTTGCTCCTGGGGCTACATGAAAGAAAACTAAGCTCCTCAGCCAAGAGCCCCAGCTAACCAACAGATGTGTGAGTGAGACCACCTTCTGTTGGTAGCTTCTGCCACCTCCCAGAATCTGGCTGGCAAGGCTCCAGATGCCAACAGTCACATGAGTGACTCCAGAGAAGACCAACAGATGTAACACCCAACTGATGCCAGCCCAAATTGCAGAACTGCAAGCAAATCAATGGTTGCTATGTTGCACGAACACACAAAAAGAATAATAGGGTTGAGCAGAGGTGGGTGACTTGGATAAACTAAGAGGGAGAGAGAGAAAGAGACAGGGAGAAGCTTTGCTTGGGGAAGATATTTTAAAAGGGAAGGCAAAGAATAATGACAAGATAGAGAAATGAATCATACTAATTTCACCCTCCTGCTCAGAATTATCTCTGACTGATTGGGCCACAAGATTTCCAAAGCAATAAGACCCAGTGACACCAGACTGACTATTTGACTGAATTTCCTGACCACAGATAAATTTTCTGATGGAACTGACTTGTTTTGGCACTAAAATTTATCACTCCTTTTTTCAATGATGGGAGCCTGAGGAGATTGCTAAGAGATCCCTGTCCCACCCACTGTTATTATTGTATAATAGAAGAGTGCTCCGGTTGCTTATCGACTGCATGAAAACAGGACATTTTATAAGCAGGGATGAATAAATATAATTCTGTATTATTGCAACAGTATTTAACTTTATTTAGAAAAATAAGGAAAACCTCCATCATACTCTTCTGATACTAAGATATTGCCCACTCATCACAAATCCCTAGATTTCTGAACTTCCTCTCATACATCCATCATTTAACTTTAGGAATTATCAAGACACCCAAATTATTGATTCAGATATCAGAGATTATTTTATAACTCTTCTCAAGAACTATTTACCTTAGAATTAAATTATTCAGTTCTCAACACTTGAAAATTGAATGTAAAGAAAAGAAAATGATCCTTCAGTCTATATCAATACATTCAAAATCAAAATATGTGCATGAAAGTTTATATTACCTTATACCAGTGCCAATAATAGTGGTTTGAAGGCACTTTTGTTTTTATTGGCGTACATATGCACATATTTTAATACTACTGAACAAACTAATATTGCACTGTACATTAACTAACTGGAATTTAAATAAAAACTTGAAACAAAACCAAAAAACAAACAAACAAAATTTGCAAAATGTAGTATAATACCACTCTTTTCACTGAATTGTTTTGGAAAACATAGCTATTAGTCATAAAATATTTTATGGTAATGTGCATTGATTTTTAATGAAAAATCACATTTTAAAAAAATACTACTAAACAAAACATAGTACAGAGGAATCTAAAAGAAAAGCCACAGTCCCTCCTCCAATCCTCCCCACTTAAATCTCATTTCTCAGAGACTTCTGTGTGGAGTTATTTCACTGGTACTGACTACAACCAGTAATATATACCTCTCTATGTGGGGTTATCAATTGGAAATGCTGCTGTTACAGAAGATAATTTCATATACCCAACCTGCTGCCACCTTCCCTTTCTTTCCCTTCTTTGTCATGTTTAATGTAATTACTTCATCTGATGTTCAGACTTTTAAGGAAATTTATGGAAGAGTTGCAAGTCTACAACAAAAAATCTCCATGTATCCTTCACCTTAGTTCACCAATTAAGAACGTTTTGACACATTTGCTTTCTCTCTTTCTTGCTTTCATGCTCTTATTCACATATACATGAATATATTTATATATCTAATTATAAATAAATCTTATTATGTATTCTATATCATAAAATACATGTATATATATTAAATCATAAATATATACATACATAAAACCATTTAAGAGTAGGCTGCAGATATCATGCTTCTTTATCCCCTAAATAATTCAATGTTCTTGTGTATTTTCTAGAAAGGAACGTTCTTGCTATAAAATAATGAAAGTTAGGAAACTTAACATTCATATACTATTTTTAATACTTTGACAATATTTCCACTAAGTTATCCCCACTATCTGGCTGTTTCAAGATCTAATTCTTGTTTAATTTGGACAAGTCCCTTAATCTCTCTTTGCCTTTTGTTATCAGTTTTGAAGACCTCATGATGGTTCTTTAGAACATCTCTCACATTGAATTTGTCTGATTAGCTTTAGATCATGCATAAGCTGTAGGAATACATAGGAGTACCATCTTTTCCTTCTTAGTGCATCACATCAGAAGGCACGACCATTTTCAAGGTGCTACTTTCAATCCTTTGAATAAAAGTTTGTTAATAAAGTGTCTTTGACTTGCAAGTATTGATAAATATGTAGGGAGACCCTAGGGAATTATATAAATATTTTGTTCCTCATAAAAGTGTATCCAATAGAGGAGATCTGGCAAGATGGCGGAGGTATAGGATGCATAGAAAGCACCAGGTCCCAGAAGTCCAGCTAAAGAAGCAGAAAACCACTCTAAAAGCAGGCAAACACAACAGGAGAGAGAAGAGAATAAGAACAGCAATTCTAGGAGCGGAAAATCGATCACTTTCAGAAGGTAGGACGTGTGGAAAAAGTGAATTTAAAGCGACGGGAAGAGAGACCCTGGGGGGAGGGGCTGGCTCCTGGCAGCCTCAGAGCCTCGGAGCACAAAATCTGGAACTTCTAGTCCACTCCACTGAGGGACATCGCTCCGGAGGCCAACCGGGGTTTCAGCCCTTGCGGGAACAGTGTGGTTTCAGGACCTGTGGGGTCACTGAGGGACCAGGGGAGCCCGAGTGTGGCAGAGCTCCCAGGTATTGGGGCAGAGAAGCTGGTGGCAGAGAAGGAGCCGCACAGCGCCGCATAGGCCTACCTTGGACTATAGGAACTGAGACATATAGTCCATATAGGGCTGCCGTACTTCAAGCGGGGACCCCACGGGAGGCAGCTCCGGAGACGCCCCCTCCTTCCTCCTCTGGGAGGAGCGGTGTGAGAGCGCGCAGCAGGAATCTGCTGGTTTGGGGACTCCAGACGGGGCCGCGCGTGCCACAGGTAGAAGCGCTC
>CM053616.1:39593029-39653813 GCA_028646535.1 Procyon lotor | reverse complement strand
GGGTTGGGGGAGAGAAATGAAACAGGAAGGGATGGGGAGGGAGACAAACCATAAGAGACTTCTAGACTCACGAAATGAACTAAGGGTGGCTGGGAGGTGGGGGGGTAGGGATGGGGTGACTGGGTTGTGGACATTGGGGAGGGAATGTGCTGTTAAGTGCTGTGAAATGTGTAAGCCTGACGATTCACAGACATGTACCCTGGGGCAAATAATACATTATATGTTAATAAAAATTAATTTAAAAAATTGTATCCAATAATTTTAGCATCCATCGATGACTGCTTGAAGTAATTACTTCCATGATGTTGTAAAATTATAAACATCTAAATCTATCAGGTCTCTTGCATCTATTTATTGATTTGTTTGCTTTTATTTGATTCTTTGTTTTCAGTCTGGAATTACAGGATTGTATTTTATTTATTGAGTTATAATACATTACTATTCTTTTTTCCACAAACGTGGTCGGTTAGAAATTCTTCGTGCTGGTTGGTTTCTTCATATTTGGAAATACCTTCATCTCTTTTTGTTTTTCTTTGAACACTTTCTGGCACAACTTGTTATTACCCTCCCTGTCACTGGTATGAACCATATCACCAAACAGTCCTCGTTTTCTTTGGAACAGAACAGTATTTGGAAGTCAGTGTCCCCAGGTAGCAATTTTTTTACAATGCTAGGCATTTAATGCATATAGGGATCAAGGTGGGGCTAATCAAGAGGTAACAACATGTGGAAACCAACCAACACAGTGACGATTTTAATTGTTGCTCCTATTTGACTCCTGGTTCTTACTTCTGCCTTGGGAACCAATTGACTTTGGTCTGAGAGCCTGTAAGGTCCTGCTGGCTTTTTCTATTTATTCTGAGTTATTGCCTCTAGTTTTTGTTATCCTTTAGCAGGTGTTCACTTTCCATGTTTTAGATGTAAGTCAAATCTTTTGTGCACTGATGTCTTCCATACTAACCTATTCTTTTTGCTTTTACGAGGGCTTAGGAAAGAAAGGAGAAAATTCCACAAACTCACCCCATTGTAAATTAGAAATACAAAAAAACAGGGTAAGATTATCTAAAGCTGTCTATACCTACATATACACACAGAGACCATAAAAGGTAACTGCACTTAGAAGTATAAGATGCTGCACTTAGAAATTACTGACATCGGTAATTTGGAAAGATGAGAATTAGAAAAAAAAGAACAGATTGGCTTTGTGTTCTTTCCATTATTATAAATTTGAGGTCATGAGATGTTTAAATTAAAATAGTATCTATTAAAAGAGTAAAGTTAAATAATATCCTAATAAAGCTAAATTGTGGTCAATAGTTATTGAGTACAAAGGAACACTGATATTATGCAACTAATTCAGTCTGATTGTTTGTTTCTAAAGCAGGTAAAGAACAAATAGAAAAGAGGAATCAACTCAGCCACACATTGAACATTAATCACATGAATTGTCTTACTGTTGAAAAGTAATAGACAGAAGTTGAACTAACTTTACATGTGTCTCTGTCCTTCTGGGCTACCATAAGCAGAGATCACAGACTGCGCAGCACCAGAAACTGTATACAATGGGAATTCGTTTCTCCTGGTGCTGGGAATTGGAAACTCTAAGATTAGGGTGCCAGTGTGGTAAAGACCTTCTCCATGGTCCATTGCCAGTGCCTAGGGTCTTCTAGTCCTCACCTTACCAAAGGAGCTAGTGATCAGTGAACCCTTTTTTATAAGGCCCTAATCTCATTTGTGACTTGAGCACCACTCAAAGTCCCCATCTCCTCATCATCATCTTTGGAGGTTAGGATTTGAGCATATGAATTTGGGAGGACACAAACATTCAAACCACAGCATTATGAAAAAAACCTTTCTTAAAGATAAATATCAATTGTATAAAAATATCACATCATACTTATATTAGCCCATGAGTTGATTTATTTATACATTTACCAAAATACCAATTGTACATCCTTTTATTTTAACTTAATTGAGCAACCCAGCTCATCTGTAGTGTAAAGCAAATCAGATCTTTGTATCTAAGTAGCACGAATTGAGCTCATCAGCAAAAATGAAAGCCGATATATTCATTCCCACTTACCATTTTATAGAGATGTGTTTAAATCATAAAAATACTAAGATTTCTGGAATATTAAGACTTAACCTCCCAAATGGAATTACTGTCATTTTAAATATACACAAGTTAAGTTAACAAAATTTAGACTTCAGTTCTGTAGTTTAACGAGCAAAGTCAGAAGGAAGAATATAACACTAGTGGGCTTGCAGTGAATGTCAATTCTTATAAATATAATTTAGAATAATGCAATTGATTATTTCCAGGTTGGCTATCTAGCACAATATTGCTGAAGAAAATTACTGGATGTTTCTGCTGGTCTGCAATTAGATACAATCATGCTTATTAGTGTTTGAAAGTGAAAAACTGTAATTTACCAATAGCCCTTCTGAGAATAGCTGTGTGCAGAGAGATTTTTAACAGACCCCAATGTATAAAGGAACTTGCCAGGCTATACTAGGAAGAGTAGCATAGTTTTTTGTTTGTGTTTTTTTAACTGCACGTTTATCTACCCCCAAAATTCATATATTGAAACCATAATCCCTAATGTGGTACCATTTGGTCACAGAGTCTTTGAGAAGTAATTAGGGCATGGGGGTGGACCTTAATACTGGAATTATTGTGCTCATAAGGAAAGAAATTGATCCCTCTCCCTCTCTGTCTCTCTCTCTTTCTCTCTCTCCTCCCCACTCCCCCATGTTGCTATGTGATATAACAAGAAGACAGACATGTGCAAGCCAGGGTCCTCACCAGACCTTGACTGTGCTGGCCTCCTGATCTGAAACTTCTTAGCCTCCAGAACTGTGAAAATAGATTTCTGTTGTTTTGACCACCCAATCTATGGTAATCTCTTATAGCAATGCAAGCAGACTCTGACTTTTACCTCTACAATGTGATAGACTGCTTAAAAAGATAGGGCTTCGAATTTGCAATGACATGGGTAGAACTGGAGGGTATTATGCTAAGTGAAATAAGTCAGTCAGAGAAAGACAATTATCACATGATCTCTCTGATATGAAGAATCTGAGAGGCAGGGCAGGGAGTCAAGGGGCGTGGGGGAGAGAAATAAAACAAGATGGGCTGGGGAAGGAGACAAACCATAAGAGACTCCTAAACTCACGAAATGAACTAAGGGTGGCTGGGAGGTGGGGGGTAGGGATAGGGTGGCTGGGTTGTGGACATTGGGGAGGGTATGTGCTATGGTAAGTGCTGTGAAATGTGTAAGCCTGATGATTCACAGACATGTACTCTAGGGCAAATAATACATTATATGTTAGTAAAGAAATTAAAAAAAAAAAAGATAGGGCTTTGAGTAGGTGCAGAAGCAGGAAATGTTCTGTACAAAATAAGTAACTAGTGGAAGCTTGTGCTCACTATTTTTCTACCGACCCGAACTACTCTACAACTCTAGCCAAGAGTTAATAACAGAACCACATCAATGATCCAGCTATCCCCTGGCAGGATCTAATATGTAAGACATGCCCTGATATTTCTCAGTCTTAACTTTTCTTAGCAAACTTGGAGAAAAAAAGCCTATATTTGCAGCAAATAAATTTAATGAGTAGGAAAAAATTTTATTGAACACCTATTTTATTGAATAAAATAATAATTTTATTGAATGCCCACATATCTGCCTGCAGTCAACAATCTCGTAGAAGCAGTATCAACTTGCTGATGACAAAGGAATTTGGATCTGACTGCATGGATTTGAATCTAGCTCCACTGCTTACAAGCTGGATAACTTTTGACAGTTCATCTATGCTATTTGAACTTCAGGTTATTCATTTGTAAGTTGGGGATAAGCCTAACCTCTAATAGGATTGTTTTGAGGATTTAATGAGTTAATGCCCATAAAGCCTTTAGAACAATACCTGATATGTAATATAGTAAATGCTAAAAAATGTGCCACCTGATATGGCAAATAATGGGTAAAAACATGGGCTGTGGGGCTCGGCTGTCTGAAATTGAATCCGCACACCATGACTTACACCAACGGTGCCTCAGTGTCCTAATCAATGAAGTGGAATGGGAGCTGCACTTACCTCATAGGCTGGCATAGCTCTACAACCTCGTGATAACATGAAACAAGGGTGGCCTCGTTGGCGTGGGACCAGAGGTTCAGGGCACTATTCTCAAAAGGGTCCCACACTTGGTTTAATGTTCTGTTGCTGCCATATTGAAATTCTTGTCCTTTTTATTTCCGAACTTGTGTTTTGTAAGTGAAGCCAGTGGAGCGGTGGAACACACATGTGAACAGAGAAAACACACACAACATCTGTGTGTGCTGTTCCTTGCCACCCACCCACAGATAGCATTTTCAAGGCCCCTTGAACACAGAATTCAGGCACACTTATAATGCATGGGAGTCTAGCAAGACTCAAAGTGAGTGCAAGGTAAGTGTGTTACATCCGCACTGGGTTGTTTATTACTCACACACTATTACTGTGTGAGTAATAAACAACCCCCCAAAAGCTACACTTTCTATTAGAATCAAAGCTTCATTATAAAGCAAAGAAGTCAACATGCTCTACAATACCCAACGAACCAAAGACCTCTATCATAGCTTCTTTTACTAGTACCACTGACACCGAAATCGATGCTATAGAAGGAGAAGGAAGGACAGGGCAACACATAATTCTTGTTCCTTTCAATATTTCATTAGTCATCAGTAAGCTAAATGTGAAGTGTAGGTAAAATCCACACATATCAACAGGTGAAATGAAACAGTGGAGTTAGTGTTCTGCCACATTTCTACTATTATTAAGATATGAGCAAGAGACATATGCATATACAAGCTACAAATATAAGTTATGAAATGTCAGTGATTTTTGCATACAAGTCCCATGTTCCTATATTTGCACTAAAATTGGCACTATATGAAGATGAGCAGCAAAATTTACACTAATAACTTAAAAGTTTAATTTTCCTTTACTATTTATTTTTATTTCATTTTACTTATTACTCTATTTTTTTTTAAATTTTCAAACCCCATTTCTACACAGCTAATCAAAATGTTGGAGAGAAAAGTGTAAAAAGTTATTCTTGCATATTTAGGAACAGCAAGCACTTAGTTTGAGAAATGAGGACTAATTTTCCATTAAGTAGCAAATTAAAAAACAAAGCACCATGATGAGTTGAGAGAGGCTGTGAAAGAAAGAGAATTCTTTTAGTACTTTTAATGTTGATTTTTCCTTACTTTTTGAATGAAGTGGTCCTCATTTTCATTTTGCATGGAGCCTCATAACTGTAGGCAGACCTGAAGTTAGGTATGTGTAATACTTAGTACAGTAGCTAATATGCAATATATACTCGATGATGACAAGCCAGCACAGCTTTTATTTTATTGCAAATTTTACATTAATTCTCCAATTGATAGAAAGGCTTTAACTAGCTTTAAAATAGAGAAGTAGAAACACAAATTTCATACACATGCACACACACACACACACACACGCACACACAGACAAATCTTGCCCTCCCTTTAAACAAAGGTGGGTATCCATCTCTCTGAGTGTGCAATATTCAGGGTCTTAAACCAAACATAGTTTTGTATTTTCCATTTTTCTGAACACATTCAGTCACATTATCTATAATTCTAGAAGGTGTAGGATCTGTTGCACTCCCTCATTCTTTTTCCCAGAACTGCACTCTAATCTTTTCTATGTAAGGTCAACTACACTGTCTTATTTCAGAAATGTATCCTATCTGGTTTCCCCATTCAAAGCGACTGGTAAGTTTTTATCTCCTGAAATCCTCGGCAAAGAAGATGAAAATGGGAAATAGAGATTTACTTCTATTCTCCAATAGAGAATCCAGGCTATTCAAAATAACCAGAACTCTGTGATACCTAATATAGACAATTGGACTTATTTACATGCATTTATCTTATGTTCACAGCTATCCTGTGATTTATTTGTTATCCCAAATGTTTTACAGATCAGAAAAATAAAGACTCAAGAGGTTATTTACTTGTCCCTTAGCGAAGTAATAGAACTGGGGTCCGATTCCTAATTGACTCAACAACGGTCCAATAAACATGGTTCCTCATACTACATTAGGTGTTCATGCTGCTGTTTGTTGGGTTATATTTCTTTTCCTTCATATAAAATCTCCTTGGGACGTATGTGTATCAAACGAGAATCCTGGAGAAACAGAATACTAACCTTAAAAAAAATGAAGCCTCCATATTGGTTTTTTAATAATTTATTATCCCCAAATTATTCATTTGTCCCCTAGGAGGTGATGGGCTTTGTGTTCAGTGCTACATTTTTTTCAAGGTGGAAGGACATTTCTGTTTTCAAGTACCCTACAATTTAATGGCAAGACACACACAGAAACATGAAATGTAGTATTTTTCAAACTCTAATTTGCATCAGAATCTCCTTAGGGTATGTAAAATCACAGACTGCTGAACCCAATCCCCAGAGATTCTAATTCAGTAAATCTAGGGAGGGCCTGGTGATTTAAATTTCTCGCAAGTCCTCACATGATAACTGACACTAGAGCTGGTCTAAGGACACGTTATGAGAACCACTACTCTAAAATAATCCTTATAAGGGGCATTTGTGCGTTGAAATAGATGACAAAGGAGAGCTACCAAGTCTTTAGGGTGAAATCAGGAAAAGAGTCACAAAAGAGGGGAATTTGTACAGAATATTGGAGTGAGCCAGTGAAGAAATGGAGGGATGAAAAGGATGGGATGAGGAAGTCCTTCTAAGTAGAAGAAATTCACATGTCCTTTCTAAAGCTGGAGTGGTAAAACACTCAGGTTATACTATTGATAACACATCAGGCTCCCTTAGCTTTGACCAAAGATTACGAGATAGTCAGTGACTGATGAACCTGCATCAGATACAATGCTTTGTTCCGGAGTCATTCTTACGTATCTCTCTATAGAGCTTATTCTGCTTGAATATTGCAGAATATTGAAATAAATAAAATCTGCAGAATATTGAAAGTTTTGAGAAAAGAGGTCACACCTATGGCATTTTTCTGCCTCTAGTCTCCAATGTCTGCTTCACAGAACCCAGTAACAAATGTTTGTTTATTGAATCCTTGAGTGCGTGAGTGAGGTAACCTAAAATAGAATCTCCATAATCCACAAAACTTATCTGAGGATGACATCAACTGTGAACCTTCCATTCGGGGCATGAGAACACGTTTGAATCTCTGATTTATGGGGTTTATTCTCTCCAGTCTTAATAACTATTAGGAAATAATGAAGATATTAATCAATTTAATAACTCAAAATACACTTTGGTATTCTAACTGCCTCTCCACTGTTAATGCGATTGAAGATATGAAAACATTGGGTGGAATTAGTAAAAAGGAATATAAACAGCTTGAGACAGAATTCAAGACAGCATGCTGGGCAATTACCAATCTACATCAGAAATGATGGCCCTGATGTGAGCGTCCTCAGAGTCAGACTGTCGCAATCTGTCTGCAGCAAACACAGAGCCACACGCTTTCCAGCCACACATGGACCCACAGCAGGCACGGCAGGAAAGCCGCTCACAGGTCTCTTCATCAGATGCTTTAGGGTTCTCTTCTGGTTTGGTTTTGTTTATTTTTTTTCGGAATGATCTCTATTTTGAAATATTCAGATGGATTTATTCAAAATTACATTTATGGCAGAAGAGTCAATATGCCTACATTGATCCTAGAAATGTGACAGGATCTTGTTTTGGAATATGTGTTTCTTTCTTTTTTTTTTTCTCACTCTTCAGCAATATTCCATGTTTCTTACACAAAATGTTGTTTTCTAGAGGTCTTAACAACCCCTGAAGTCTCTTGCTCCTATGTTGCTTAATTTATATCTGTTTTTAAAAATCTGCTTTGGCTGTGGTGAAAATGATTATAGAATTTTAAAACCACTTTAACTGGTCCAAAGGAGAAAGTGAGTTGTTACGTGTTGTTACTTGCTGCTTTTTAAAACGTGTTTTCGACTTTGAAGGTCAGAACTCTGCTCTGGGTTTAGAGGAAAGGCTAGGCTTTTCTCAGATAGTCAGCAGAGAGTAGAGAGTAAGCAGAAAGCATTAGGAACTCAGAGCCAAACAGAGTGAAGGCAGATTGCCAAGAGCCTCTTCTGCAAGAATCAGTAGCTTCATTTTCTAGACCGACCTCTCTCGGTCCGTTTAATCCATCAGATAAACCATTCTTGCAAATGTAGCCATTTTAATCCCTGTGAACTCAGTGTTTGTATCTTAACAGTTAGAAAACCTTGAAAATATGCTCCTTTTCATTCTTACTCCATTAGTTGAAAATGATGAGACTATTCGCTGGTGATGGATTCCGGCTGAAGAAGGAGCAGGCTTAGGTGTTAGGAAAGGAGCTGACAATTGGCCATCCATCTTCTCTACCCAACAAGTCATATTACAAAAATGTATGTTACTATTCTAACTGTCCCCCTTAGATATTGGATATTTTGTCTTCTACCCTCCTCAGGACATAGCACCATTTCACTAAAAATTATGGTATCCATTCTAACTGTTACTTGAGTTAAATTAGGATTCCATGGATTAGGTTGATGCAGCAGTCTGTTTCTTGGTTGTTGGCTCATATAAATAAGCAGAAATGACTAAAATAGAGTGCTTCTCATATCATCAAGAAAGGAAAGGCAAAAGTAAAAAACAAAAATAAAAATTCCCGGCTAATTCTCTCACTAAGATTATTATGGAATCTAATAATGATAATAATGCCAAAATACAGTTTTGTTAACATCTAGTCTGCTAATCACTAAATATGCTTTAACTGGCTTAATCATTGTAAAAAATGCCCTGAACTAGGCATCAATATACCCCTTTAACAAATAAAGATACTGAGGCTCAAAGATACTGCAAAAGTGGGGATTCATCCTCAGTTTTCTGTTCCTTATTCATCTGACCCCAACAAATATGTACTTAATGACAAACTATACTTATTTTTTTAACTAGTAATACAGATAATGCCAATATTGGCAAAATAAGTACCATTGTCTAAAATATCGTAATAATTCCAGATGTCTGCTTTGTGCTGAAAGTACTGAGTACTAGAATTCCTTGGGTATCTTGCTAAAAAAATCTTTCCTAATTGTATGGGATGCGAAGGGAGGGTTAACATTTCTGTCTATTTTTTTTAAGACTATTTTTTTTTAAAGATTTTATTTATTTGACACAGAGGTCACAAGTAGGCAGAGAGGCAGGCAGAGAGAAGGAGGGGGAAGCAGGCTCCCTGCTGAGCAGAGAGCCCGATGTGGGGCTTGATCCCAGGACCCCGAGATCATGACCTGAGCCGAAGGCAGAGGCTTAACCCTCTGAGCCACCCAGGCGCCAAGACTATTTTTTTTTTTAGCAGTTTTCAGTTTACAACAAAATTGAGAGAGGAACGTACAAATTTCCCATTACTCCCTACCTTCACAAATGCATAGCCTCCCCAATTATCAACATTACCACCAGAATAATGCTTTATTCCCCCACCCCACCCCACACACCAGGAATGAACCTGCACTCACACATCATCATCACCAAAGTCCACAGTTTTACCTTAGGGTTTACTCTTGGTGTTGCACATTCTGTGGGCTTGGACAAATATATAATGACATATATCCATCATTGTAGAATCATACAGAGTATTTTCCCTGCCCTAAAATTCCTCTGTGCTCCACCTAGTAATCTCTCCCCATACACACATCTGCCAGTCACTGATCTTTTTACTCTTTCTTTAGTTTTGCCTTTTCTGGAATGTCACAGAGTTGGAATCATACAGTAAGTAATCTTTTCACAGTAGCTTCTTTCACTTAGTAATATAGCTTGTAAGATTCCTCTCTTTTGTGATTCATTTCTTTTTAACACTGGATAATATTCCATTGTCTGGACATGCCGTAGTTTATCTATTCACCTGCTAAAGGACATCTTGGTTGCTTCCAAGGTTTGGCAATTATGAGTAAAACTGCTTAATATCTCTGTGCAGGTTTTGTGTGGACACAAGTTTTCAACTTCTTTATGTAAAATCCTACCAAGGAGCATTATTAATGGATCATTTGGTACTAGTATGTTTAATTTTGTAAGAAACTGCCAAATTGCCTTCCAGAGTGGTCATACCATTTTGCATTCCCACCAGCAATGAATGAGAATTCCTATGGCTCTACATCCTCGATAACATTTGATGTTGCCAAAGTTCTGGATTTGGGCCATTCTAATAAGTGTGTAGTTGTATCTAATTGTTTAATTTGCATTTTCCTGATAACATATGATGTAGAATATCTTTCCATATGCTTGTTTGCCATCTATATACCTTCTTTGGGGAGATATCTATTAAGGTCTTTGATCCATTTTTTAATTGGATTGTTTGCTTTCTTATTGTTGAGTTTTAGAGTTCTTTATATATTTTGGTTAACAGGCCTTTAGCAGATGTCTTTTGCAATTGTTTTCTCCCAGTCTGTTGGCTTGTCTGCTAATTCTCTTGACATTATCTTTTGCAAAGCAGAGGTATTAATTTTAATGAAGTCTACCCTATCAACTATTTCTTTTATGGATCGTGTCTTTGATGTTATATCTAAAAAGCCAACCCCACACCCAAGGTCATCTAGGTTCTTTGCTGTGTCTAAGAGTTTTTTTTTTTTTTTAGGATTTTATTTATTTGACAGAGAGAAACACAGTGAGAGAGGGAACACAAGCAGAGGGAATGGTAGCAGGAGAAGCAGGCTCCCCTCTGAGCAGAGAGCCCGATGCGGGGCTCGATCCCAGGACCCTGGGATCATGACCTGGGCTGAAGGCAGACGCTTAACGACTGAGCCACCCAGGCGCCCCTATTCTAAGAGTTTTATATGTTTGTGTTTTATATTAAGGTCTGTGATCAGTGAGGGTCATCTTTTTTGGTCATGTTGAAGTGAAAAACCCTCAGCCCACACTTCAGCCATTCTCACCAAAGACAATGGTAGAAGCATTTAAAATAACTTGGATGGATTTGAAGAAGTGCATTTCCACTTTCCTGACCCCTTGTCTTCACTCCAGGGAAGTAGGAACAGCCAGTCTGATTGGTGAGGACATGGGCACAGCAGAAGACCTGAGTTCAACCTCCAGTTCTGCTGCTTGCTCCTTTGTGAACTGGAATAATTCATCTAACATCTCTTTAGCTCACTTTTCTTTATAGCAAAGTAAGGTTCAACACTCCTGCCCTCATAGGTCTGTTGTGAGGATTTCATGAGTCAAAAGAGGCAAAGTACTTGGAACTTCCAAGCGCATAGCAAGTACTTAATACGAGAACACTTAATCATTGCTATTTGGTTGTATTACTAGTGGGCATGGTCATTGCACTTCAATATTAATCATCAAGACAAAAATAACCTCTTTAACTCTGTTAAGGTGCAACATGTACCTGATCTTATCTTTTACTTTTTACTTTTACTTTCTGGGCTCAAGGGGAGAGTTCTCTGATTCCGTGTGGTAAGCACAAAGATGCCAACACTATCTCTATTCTTCAAATGATTGGTGTGATGGGAAGACAACAGAAGGAAGCCCAGTTGAGACACTCTGTTTGATTAAAGGTTTATAGGAGAGACTTGTTTTGGATGTAGATGTGTCTTTAACTGAGCTGTTCACATAATGATTACAATTTGATTTTCATTTAACTGCCAATTTTTATATGTACTCTATTGGTAAAAAGTCAGAGCAGAAAAGAGGACTGGATTAGGGGAAAAATTAATTACCTGACCCTGTGGAGGCCACATAAGAAATCTAAAATATAGAACACTAATTATTTCTAGTTGTTTTCCTCTCAATCTTTGGAGAAACAAAGTATCCTTTTATGGAACTTATAAGGCCGTGAGATGCTAGAGGTCAAAAGGACTGTTTTCACCAGCTAGCAGGGATTTCCTACCTCTTCTACCATGGATCTCTTTGCAGTGTGAAGTTTATGGACATTTTTACAGAATAATGTTTATAAGTGCATAACATAAAACATGTGGAATTATTAAAAATATATTGAAATAAATTATAATTTATCTTTACTAATGTATAAATGACAAGGTATACCAGTAGGTCCGATAATCATTGAACTTTTAAAATAAGGATGAATTTACATGACGTTTTGAAAGATCTACACTATCTTAATGTGAAAAAATCTGTGATTTCTATTGCTGATCAAATGGCAGGTACTGCTAATACCTTTTTGGCTTATTGTCTCTATTCAATACTGAAAGAAATGCTCAATTTCGGCTGGAAGTTCATTAAAATCCAGCAGTTCCAGTGTTCTGCCTGAGACTGCATTCTCTTGCCAACCTCCAAGGCCTATCCACAGGCAGGTAACTTGGGGTCTGTGGCTCTCAGGTTAAGAACCTCTTTCCAAGTCCAACATGATTACCTAGATGTGGGAACTGAGGCTCAGGGAGCTGGAGCTTGCCCAAGTTCACATATTGTTAATTTCAGGCAAAGTTGAATTCACAAGGAAAAGCCCCTGATGGCTAATCCATTGTTCATCATCCCTGCTGTTCTGTCTGCTGTGAAGCCATTTCAAATGAAGATGAGGAAAAATTCCTTTTCATTATTTTCTAACGATTGAATTAACTTCATTGTAGACTGAATATCATAAAGACCCTATAAAAAAAAGGGCAACTTTGGCAGAGTGGGGTCCAGTAAAAATCTAGTTTAAAAAAATAATAATCTCAGGAGAAAAAGGGGTCTACTCCTTTGAGATTTTCACATAACTATGAATTTTTATATCACCAAGTCCAAATTAACTTCTTGTTTATGTTAGAAAACACTGAGTGTAGCTAAATTCACCTTACTGAAGAGTTGCTTGAGCTTAGGGGAAAGAACTATTTGACTCCCTTGGTTAACATATTTAATTTTGAGGCAGTATTTCCTGTCAGGTTATTAATTTTTCCCGTTTTTATTTTCCTACTAATGCAGACCTTTGCTTTATTCACTTGGACTCTCTCTATTTCCTCTACTAAGCTGGTCCAAAAGTTATGTGATGCTTTGAGTGCCCTTTATTATTAAATGTATCAAATGCAAACCTCTGATTCAAAGCAGAATGATAATTCTTACGTTCATTGAAAAAAAAGAGAGAGAATATGGTCTAGTTAAGCCTCTCAGGGCAATGTAAATTAGTTAACAACTGAGAATTGAACTTGATGGCTTATCCTTAAGGATGCATTCTTGTGAGGTCCTATTTTGTTTAATTGACCAATGCTTAACTGGTACCCCTAGGTCATACTTGGTGACAAAAACTCCTTATACCCTTATGATGGAATCCTAGTGCCAAGTTCCTGGGTCCTCTGGGGTGTTTACCATGGAGGCAAGGATGTCCATATTTTGATGAAATTCATAATTTGGTGGCAATGCTCATGTGATATTATTTGCAGAATAGCAATATTAGTTTAATATTAGTTTAATTAGTTTATTTTTCTTTTTAACACTTATCGCTTAATTCTTTGTTATCAACTCTATGGTAACAAGTGACTCGTGGGCGCTATCAGAAAGCTCTTAAAAAAATGGCGTGTTTCTTTTGGCCTTACATACAAATTATACATTCTATACAATAGACAAAATTAGAAAAGTTACAGGGGAAGAATGAGGGAATGAAAGAGTTGTGAGCACAAAACGAAAGCCAAGTGACAGGTCAACAGTCCGTATGAAAGTGTGTGAAGTGGATGATAAGCACTTGGTGAAGCAGGATGTAGAGAGTCATTGCCTAAATCCAGTTATTCGTCTGGAAAATGTGTTGAGATGTCTAGAACTGCCAGGCAGCTCAATCCACCATGAACTTAAATGTTGCAAGTATTGGAATGAAGGATGCTTTAGTAGCAGCACTTATTGGAGTAGATGGGGCTGTTGGATACATAAAGATGTGATTGCTGGAATGTAGTCATTAGCATGGATGTTGTTTCAGTTTTCCTGCCCCTCACTTCTTTCTTTCTTCCTTTTATCCCTAAGCACCCACTTGTTCCCCTTCCAACCTCACAAAAAACAGGCCACCATGCTAATGTCTTGTGTGTGTCTGTGTATTTGTCTTCTTCCAAAATGTGCAATGTGTTTAGTTTTTACTATTACTATTCACTATTAAATCATTATTATCACATTGACTATCTTATTTATTTCTGTACTATTTCAATAAACATATTTTTAAGATCTGTCCAGTTTACTTGTGTTCACATAATCCTCTGCTTAATCTAAGTGTTGCATATTGCTCCATGGTATACACCTAACACATTTTTTTTTCTCTCTTCTCTTAGCAAGGATATAATCCCAAGTTGTTTTCAACTCCTTACTACCAAAAATCATGCTGCAATGCACATTCTTATATATTTGAGGGTCCTACATTTTATACAGGTATAACATTTGATATTTTGCTTCTCAAGTGAGAGTCCTCATAAGCACCCCTTTTTTCATCTGGGGCCTATTTTTAGTCATCATGATGCAAGGTCATATTGTAGGAGCCAAATGGATCACCAGGGTTTAACTTGTATTTTAAACTCTAACATTGATTAAAAATCTTTTCTCCTCTTGATGATTGGAATCAATTACTCAAATCAGTTGGGTGACTCCTTCTTGCCTCTGGGTGTCTGGACACAGTGAGTCTAAAGTGCCCTGAAAACAACCATAATTTGTAATTCAGTAAGAACTTTGATGTCTCCATGCAACTGGGTGGCTCAGTCAGTTAAGCATCTGCCTTTGGCTCAGGTCATGGTCCTAGAATCCTGGGATCAAGCCCCACGGCAGGCTCTGCTCAGGAGGGAGTCTGCTTTTCTCTCTGCAGCTGCTCTCCCTGCTTGTGCTCTCTCTCTCTGTCAAATAAATAAATAAAATCTTTGGAAAAAAAAAAAAACTTTGACTTATTTTGCTTAGCATAATACCCTCTAGTTCCATCCATGTTGTTGCAAATGGTAAGATTTCTAAGACTGATGAGTCACAGATCTGTACCCCTGATCCAAATAACACATTATATGTTAATTAAAAATATTAAAAAAAAAACTTTGATGGATCCTATGGCAGGTGTTATGGACAGAATTGTGCTCCCCCAAACCCATTGGTTGAAGCTTTAACCTCCAAAGTGGCTATAGTTGGAGATAGGGACTGTAAGGAGGTAACTAAGGCTAAATGAGGTCTTAAGGTAGGACTCTAATCTAATAGGACTGATATCTTTTTAAGAAGAAGAAGAAATACCAGAGAGATAGCTGTGTCTCCCTCTTTCATACAAAGAAAAGACCATGTGAAGATACAGTAAGAAGATAGCTGCCTATAAACCAAGAAGAGAATTTTCAACAGAAACCAATCCTGATGGCACTTTGATCTTAGACTCTACCCTCTAGAGCAGTAAGAAAATAAATTTCTCTTGTTTAAGCTGCCCAGTCCCTGGAATTTTGTTATGGCAGCCTGAGAAGACTAACACAGTAGAAATGTACCCCTTTTGGAGACCAGAACCCACAATCCTGCAGACTTCCAAGATGCACAAAATCCCTTAGAGCATAATGTAGAGTCACGGTTAGTTGGCTACTTCTGCTTCCATCCACCTCATGGTCCCTGGATCCTGTTGAGAACATTGTCCCATGTTGAAATCTTGGATTTGATATATAAACTGCATCCTGAAGGCTGACACCTATTCTATCAAAGTGTTGCTTTTGAGTTAGTGTTTCAGTTGAGCCATTATAAGGCCATTTTAGCACTCTATGAGACTCGGTACCTTTGGATGTTCACCAAATCAATGGCCACATACTGTATCTGAGGCCTCTTTAATCTTCTCTAGTAATGATACTGCATCTGGCAAAGCAGCTTGATCAGGCCTTACAGTTGGTTAAGTCTGCAGTAGCTCACAGTTATTCTTCAGGATTGATTCAGTTTCTTTGTCTACCAAATGAAGATATAATGGGAACTAACACCCCTGCATCCTTTAGGTGTTTGTGGTGGCTATCCTCCATGGATACAATATAGGTTTGTTTTGTTTTGTTTTTAATTTACTATTTGGGCTGGGTGAGAGTTTGGAAGTGGGGGGGGGGGGTTATGCTCCACTGGCCTGTCCATTCTAATAATGCTTATCTGACAGGAAAGAGAACCAATATGGTGGCTTCACCAAATGCCAAGTGTAACAATTCCAATTATATTGTCAGAGACTGAGGAAGGACTGTTGATAGGTGGACATAGTGGGACCAACTGTCAGTGGACTTTAGTCATGTATTCATAGGACCCCAGTTTAATAGAAGGAGGTTCATGATGATACTTTGGGACTCCAGGTCCCAAATCTTATTACCAGATTTTGTAAACAGTAGTCAACAAAATGCCCCAGATATCTGGTTATTACCATTTCTCCACTGAGTAAATGGTGGTGGGGAGTTTGTAGCAAGTGGGAGAATCCTTATTTGCTATGATCATGAAAGTTCTTCCTCCTAGAGACTCAGCTACCTCCTCTGGCTATGGATTCTGGATCTGAATATTGATTTGGATCTAAGGATGAGGAAAAGAGAGTTTTAATTTTTTTTTAATTGAGGTGACTAGACTTACCCTACTACGATTCCACCCTTGATTTTTGTTTGTTTGTTTGTTTGTTTGTTTGTTTTATAAATGATAAGCAACACTCTCCATGATTCCCTGCCTGTCTCTCTTGTCCCTAAAGATGCCATGATTGATGAAATATCTCTACAACTCCATGCAGGTCAAACTCCCTGACTTCCTTCCTGTTTTGCCAGGCAACTATGGCCTCCTGGCTTCTGGTAGTTAAGTGTTCCATCTGTTCTCTTTTACTTGGTGGGGGAAAGTGTCAAACCCAGTGACTCCCTGTCCTCCTGTGGACCCTGGTCTTTGGAAGAAAGCCATCACACAATTTACCAATGCTGCAGCTCTCTGTTTCTTACACTCCCTACAGTCAGAACTCTGGCCAGCTCATCCTCATGGTCATCATGCTTCCACTGCCCTGGGCTATACAGACAGAATGAATCTTTCTCAGGGTGGCTGGGAGGCGGGGGGGTAGGGATGGGGTGGCTGGATTGTGGACATTGGGGAGGGTATGTGCTGTTAAGTGCCATGAAATGTGTAAGCCTGATGATTCACACCTGGGGCAAATAATACATTATATGTTAATAAAAATTAATTTAAAAAAAAAACTTGAAAGGATCTACAGACCTATTAGAAATAGAGTTTTGGGGCACCTGGGTGGCTCAGTGGGTTAAGCCTCTGCCTTTGGCTCGGGTCTTGATCTCAGGGTCCTGGAATTGAGCCCCTGCATCGGGCTCTCGGCTCAGTGGAGAGCCTGCTTCCTCCACTCTCTCTGCCTGCCTCTCTGCCTGCTTTTGATCTCACTCTGTCAAATAAATAAATAAAATCTTTAAAAGAAAAAAAAAAGAATGAATCTTTCTCTTTATGTTCTTGAGATTAGTACAGTTTCATATGAAACATCAATATAAAAGCAATAATGCATGCATTGAGGGAGAAGAAAAAAACTAGAAAATATATATACATCCCATCTATTGCTGTCTGAAGTTATTTGCAGGATGAAATTGGTGGGTCCTAACAATTGAGCCAGGTAAGGGTTTGACAACTTAATGTAGGTAAAATTAAATATTGGGAAGACTGGATAAAAATTTGAGGAGCAAAAAGGGAAACTGTAAAAGAAAACTAGATGCTTAGTCTTATATGTGAAGGGGAGTGAAAAACACATAGAGAAGGTAAATGGGAAGCCAAATGAATGGAGTGAGGGACGATGGGTAAATAAATGACAGACAGCCCCCAAAGGTCATTGTTAATAAAAAAAAAAAAAAAAAACAGCAATTGGAAGGTGTAGTGGGATTTGAAGGCTAGGGTCAGAATAATATAAAACCGAAGTCTCTGCTGATGAAAAGTTAATGTCATGTTAATTAATGCTAGTTGAAGCCCGCTGAAGAAAGCAAGTCTCCAAAACCAAAGTTGTAAACTAAAATGAACTCATGCTTATTTCACACATACAGCATGTTCTGGTATCACATTTATTAAAGTCACTAGCAGTTGAAAACAGTGAGCAAGCTACATTGCTCCCCCACCTTAATAAATGCATGGTGATTATCCAGAGATTGGGAGTGATACTCATTAACAAATTGTTTCTCACAGAATGTCTACAAACTTCAAATCAGCCCCTTTTAATTTGAAAGCTATGTGCTGTTTAATTTTTTAAGCAGTTTCTATAACCCTCACTGTATCCCGGGCAACGGTCTAAGACGTGGGGCCTCAGTGGTGGGCGCCACAGATGCATTCCCATTTCCCAAAGCGTCAAGTGATCTACGATCTTCCATGATGTACACTCTTCCATGTATTTATCACTGCTGTATGAGATTAAATGTTCAGATTTACTGATATGTATAAAAAGTCGCATATATTCAAATACACATCAATACCTATGCAAAATCTCTGAGTGATTCTTGGCTTCTTTTTTTTTTTTTTTTTATATCGTACCCATCAGCAAATATTGCCACCCTCACCTTCAAAATACATCCAGATAGAGCCGTTTGCTACTGAGGCCAGTATGAACCATGGAGCCCAAACAGCCATCATCTCTTGCCCAAGTTGCAATAACCTTCTAATGAGTTTCCCTTTTTCCACTCTTGCTAGTCCTCCTCTCCATAGCCTACAATCTACACAGCAGCCAGAATTAAACGTAGATTACACCACCCTTTTGCTCATATCCCCAATAACTTCCCATCTCAATAGGACTAAATACCTACGATATTTAAAAGGGGTGACAGCCTCACTGGCCTTCTTGCTGTTCCTCGGATACACAAGCTGGTGTTTACCAAGGACCTCTGAACTCCCTGTTTCAGCTACCTGACTACTTCTCCCCAGATGTGGCCTCTTCCCTCACCCCTGGTCTCCTTCGAAGTGGAGAATACCTAGCAAGTGCCTTTCTAACTATCCTATTTTAAATACTGTCTCTCCCCCTGCCCCATTATTTTCCACTTCATTATCCCACCTAACTTTCCTTTATGGCCTCATTTGGTGATGTACTTTTTTTTTTTAAGATTTTTTTTATTTATTGGACAGAGAGAAACACAGCAAGAGAGGGAACACAAGCAGAGGGAATGGAAGCGGGAGAAGCAGGCTTCCTGCTGAGCAGGGAGCCTGATGCGGGGCTCGATCCCAGGACCCTGGGATCATGACCTGGGCCGAAGGCAGACGTTTAACGACTGAGCCACCCAGGTGCCCCTGGCGATGTACTTTTTAGTTTACTTGTTTATTGTCTCCCTTCTCCTAGTAAAATGTAAGCTCCACGGAGGCAAGTATTTGCACATTTAGTTTGCTGGTGTCTCCAGAGCTTGATACATATTAGGGACTTAATACTAAGAATTGTTGAAAGAATAGAAAAGAAGCTTTTATTAAACAGGTGGGCATAATTCAATTTTATTAGCCCCTAGATTCTAAGTAAGCATTCCTTATAGCTTATTCCTGCTACCTTTCCTCAAGCCATGAAGAAAAAAGAAAATCCTTTTCTAGGTAGAGTAGCCTGTACCTTGGAGACCTGGAGAATGAAAATTGAGATAGCAAGTGATGTCTAACCCAATTCAGGTTTTTACCATCTTCTTCATTCTTTATCTTCTCTCTTCTCCAGGTTAATTGTTAATCATGATTTTTTAGCTAAACCATGCCTGCTTTATATTTTATTATAATACATATCTGAAAATTATTGTTTAAATGTTTATAATAGAAAGATAAAAATTGGGGTGCTTGGGTGGCTCAGTTGGTTAAGCAGCTGCCTTCCTTCAGCTCAAGTCATGATCACAGGGTCCTGGGATCGAGCCCTGTATCATGCTCTCTGCTCAGCAAGGAGTCTGCTTCTCCCTCTCCCTCTGCCTGCCACGCTGCCTTGTTGTGCTCGCTCTCTCTATATATATATATCTCTCTCTCTCAAATAAATAAAAAGAATCTTTAAAAACAAAAAAGAAGGATTAAGATTATATTGGTTAAAACAAGTTAGCCAAAAATTCATATGAATATGACACCCCTAATAGCTATATAGCCCCTAATATGTATATGATATTAATGTAAGGGAAGTGATATTATCCCATCTAACTAAGGGGGACACTTATAGAATGGATTAAGGGTTCACCTAGTATATAAGGCTAGTAAGCCATGTGTGGGCATCTGGAAAAGGTTTTCAGCCCAAACATTTCAAATTATTTGTTATTGGATAAATGGTTGCACAATAAAAATTAATTTCAAAACTCAGTGCATAACACCACAATACCTCATACCCCTTTACTTCTTCTCAAACATGTTGGTGTTAGTATACTGACCAAATGATATAGCCTGTGGGCTTTATGATGTTTATATATTTCTCATTCTATGCATTATGCTTTGGACTTAATATTTTTGAGAATGGTTAAACTCTGGGGGGTCTCCGTCATCTTAGTAATCACAGTTTTAATTCACATTGAGGAAATATGTGATGATAGTGTAAATTCAGTAACACTTCTGAATGAGTGTAGATTGAATTCATTTCAGCCCCCTATACACACTGAGAAAAATACATAGATGTGTGAAGTATTTTACTCACGTATTCTACAAAATGTTCATTCATAGTTTTCACAGAGATTCAGGGACAACAGATCTAGGGCTACCATTTCAACTCCTAGAAAAGACGAGCTTCATTTTATATTTTTTTGTTTGGTTCCTGGGTTCCCAGGTCTCCACTCGTAGTGTCCAGGCCTCCAGGAGCTGTGGATCATGATGGCTAATTGTATGTGTCAACTTGAGCAGATAAAGGACACCCAGATAGGTGATAAAACATGATGACTATCATTACTTCTGAGCGTATCTGTTTGTATTTTAACAGCCCTTTTGGCGTATCACTTATACTTAAAAAATGTTGTAGTTGTCACTTTAGAATTTCCAATATACATTAACTAATATATCTCTACTTGCAAGTAACGCTCTGCCACTTCGAGGGCAGTGCTGGGCCCTATAACAAGGTATTCCTGATTTTTCCCTCCTAATCCTTACGGTATCACTGTCATTCCTTTCACTTAATCCAGATGCTTTTATCACCCAATATATTGTTGCTTTTATTAGTTCAAATGGTTATTCTTTACATCAATTAAGTATAAAAATAAAATGTCAGTTTTAATTTACACTATCATTTATCCCTTCTTTGATGCTACACACACACACACACACACACACACACACACACACACACACACACACACACACACATACCCCTGAGTTTCTGGCTCTATCATATTCCTTGTCCCTGAAAAATTTCTTTAAATACTTCTTGTAGGACAGGTCTGCTACTGATGAATTCCCTCAGATTTTGTCTTTTGGACAAGTCTTTATTTCTCTGTAACTTTGGACAGATAATCACACTATACATAATTATATATTGGTGTTTATTGTTTCTTTACTGGCTTCTTTCAAGATATTCTCTTTGTCTTTGGTTTTCTATGGCTTAAATATGATTCCTAGGTGTAGTTGTTGGTATTAATTTGCTTGGTGTTCTCCGAGCTTCTTGAATCTCTTGCTTGATGTCTGTCATTAATTTCAGAATAATCTCAGCTATTACTATTTTAAATATTTTTTCTTCTCTGTTCTATTTTTTCTTATTCTTCTGGCATTTTAACTAAACATATGTTACACCTTCTGAAATGTGTCCCACAGTTTTTGAATATCCTATTCTGTTTTTTCTTCACTTACTTTTTTCTTTGTATTTCAAATGGGACATGTCTATATATATATATATATATATATATATATTCCACTTATATATTTTTAAGCTCGCTGATTCTTTCCTCGGTTATACTTAGTTTACTGGTGCACCCACTTAAAGCATTCTTTGTTGCAGTATGTTTTATTTGTAGCATTTCTTCTTGACTCTGTTTCCATTTCTCTGCTTATATTATACATCTCTTCTTATTGCATATTTTTTCCAGTATAGCCCTTAAGATACCAATCATGGTTGTCTTAAATTTTTTGATAATTCTGATACCTAGGTCCTGAGTCTGGTTGTGAGATTTATTTTATCTCTTGAGAGCATACATTTTTTTTCTCTCCTTCCAGCATTATTTGTAATATTTTTGTTGAATGCTGGTCATTTTATATTGAGTGATAAGAACTGAGGTAAATAGACCTTTGGGGTAAGGCTCTACATCAGCCTGCTAAGAATCGGGCTGTGTTGGATGTTGGCTGTACCTGTGAGTGTCAGAAGTCTCAGATTCTTCTCTCCTCCTTGACCCTGGGTTTCCCTCAGCACTTCTCCTCAGAGACGGCCTGCATCTTGCTGTAGCCCACACTTACCAAACTTGAGCCTTGTTTGTTTGACAGCGATGTGTGAGAGGGCGGAGGATTTCTGTTATTTTAGGATTCAATTCCAGTTTTCACTGGGCCTTTGCCTCAGACTTGTCACACGCGTTTCTCCTGTGGGAGGACTCTTTCTCCTCTGAGACAAGAGAGCTAGAGGAGTCCAGAGTGGGAACAGTATCCTTCCAGCTGGGAAAAGGCTTTAAGTCTTCTCCCCCACCCCTCGAAAGTAGACATTTATGATGGAGAGCACTTTTTATGCATTTACAATGATTTCTTTTGCACTCCTCTACCAGGTCAAGGAAAGGAGATGACTGGGATCTTTACCATTAGAACCCAGTGGAGTTCCTAGAGGCAAACCCATGAAACTGGTGAGCACCCCAAGACCTCAGGTCACTGCTTGAGGTTTCTCACCTCAAGGGAGTCCACACTCAACCCCCTAGCAATTTGTCAAAATTGCTGTTTCAGTTTTCCCACCAGTTCATGGCTCCAACAACTTCTGCTTCAGAGAGGCAGATCTTGACTTGGACTTCCTCCATTCACCTGTCTCTCCAGACTGTAAGGTGGTGTCTTGCCCTGGGAACTCAGTTCTCTGAAAGAATAAGATAAGCCATTTCTTTTCATTTTATTTAACTTTTCTCATTTTAAGGATAAGAGTGATGACTTCCAAGCTCTTAACACGTCAAAACTGGGATCAGGAAGCCCTAAAGATGTTTACATATCTTATTTCATTTTCTCTCTCAAAGTTCCTGTGAGCTATAAGGCAAATTACTTCATCCCAAGAACAGGCCACTACTTATCAGATGTGGATCACTTAATTTCAAAGAACGTAGTGACTGGACTACAGAGTACTAGATTTCTATTTTCCATATACCTTCTGTGATACAAATTTTTATTACATTCTTCTCTTTGAAAGTAAACATAAATTGGCTCATTTTGCTTTCAGTGAACCATTTATTCATTCGTTTATCAAGTATCTATGAAGGATCAAATATGGGCTCGGCATTGCATAGGATCCTGCCAATACCACAGTATCACCCATGTTCTGAAAGACCCCAGGTCACATGGGATAGGCAGAAATCTAAATAAATAATTTAAATACTTTGAGATAAGTGACAAAGCAAAAGTTTGTACAGGGTGCAATTAGGGTTGAAGGTAGAAGAATGTAAGTTTGGAAAATCAAAGTTGTTTTTCCAAAAGAATTAATGTCTCTTCTTCCTTGAAATAGTGCCTAAGATAGTGCCCTTGATATTTTGTCACTCAGCAAATATTTTGTCTGCTTAGCACTAAAAACTCAAAAAAAAATTATGTATGTATGTATGTATGTATGTATTTTTACATCTTGGACTATTAGTGGAAGTACTGTTTTCAGTAGCAATTTAGTGCCTGAACAATAATAATTTTATTTTTTGTTGGAACTCAGAGGTCTGTCCTATTTTAGAACCAGATTATTATGCTTTAAAGGGAGCTTGAGAGGTCTAGGTGCACTGACACCGATATTTTTAACAACTCTTCCTGAATATATATGCTCGAGTGACTTCCCCCCCTTTGACACAATAGTCACCTTCAAAAACTATTCCGTTATTTCAGTAACGTCACCATTGACCAAAAAATTACTGGACTGCCTCTCTTGGAATTGCTTTCAGATTCTACAGCACATTATTTTGTATATTGGCAATGGTAGAAAATCTTCATCTGCTGAGATTAAATGTGATTTATGAATATAACCAAAGTCAAACGTAAGCTGCAGACATAGAGAATCTAAAGGAAGAGAACAAATTTTAGTCAAATTAAGATTTGCTTGAAAATAATAATTTCACATGGCTTATAAAAACATTTATCTAGTATAAAACTTAAAAGGTGTGGGTCAAAATTTATCATAGAATATCTATGAGGATTATTTTATAGGCAATATTATTTGAATTTATATATTTTGAGGCTTTTCAAAGCACTATACTATAATGATACATTAAGTGTAAACTTACATCTGAATCAAAGTCCTAGTGTCCATTTTTAACAGATTACACACAAATTGGATATATCATACCACCACCCCAAAATTATAGGTTTCAATCAAAATTGGTTTCAGTACTTAAAAACACAATGAAAAAATCATTTTTCCTTCTTAGCACTTAGTTACTATCAGAGTCCCAAATCCTTCCTTTTTTTAAAAAAATATTTACCATGATTTTTAAGAATCTCATCAGTATCTATTGTGTTGGAAGAGCCACTTAAAGAGAAAATATAGAAGAAAAACCACATATTAACATACTAGCAGATGATAAATACGTCTGGACCAGGCAAAGGTGAAACCGGAGATGGGAGGTATTAAAATATATGCTGTTCTCACAGCCATTTCTCTTCCCACAGAATAAAATTGCACTATGGCATACCTGACTTCATGCACATTGCTTTGAAATTGTATCTTGTGGGTGTCTCCATAGTCGAGGCAATAAAATGTGATGGATTTCCAGTCCCTATCGCTTCAGGGAGGATAAATTTAGGAAACAATCGGGATGTAATTGAGATCAATACCAGCTGCTGAGAAACTACAGTGATCTCACTGACTGATGACGAATAAGGAAGAGCCCACAAGTAACCTGCTGCTATGCCAAAACTTCTCTGTTTTTTTTTTCCTCCCCACTTCAAATTAGAGAAGCACAGAGAGAGGAGGAATCAATTTCCTCTTAGTAACAAGAGGCATTCATGGTGTCAATACTCTTAGAAACCGGAATCTCTGTTAGATATAAACCACCACTTGTAAGTAATGTAGTATGGAATTATAGTTTAAACTCTATGTTCGGCTGAATATGTTTGGGTAATGAAATAAATGGTGAACAGCTTTATCTGTAACACTATTGAAAAATAAAGTCATTCAGAAAGAAAATCATCTTGCTGCAGAACGTAATGAATAATAATACCCGATATTTATTGAGAACTGAAAATATGGCAGCCACTTATCTCATTTATCCTCACAACCACCTTTCAAAACCAACCCTAATCCTATTAACCTTTTTTTTTTTCCTTTTAAATCCATGAGTAAATTTCAGGACAGAGAAGTTAAATAAGTTGCCTAAGCTTTCACAGCTAAGAAGTAGAAATACCAGAAGTCAAATCCAAGTAAATGGAGTCCAGAATTGAGTGTTTAATGTAATCCTATACCAAGAAGTCATGGTGAGGATGGGAAGAAATGCAAGATAGTCCCCCTGCAAGACTCATGACTTTTGACTTCATCAGTACCAGAAAGTGTTTTATTGGTTTCAGTGTGTTTACAGGTGTAAGCAAAAGTGGGTCTGCATTAATCATGTTCAAAAACATAGCCTTCTGGTTCTGAATGTTGGTGCGGAGCACTCCAGCTCCCTGGTTATTAGCGCCACAATTGCAAGGGATTCAACTCATCTTCTGAAATAAGTTGCCAAGTTCAAAGATCAGGAATGTAATGGCAGTGCTTTCAAAGGCTTTGGGGCTGTATATTCTGGTCTACCCTCTATTTCCCCTCCTTTCCTGAGTTCCTCTTTGATCTCAAGCTAAACATCAGAATCTGCCTTTTAAAAAGAATTGAAGTGCCTTTCATTTTCTCTCAGCTGCCTGAGGAGCAACATCGTCTGCATCTTATGTGAAAAAAAAATTTATTCCTCTCTAAAAATAACTTCAGCCTCAAATCCCCCCTGCAAAGAGGTGGAAATAATTTATCTTGAACTCAGAGAAGACAAAAGAAGGTAATTGCCTGGGTGAGCCATTACCTGCAGCAGGGGAGGCAGGCGAAGGAGCCATTACCAGTCCCGCAAAGGAAGTAACAGAGCATTTCCGGCTTAAGGCTTTGCAGAAGAAGAGGTCTGGGCGCAGTCTCCTCTGGGCTATTCACATCCTTTTTTGGACTAGGAGCACTCACCGAATCAACGTACACTCCTGGATGTGCTCTGGTGGTTTTGTTCTCCTGTGGTTCTCTCCTTCCTCCCATTAATGCTGTAAGTGCCAAGAGTAACAAGTGCTTGAACAATTAATTTCCTTGTTCTTTAGCTAAAAATAAACTTGTTTAAGGGAAAATATATATGAAATTACAAGTGGGGTTTTAAATTAATAGGCTTATATATGAAACGCAGATCAAAAATGGAGTATGTGACATGATGCACATCCAGATACACGTATACCTTGTACCTGGTAATAAACACTCACTGTAAGTTAAATTTAAATAGGCATAAATTAATTAATTTAGATTTACAGTCTGTCTTGTTGCAAGAAGTCTAGAATGTTCATAGGAACTCCATCTTTGAAAAATGTATTTTTTGCTTTGGTCTATTGTTTTCCCAAGAACTTTGTCAAGTTCGGGCCATTTTTTTTAAACTTCATTTAATCATTGAAAAAAAACAATGTGCTTATGGCCAGCTATGGCATATTAGGCATTCACTGTAAACATCCATCTCTGAACCTGCCTGTTTCTTTTTTGTATAGTCTTCTAATCCTGCCTCAATTCCTCAGCTTTTATTTCATTTCCTTAGTGCACGAGGTTGTAGAGCATTATTTTGAACTTCTTACCACATACTTTCCTGCAAAAACAATGATATAAACAATAGCTATATTCCCAAGCAAGCCCACAACAACCCATCATAAACCTGAAATACTACATGTTTGCAATCGTAATTTTTCTTGCTATTGTTCATTGAAAGTCATTTAGGCAAGTCATTTAACCTTAGTGGGCCTCAATTTCCTCTTCTATAAAATTAAGGGGCTGGACTATATGATATCCACGGCCCTTTCAGTCTCAACGATCTGTGGTGACACTTCTACTGCATTATGAGTCCGATGATGGAGTAAACTGAGAGCATAATCATCATCTCCAACCTTGTTTCAGGATTCATTCTGTGAAATTCTAGTTGGCCTCACTTTGATCCTGGAGCCAGGTTAGACATTTGGCACTTACTACCATCTGTTTTTTTAAGTTGCCTCTTATGACATAAAAGTAAGGTGAGTGAGCCATGGAGAGGAAGGTCAGAAGACTGCTAAGCCCCCTTGGGGAGATTCAAATGTAAGTCGGAGTGAGAAGAGCACAGCGCTGCCATGTGCATGGCATTGAAGTCAACCTGAGCTCAAGGTCCCGCATCATCACTTAATACCTCTGTGACCTTGGGCAAGTTATTTACACTATGCTTTCTCCCTCAAAGGAGGGTAATGACAGCACCCACCTCATAGGATTTTTATTAGGTTTTTATTAGGATGAAATGAGGAAGTGAATTAAAAATACCTGCTGAGCACTTAATAAACTATAGCTATCATCTTGAAAAATAAAACTTAGGAATCTGTCTTCCAGTTAAGTCGGAAATCACAGTGGTCCACTATATTCTAACCTATCATTTTGGCTTTACCTTCAAACTTACACATTGCTTTTAAACTTACACATTATTAATACAAGCGACTTACTCTGATACTTGTCTCAGATTTGTTTGCTTTTTTTTTATTTGTGTTTTATTTTTAAATTTTTTAGCCTGAGGCATAATTGACATACAAACATTCTGTAAGTTTAAGCTTACAATTGACATACAACAATCTGTAAGTATGCAGTGTGATGATTTGATACATGTATACTTTGCAAAATGATTACAATAAGGTTGACACATCCACCTTATATATATATACACACCTTATATAATTGCATTTTGTTACTGTTGATTTGGTAAGAATATTTAAGATCTATTTCTTAGCAACTTTCAAGTATAAAGTACAGTATTATTAAGTATAGTTACCATGTTGTTGTACGTAGATCCCTAGAGCATATTCCTCTTATAACTAGAAGTTTATTTCTTCAACCAATGTAAGGGGATAAGCAAAAATTGTTTATCACTATTATTTTGAGAGTATTCACTTATTCTCATTAAGTATACTTGATATACACAAGCCTGGTTTTCTGGTTGAATTTACAAATGATATAAATATTTCAGAATGAAACAAATCTTTTTAAAAATAATTAAAGAGGAAAATATCCTCTCTTTTCAATTCATTTTCCGGAAATAAGTGCTCAATATATGTTGCTAATGGGATAAAATATTTAAATACATGTGATTTTCCTAAGTCTATTGCTTCCTTCTCTGTTTCTCTAAACTGAGCTCCAGTATCAAAGTAGGAACTCTGGGGATTAGGGTAGTGCATATGTTGCAAAGAAAATAGAGACTCAGGCCTTGAAAGATGGACTTGTTTCTGCTCTGCCTAGAGGAAGCCAACACATGGTCATCTTCCAGTAATGCTGATCAAGCATGCAAATGGTGGGTCACCTGGGTGGCTGAATCGATTAAGAATCCGACTCTTGGTTTTGGCTCAGGTCATGACCTCAGGGTTGTGAGATTGAGCCCCACATCAGGCTCCGTGTTCGGCTGGAAGTCTGGTTGAGATTCTCTCTCTTCCTCTCCCTCTGCCCCTCCCCCTACTATTGCTTGCCTTCTTTCTCTCTCTCTTTCTCAAATAAGTAAATAATTGTTTTATCTAAAAAAAAGAAAATGTAAGAGCAATTCATGGAATATGCCTTCTAGGGGACCAGAATCAAATTGTCAAATATAAAACACTAGAAAATAAAAAAAGACAGAAAATCAGGCTTTCTGACTGGGAGGAAGTTAGGAAAGCTTCAATATTTAATAGTGATATAGAACTGAATTTTGAATGAACAGGGGAGGCCAAAAGGAAGGAAAGGCATGATTCTCTAGCATGACATCCATGCCATGTCCTTTAAGATAGGTCACATATGTCATTTCATTAATCCTGAAAACAACCAAATTCCCAGCTATTGGGTGAAGACATCATCACCCCAGGGAGTTGAATAATTTGGCCCAACATCACCAACTGCTACATTATGCAAGTGGAATTGAAATGCACATAAAGCCTGTGATTTCTCCTATGTGTGCCCTAGAGTCGGAGAGGAGCAAGAGTGGGCACTGAGTAAATGTCACTACAGAGATGTTTTGTACTATAAAATATTATGTACAACATGACTGATTCCCAGGGTCAGTACTTAAAGTTACTGACAATTATTGAGTATCAAGTATATGATTCAACCTATGTTTATCTTCTTGGCAAAGAAAATGAGAAGACTTTTCTTATTTTTAGACTTACATACTAAGTTTGCAACTCCAAAGGTAACAAAACGTTGCTATAATATTGGAATCTATGTGCAAATTACTGCAGAACCATGGTGGAGAGAAATTTGAGTTCCGCTTGGCAGATTGGTAAATAATTTACTGAGGCAATATTTGACACAGATGTTGAAGAATGGCTGACAACTTCAACAGACATAGAAAAAAGATGAACATCACACAGAAAAGAAGAAAAACTGACTTTAAAAGGGTCAAATATCTTCTGAGCAAAATACAGAATAGAAAGAGTAAGGTAGGTGGGGGATCAAAGAAAAGGTCGGGATAAAATGGGAACAAGAAGTCGGAGCTAGAGGTCAGCAGAGAAGGAGTAAATCCTATCTGTGGCACGGGAAGAATGGGGAAGAGGTGTCAGGTGGATAGTTGTTAAAAGGATTTTTCCAAATTATAAAATCCTGAGTTAGGTCAATAATCATGGAAATTAAGAGGAAAAGATAGACGGGCTCTATGATCAGCTTGGAGTTGGCTTGGGTTTCTCTCTCCCTCTTCCTCTGCCCATGCCCCCTCCATTCTCTCTTTCTCTCTCTCTCTCTCTCTCTCAAATAAATAAATAAATCTTTAAAAAAATAAAATACAAAAGCAAGATTATCCAGGTTTGTTGGCAGATCAAATAGTGCTTCTAGGGAAGAAAGACAGGGCAAGATGACTCCAAAGTTCCTGGGAGGAGTGGTATTACCTGATTTAGGAAAGGGGAGAAATAACGTGTATTGAATCAGAGACAGTTGGCTAGAGGTGCTTTCCAGAAAATATGAAACAGAATTTAGAGCCTAAGTCACGGACCGAGGATTTTTCAGACAATGTTGAATTTTAAAAGATTGATCAAACCTAGGTGAAAAAAACTTCATACTCAAGGTGGAGGAGTCAGAAAGAGTCATTAAAGAAATGAGGAAGAGTGTTCATCTTTCTAAGACAACATAAAGGAAATTACAGATGTATGTGATAGATGATGATCATAGATGGATAGATAGAGAGGTAGATAGTGATAGAGAAGAGTATCACAATTGAATCTTCTGAATTTCAAAATAAATGGAAGTTTATATGAACTATAGACTTTCTGTGTCACTGTAGATTCCTCAGTTGTCCCAGACATGGCTACCACTCTGGTGGGGGAGGTTGATGGTGGGGCGGGCTGTGCATGTGTGGGGGTGGGAGGCATTCAAGAACTCTATACTTTCTCTCCAATTTTGCTGTGAACCTTACTTAAACTGCTTTAAAAATATAAAGTCTTAATTTAAAATAAAACAAAATGAAAGTTAGAATCAGCCAAGTATGTGATTAGAAATACAATTGAAGTTATAAAAGTAAAGAGATACAAAAGTGTAAAAGTATTAAAACAAATAACAACCCAAAATAGATATGCAAGACAGCAGAATAGGAGGAAATTGAACTTTGAAATTAAAGTGACTTGTGCTCTAAATCCCAACCCTGCCTCCTAATTAGTCATAGGACTTTGGGCAAGTGATTTAACCTTTCTGAACTGAATAATAATATCCATCTTACAAGGTATTATTATGAAAATGAACTAGATGATATGCATTTTATATCTCAAAATGCCTGGCAAATGATCAATAATTAATAGACATTATTATCACCATCATTGTAACGCCCACACTATACAACATTCACACAGCTTAAATTAATATTCTTGTGGCTATCTATCTGTATTTCTCTGATTCCTCATCATTTCCTAGACCCTGAAGGGAAAGGGTGATGAGAAGAAACTCCTTCTGCCATTTTGTTATTATTACAGTCGCTGAGGTAGAGTAAAGCTCAATTTAATTTAGAAAGTATGAATATCAGCACATTTTCAGAACTTTATTGCAGCCTGGGAAGAGGAACAGAGAAAAGAAAGGATCAGTAACAGAGCACGGGGCTGTGAGATAGTCAGAGCGAGAGAAAGGTTAAGTTAGAAGGGGATAAAGATGTGAGCAAGGTCATGACCAAAGTGGCTTTATCCATGCTTCTGACTGTGCCCACTTTCATCTGCAGATCACATCAGCAAAACACAAGGGAGTACACTGTGTAGTGTGGGGCTCCCATAAAAAGCTCAGGCTTTCTTTTAAATGCACCATGGTCAAATCTAATATGAATGTCTGAGGAGCTAAATTAAATTGACCACAGTCCTGGGTGCCAGGTACAATGGCAGAATAGATGATTTCTGCTTTCAAGTAGCTTTGAGTGAAAGGTAGTTGCAGCCAAGATAAAGAAAACTTTGAAAGCTGAGGTCCAAAATAAACATCGATATGGAATTAATAGAGAATGACTACTAACAGTTAAAATAACGATCATGATGGTGATGGGCAAGATTGGTTAGTAACCTTTATGTTCCAAGCACTATTAGACACTTTATGTATTTATAAGCATTTAATCTTAACAACAGCAAGTGAGAGATCACCATCTTGATTTTAATGATGAGCAATTGCACTGAAGACAGTAAACTTGGATCTCAGATGCACAGTATTCTTATCAAAATAACCGGCCAAGCAAGAGTTTATTATCAAATACCACAAAAATTGGAAATATTACTTTGAATAAATATACTCAATTGCAATTGTTTTCCAATGCAGTTCAAAAATATATAAGAAGTACAGGATAGTACTAGTTTTAATAACCCCTGGTACAGGAATTTACTTTTTTATGGGCCCATAAAAATGTGTTTATACCACTAGTAATTTAAAATAACGATGCCACATGCAACAGCTATTATTGTAATACATAACTTAAGTGAACCAATAATTAAATAACACTTCAAGTTATTTTAACACTTCTGTCATGTATTTCTACAATGAATTGCTTTATGTCATCAAAGCCTCACTTTTTTTCATTATTTGAACCGTTTTCTGAAATGAGGATTTCCAATAAGCATGTTATAGGGAAAGTACAGTGTATATTTCTCTTTCTTTCTCGCTCTCTCTCTTTAATGTCCTAGGTATTAAGCAAACAATGGCAATATATAAAAGCAAGACTGTCTTCCCACAGTGCAATCAATTCAAGATCATGCTCCAGCAGTGATTAGCAACCTTCTTTGTTCATCATGGTCAGTCGAAGAGGGAGTTGGTTTGGGCAATGTTTTTCACAGGGATCAAGTGTGAGCATGGAAATGAGTGCAGTAGCAAGTCTGCCCACAGCATTATCATTCAAATTAGAGTTAATGCTTTAATGATCACCTTATAAATATTAATATACTCATTAGTTCACTTTGGCAATGGTTACTTTTCCTACCTGTGTCATATCCTACCCCAAGAAGAGGAAGAGAAAATGTCAGTAGAGGAGTCTGTGTTTGACAGTCTGTGGCTCATGGAGGGGTCCTTCTTCACTTCTTTTACCTAAGTTTAGGGAAAATATTTTTGGAAGTAGTAAATATAAAGGGGAAGCAATTTACTTGCCAGATACAGGCTTCTTGGACCATGCACAGGGTAATGTAGTTATTTAGACTTCTGAACGTTGGCTCAGAAGAGTCAGGAAAATGTAAAATTCTGTGATTTAGGTAGTGTTTCATAAGAATGCAAGGAAAAAACTAAAAGATAATTTGAGTGGTGCAAATTTGGAGTGAATAGAGAAAATGGGAAGGTAGGAGAGAGAAAAGAGGGAGAATAGAACAAAGAAACAGAATGAAGAAGGGAGCGGAGGCAAGATGGGGAAGTGCCTCTCACTTTTGGTCTGGGAGGAGGCAGTAAAATCAGCTCCCTTTGGTCTGGCCTCCAAGTCCCAAGGACAATGTTGGCAACACGGTGATTTCAGTATAAAAGTCTCTGCATTCCACTCGCCTTTTCATCCCTGTCCACAGTGTGGGTCCCGTAGCAGGAAGCATCTTTGGTCAAGACAAGAAAAGTGTGGATTCTGGGGCAAGTTTTTCTAATAAAACAAGGATCTTCTGAGGGTTTGAAATGAGATACGAAGGGAAGACAGGAATCAAGGATAAATTTCATTTTTGAGAAACCAAGTGAACAGAACAGGCAAAGAAATGTTGGGAAATAAGGGAAACCATGAAGTCTGTTTCGGAAAGGTCAAGCACACAGACCTGGAGATACAGACTTGACAGGCTACTACCCAATGATTAGAAATAAAAATCACTGATCTGGATTGATTCACTACAAGTATCTACAACCACACAGATGTTACACAGAAACTCACATAGGTTAGTTAGTAAAATAGAAATATCCTTTCAAATAAGAGTCAGAAGGAAAACAGGATGACCCTCACATTTAGAAAAATTCTTCCTAAAACAAAAGAAAATAACTAGGCGAAGCAGTCATCAAACCCAGAACTGGAAATTTCCTCAGTTTGAAAAAGGGCCAACTAAGCAGAACATATTTGAAACCCTATGTGAGACAAAATCAGTAAAAAGCAATGCCTTCCCCTGCCATAGGCTTCCCTTGACATAAAAACATAAAATTTTTTTAAATTAAAAGTATGAAGGAAAAAAAAAAACTATAAATACTCAGGTAGAGAAAGAAACTAAAAATAGGCTTATCTTCTTCATTCCTCTGTCTTAAATTCTTCCTGATACTGTATAAGGTCTTTGAATAACATGCATCAGTAATATCAATAATTTTTCCCAGGAAACCTTTTTTATTTTTTGTTTTATTTTGCTTTTGTTGTTGTTTTCTGCCCTTTAGGAATACTCCCTCCAAAGAAGGGATGGCAGAAAAGCTGCTCTGATGGCAGAAAGAAACAATTTAGGGCAAGAAAATATACCACAAGTGTGTTACCCAGTTGCAAGCAGCATGAATTTCTCAGTTATCTGTGAGTGAAGTCATTTCCCTCCCTGACTCCCTCTCATCTCACCGGTGCTGCCCTATGAAGTGAGGGCAGGTTTCCCCACGCCCTCTTGAAAACCCCTCCCCTACTTCTGAAACCCTCTCTGTGGGACAGACCTTGGGGAAAATAGGAAAAGATGGTTTGGGAGCACTTTGGAGAGAGTTAAAATAATTTAGCAGTTAAAATTTCAAAGACACGTCCGCCCAGTGATGGTATACGATGTTTGCTTAACATTTGTAGCAGATTCGAGAGCCTAGGTAGGTATCCCATGGCTGTCCACTGATGAGTAACTGCAAAATGGTTGGGGGAAACTTTACCAGCGGTTAATGCCAAAAATCTCCGATGCTCATCAGGGTCTGTGTATCCACTCAGCAAACAGCAACAGAGCACCGGGCTTTGACCATGGGCGGTGCAGCTCGCCTGCCTGGGCTCCAACCTTGCCTCTGCCACGTACTAGCTACGGACGCTGAACGAGTCTGTAACTGTCCTGGCCTCAGTCCCCTTGTGTGTGTAATACTTCCTACCACAGAGAGGATGCTGTGAAATCTGCATTGCCAATTTATGTTGAGTAACATCCAGTGTTAATATCTATATTCAGTAGCAAAAATTAAATGCTATCTTAATTCACATTCGATAAATCTATCATATGAGTACCAGGTGCCTAAAGCTGAACCAGAGGCTGTAGATAATACAGGTGGACCTAATGTGATTCTTCCCCTGTCTTGACTGTGCTCAAACACGAGGGGCTTGCACAGGATCTCTGCGAGCTGTGGGAGAAAACAGGCCCCACAACGTCCTCGGTCACCCTCCTTCCTCCCGTCTTAGCCGTCAGTGCTGCAGACTGATCATCACACAGAGGAACTCGTCCATTGTCTCCTATTTCTGTGGGTCAGGAGTTCCAGTTGGCTCAGCTGCTTTCTGTGCTCCCAGATTCACAGATTAAAGTCAAGTTACCAACTGGTTGGGTTCTCTTTGAGAGGTGCTGTGAAGACTGTGCTTTCAAACTCTCAGGTTACTGACCCGGTTCAGTTCCTAGCAGTTAGAGGGACGAGGTTCCTGTCTATTTGCTGAGTGCTGGCTGGCAGTCGCTCTCAGCTTCCGGAACCGTTGCATTCCTTGGCTTGTGGCCCTCTTTCTCCTTCAGCAATTTCCCCTTCTGCCACATCTGTCCCTTCTTTTTTATTTCTTTTTGTTAAAGATTTATTTATTTATTATTTGAGAGAGAGAGAGAGAGACAGCAAGAGCTAGTGGGGGGAGGGGCAGAGGGAGAGAGAGAATCTCCAGCGCACTCCTCGCTGATGTCACGCCAACACCCAGCTGGATCATGACCTGAGCCGAAATCAAGAGTTGGATGCTCGGCCAGCTGAGCCACCCGGGGAGCCCCGCTCTCTCTGTCTTTTCATCTCCCTTCAGCTAGACGGTTTTCTGCTTTTCAGAGTCACATGAACCTGCTCATTTTGAACCTGCCGTCCTAAAACAGGTTTATTCTAACATAAATACCTACACACACACCTAAGTGTTGATTCTAAAATCTTTATGCCACCTGCAAAGTCCCTTCACCGTGGTGCCTAGATTAGCATCTGGTGGAAGAACTAGGGATGGCAATCTGAGGAGGTCACCTGTAGTATTTTGCCGAGTGCACCTCCCCTTGCTAGAAAAAAAAAATCATCCCTTCCTCACATACACCTCCCAGGATGTTCTTTTTTAAATCCTTCTCAACCCCATTGTTAAGCCAGAGGCTTGTCATAGCCTCTGCAACAGCACAGCCTGGCCGGAGGACGGGGGGGTAGAGGAAGAGAGTAAAACCTAGTCTATCCAGTGATTCACCCGGAAAGCATGTCTTAAACAGATGTGCTGGTTTCACCTCCGCTGTGTCGGCTGGTATAGCAGGAGTAAGGACAGACCATCACCATGGGCTTGGCCCCACTCCCATTTCTCTACTTCCACTGGGATCTTTACAGAATTATCCGACTTTACTATAAAGAGTGTGGCTTCCAGCTGTAGGGGATCAATAAAAACCACGACTCTGAGCATATCAGATGAAGCAACTGGGGGAAAAACCAAGTATTGCATTAGGAAGAAGAGGCAGATCCTAAATCCAACTCAACTCACTGATTTTTACCAGTTCTTCCAATGCACATCCATCATGTTTGGCTTCCCCCAACACCCCAGGCCTCCAGGTTTGTGATCAGGGAAAACGAAATCACTTCAGCATTCTCATCTGTAAAATAAGCAGATTAAGACAGCAAATCTAGCATTCCTGTATCTACTTTTCCCTCTGTACATAAATGGCTGGGTTGCAACCTTTCTTATTAGACAGAAAGCAGCTTCGAAATAACATTCCTCATTAAAAGTTCATTGTAAGAAATAAATGGAGGCATATGTATAAAAGACTTTACCTGGGCCTGGCAGAGAATTACAGCAGCCTCAGCCAATCACAGATGAAAGTCATTCTAGGAATGTAAAGTCATTTGTATTTCGCATGCTACCTGGAATAAGTTGTGGTGGCCTGGGACACTCCTGCAACAGGAGTCAGGGGTTCTTAATGAGAAGAAAAGAAGGGAGGAAACAGTAAGAACCCGGGCACCAGTTATTTCTGCAAAGAATCTAAATGTCCCTCCCCCAGTTGGAATAGGAAAATAGATTCTCTGAAATATACATTAAATGGACAGCTAAAATCATGGGACTCCTGGGTGGCTCAGGGGGTTAAGCTTCTGCCTTCGGCTCACGTCATGATCTCTGGGTCCTGGGATCGAGCCCCACATCGAGCTCTCTGCTCAGTGGGGAGTCTGCTTCCCCCCTCTCTCTGCCTGCCTCTCTGCCTACTTGTGATCTCTCTCTGTCAAATAAATAAATAAAATCTTAAAAAAAAATGGACAGCTAAAATCAAAGGTGGCAAAATTCACAAAAATGCTGAAATTATAACAAAAAATCTAGTAGCAATACATTTTGTTAACAAAGGAGAACCAATATTCTGCTTTAATGGAAGCCTCTGAGTCCATTGGAATGCTTTTTGCACCCAACAATATAGACGATTTTCTCTTCTGAAGTGGTCTGTTAAAGTTTCTTTGTAATCGAAGTGGGCAAGATTTCGATGGCTTTCAGCAGTGCTGTTCATTTATTACCTGCTCACTGAGGACCAGCAATGATTCTGATACAAACAACAGAGACTTTACTCCTGGTAAGATGGAGCTTATATTTACATCAGCGATTCTCCCAAGTGTGGTCTCTGAACCAGCAGCATCAGCAGCACCAGGGACCATGTTAAAAAATGTAGATTCCTGGGTGCCTGGGTGGCTCAGTCAGTTAAACATCTGCTTTTAGCTCAGGTCCTGAGGTCCAGCCCCACCAAGGGCTCCCTGCTCAGCAGAGAGCCTGCTTCTCCCTCTCCTTCTACCCCTACCCTCAACCCTGCTCCTGCTCTCTCTCTCTCTCTCTCTCTCTCTCTCACTCTTTTTTTTAAATAAATAAATAAAACTTTTAAAAAATGTAAATTTCTGGCTCCACCTCAGAACTAGGGAATCATAAACTGTCCAGGTGGGGCGTCAAGATCTGTTGTGGTTTAACAAGCCTCCCAGTTGATTCTAATGCATCCTAAAGTTTGAAAGCTCCTGAAGAGATGTGTCCATACGAGACCTTGAGCTTCACCCCCTCATACCTTCCTATACGGATGTTCTGCACATGTGAAACCTGTTGTATCAAGTGGGTTGCAACAAAACCCTAAAGATTAATAATTATGTATAAACTTCAGGTCATATGACGAATCTCCAAGAACTATTTAAAAATTCAAATATTCTTTTTCTTTAAGTAGTATTTGTCCATTTCTGCTATTATATATTCTCTCCTAAATACTAAAATAATAGTTTCCTTTGAAGTGGCTTAATCAGTTATGCCAAACGTATTACTCATTTATTAATAGTGCATTTTGAAGCATTCCTGTATAGGCCAGGAAGATAAAGCTGTCTGGGTTTGAAATTGCAGCTTCTGGTCCCTCCGCAGTAGAGGACTTCGAATGTCTACCAGCTCACTAATATCTTTTCAGGCTGTCACAATATCACTAGTTCTAACACCTGAAACTGACAGTGCCAAAGCGTGTGATAGTAAAAAATAAATAAATAAATTTTATAAAAATAAAAAATAAATAAATAAATAAATAAATAAATAAATAAAAATAAATAAATAAATAAAAAGTAGGGTCAAAGAATCATAATTTTTTATTCTTTGTAATTTTAATTATATACTTGTTTTTTCTTTCCAGCAGTCTGATTTGTTTTAGCTTCTAAACTTATAAACTCCTGATTTATGCGTGGACTTTTCCTTACAACCCGTGATTAAAATACTTACAGAAGTAGAGTAGTTATTTGTTCTTGAGGACTGCAACTTCTCTGACTGGAGCCCAGGCCTTTTGCTGCAATGTTGTCTTTGCCAATACGGGTGCACGTGGTTGAGGGGATGCCTCTGAGGAAAACTTGGGACCTGGTATCTTTGAATTTCCGGTCCTCACTTGTATACCCTTCACGATATGGCGCATCCCTAATCATTCAGGCATGTGGTGAATGTATAGAGAGGCGTGCATAATTAATAGACAACTGAAGGCCTGCAAATAAATTGTTAAAGCTCATGGAAAGGAAGGGCAGCCTTGTGGCATGATGATATTTGTGCTGCTTGCCTGATAATTGTTCACTACTCAGAAGAGCACAGTAATTTTGTAATTAACGCTCGATACACATTACCTTTAATTACATAAGGCAGCTTTGCTTGGGGGAATCTGTGTGTGAGCATGAGTGTGTGCATGTGTGTTTCTGTGCAGAGTGAATTTTCGCCTCTAATGAAAGAGTTCTCTTCCCGCTGATAAAACGCGTGGCTGATCCAGTTCAAATTTCCTGCTTGATATGAGGGCGGCCAGAGCAGGAGAGAAAAATAAGACACAGGTTGACAAGTGAAACCTAAAGGTATCCCTGGATACTCTTTAAGGAGCAATAATTTGATTGGTAATGGATAGCCAAGCTGACACCACGTTGAACTCTTGCTAGAGAAGCGTTCTATTTATTGCTGGACACCCGCTCTGATAAAGGGAATCCTGTGAAGGTGTTCCTATCCAGCAAGTGATCACTGACCCTACTTTCAGGTCAGCATTTTGTTTTCTCCCTAAGCATTTATCTAAGTGGCTCCATAGGTGGTTAGAAATAATTGACTTTCTTGGCCTATTTAGTTTATTTCTACAATCATCTGTAGGCATTCAGGCTCAATTGAAATGGCAAGTTTAAAGCAAAATTGTGGGGGAACGATGTTCAATGTCAACTCCCATCCACCCTCCTCTCAACCCCCACTCAGTCTTGCCAGGATCCCACCCCAGTCACGTTGCCTTTCCCTTTTGTAACCTAAATATCCACAACACAATCTCCAGCTTCTGGTTCCAGGCTTCTCTTAATGCTCAAACACAATTATTCAAGCCACATTCCAGTTTGGCCATAATAAATTCAGTTCCAAACTGTTGGAAAGTCACCAATGTGACTTGAGCAGAGCCAGGGGTTTTTGAGGACCCTCATCTTCCTCTATCATTGCTTGCTCGAAACTCCTGCTCCCTCTCATGACCCCTGGCCTTCTTGGCATAAGCAGTTTCTCTAGCTCCTTCTCATACTTTATTCCTAAGAAATGGGTTTAGTCTTCTCTTCCTTGCCCTGAGAAGTAGATATCATGAATCTCACACTTAACTATGGTGCTTGACAAAATTTTTGCTAATGGCTTTGGTGTCACATTATGGAAATGACAAAAAATTGCTTACAAGTGGACCCTGGGCTGATGTTCTTTGGTTCCTTCAATAGCAATTTGCCACTATGATAGAGGAAAATACCTAATCCCCTTCTGTGTCAATATTTTCTTCTTTCTCTGTTTTCCAGGGGAAATCTGAAAATCTCAACATTGCAAAAACTGTAGTGAGAAAAGAAATATATTTTTTCAATATATAGCACGGGGGTAATTGTTTATCCATAAAAGACACGAAAGACTGAATTCTTAGCTCACAGCACACATAAAAATCAACTGCTGATAGATGATGTACACTTAAAGCTTTTATAAAATTACGTAGGAGAACTTATGACCTTAGGGTACATTAAAGGCATCAAAAATGTTCATTGTGGAGGAAAAGATTAATAAAATACAACAGCATTAAAATGAATAAATTATTTAATTAATAACAACAGAAGGAGGGTGAAAAAATAAGCCAAAGAATGCAAAAGGATATATGGGCACATGAAATTCATATAAACAAACACAAAACTTATACACACGAATGAACACACACACACACACACACAGAATGTACATTATTGTAGGAGTTTTTTAGAATACATCTAATAGAAAACCAAAAAAAAAAATGGAAAATGGGAAAATAATTCTCCTAGAAAGATTTCACAGATAATAGATCTAAATAGCTAATAAATATTTGAGGTGGTTCTCAACCTTCATAGAAACTGGAGAAATACAAATTTCTACCACAATAAGAAAATTGCATATAGGATTGCCATTTAGCAAAGAAAAATACAAGATATCCTATTAAATTTGAATTTAAGATGAATAATAAATAATTTTAATATAGGAATGTCATGTAATATTTGGAACATAGTTATACTACATATTTTTTTTAATGAAAATTCAAATTTAGTTCTGCATCTTGTAGTTTATCTGTCAATCTTAGTTAATTTCACACCTAACAGTAGGGAAAAAACTAAAATGTCTGATAATACCAAGGCAAGGGTGAAAAGTAACTAGAACCCCTTACTCCACATATAGCATTATAAATTGGTATGTCCACTTTGGAAACAAAATTTAGCACTATCTACCAAAAATAGATACACTTACCCTGTGGCCCAACAGTGTCCCATCCAACAAATACACTGCAGAGAAATTTGTTCACTTAGGTATCAGGATATATACACTAGTATGTTTGTGTCTATATTGTGAATAAAAGTGAAAATCAAAAGACAAAAACAAAAGTGAATACTACCCAGGTTGCTGGAGGGGAGGGGGTGGGAGGGATGGGGTGACAGGATGATGGACATTGGGGAATATATGTGCTATGATGAGTGCTGTGAATTGTGTAAGACTGATAATTCACAGACCCATACCCCTGAAACAAATAGTACATTATATGTTAATAAAAAGAAAAAATATATATAAAAAGTGAATACTACTCAAACGTTGATTTTCAATAGAATGATAAATATTCGTATATTCCTATGGTGGTACACTATATAGCAATAAAAATACAGGACGATGGCTAACTCTTGGGTGAAGGGAGAGTGTTATGTGAAAGAAATAAAGGATAATTCTGGGGTGCAATAGGATAGTGTTCTGTTCCTAAACCTGTCTGTAGATTTATTTATATTTTATGTATCTTTCTATATGTATGTATACTTTGTAATTTTGAAGGGATAAAAACATTCCCTGCTAATAATATGCAAACTTTATCTCAACATTTCCCATCCAAACTAGGCATAGTCAAAAGGCCTATTCAAGTGTTCATCAAGCAAAGAATAGCTATCTCAATCAGAGATTCCCAGGTATAAAGTAAAATTACAGATATATTTCGTAAGACCTACGAGTCATAAGGAATCCCAGGCTGACGTGAATCGGTAATATGGTACAATTATTTGTTTTAAATATTTTATTTATTTGAGAGAGAGAGACCATGAGTTGGGGGGGATGGCCCAAAAAGAGAGAGAGAAGCAGACACCCCACTGAACAGAGAGCCTGATGTGAGGCTCTTTCCCAGGACCCCGGGATCATGACCTGAGCCAGAGGCAGATGCTTAACCAGCTGAGCCACCCAGGCATCCCAATGGTACAGTTAATTTTTTTTTTTTTTTTTTTAAGATTTTATTTATTTGACAGAGAGAGAGAGATCACAAGTAGGCAGAGAGGCAGGCACAGAGAGAGGTGGAAACAGGCTCTCTTCTGAGCAGAGAGCCCGATGCGGGGCTCGATCCCAGGACCCTGAGATCATGACCTGAGCCGAAGGCAGAGGCTTAACCCACTGAGCCACTCAGGTGCCCCCCAATGGTACAGTTAATTTTAAGGCAACTATGAGACCTGGCTGCAGTATCCAAAGTATTGCTATGAAAAAAGTTTTGGTCATTGGCCAGAAACCTGATAAAGTTACCAGTCTAATTTTTGTCTTTATAATTTTTAATGGGCATGATCAAACTAAAGCATATCTACTGGAAAATATTGTCTATAAGATTTCGTTAAACACCAGACTATAAACCTGTATAAGGAAGGGCCACAATGACTTTTGAATTTCCTGGTGTTGCCTACAAGTGGCACTAAATCACTGGATAGTGATTCCTGACGTCCAACCCCAGGCCAGCCACGTTGGGAGTCTGGTCCCTGTTCTCAGTGCAACCAGCCTCCGCAGAGGACCCACTGGGCACCAGCAGGGAAGAGAAGAGAAGAAGTAACTCATGATTTCCTGAAGCACAGTCTCAAAACGGCATCACTGCTGAGGTTTTGGAAGCAACAACAGGAAAGTCTGGCTAAAAGTGCCATAGACCACAGTGCAGCCGATCTTTCTGCTGAGTGATTGCATTCTGGGCTAAGTTCTCAAATAGCCAAGCCTTCTGAAAGCAACTGCAGCTACAGACATCCTTTTAATCGAAGGTGGACGATAACGGTTGCATTTTTGTATGTCCAGATGTACCCGCGCAAGTGTACACGGCGATCATAACGAATTCTATAGCATGTCTACGTAGATTAAAATTCAGCTAAACTACACTCCCATCTACCGTTTGCTCCTGACTTTCAGACACTCCCCCCAAAACACCCACCCACAAATCTAAGTCTTAACTTCTGACCCTCCAGCAGGATAATAAGCAGGTTTGCATGTTTGCCTTGCCAACATCCCTCAACAGTGTTACTGGAACCATCCCTCTCAGTTGCAAAGAATGGAGAAAATGTTTGGTCAAGACTTGTTCAATTGCCCAAATTTCTGAATGAGGTTAGTTTAAAAAAATAATATGAATTCTGCTCGTCTTTATTTCAAGGATGCTCTGAGATTCCAAAGGGAAAGCGTATCTAATTATCGTGCAAATATATGCCTGGTGTCCTCCTGTAGTTGTACAGTAAAGATGGAAATAATCCATCCTATTTGTTGGAGATAAATGGTGGATTATGTTTGCCCCGAGCTCTCCTGCCTCCCTCGGCCCATGTACAAGTCCACCACTGGAAACAGTCGCCACGGTGAAAGGCGTGAAAGGACCATCCCCGAGCAGGCTTGCAACATGGCAAACAGCACAGAGCGAAGATCTCACCACGTGGCCTCACACCTTCAGAGGGAAGCAGAGACCACCCTGGATTCCTACGTGTTAACCTTTCAGCTATTAGAGACCTTTCTATGGGACAAAAAAACTTGTCCCCTTTATGGCACACTTCACGTTTTCTCTTCCCCACGCAAGCCTCTCTGAGTCACCGGAGAAGGACACCTCTGCAAATTCTACCAGGTTCGGATTCTTTTCCCTGTTAGGCCCCTCATGGCAGGATGGCAGTTGGACAGCACCTGCGTTCTCCGTCTGAGTTTGTGTGGCTAGAAAGAACCATCACCGGGCGCTTGGGAGGCTCAGTCCGACAAGCGTCTGCCTTCAGTTCAGGTCATGATCTCCGGGTCCTGGGATCAAACCCAGCATCAGGCTTCCTGCTCAACGGGGAGCCTGCTTCTCTCTCTTCCTCTGCTCCTGCCCCCTATTAATATTCTCTCTCTCTCTCTCTCTCTCTCTCTATCTCTATCTCCTTCAAATAAATAAATAAAATCTTTAAATAGAAAGGCCTGTCACACCTGCCTCAGGGGAACTTTTCAGGAAACCTCTCAAGAAAAATACTGGGACGGTTTTGGTGACCCCACAGTCATACCTCTGCAAGCCCTCAGGGGTTGGTGCAGATGCAGATGAGAACGTGCTGAGAGAAGGGAGAAGTAGGCAATAGGCCGCATCTCATTCACTGGGGGTCTGCCCTACGCCCACACTTTGGGAAAGGGACTCCATAACCCAGTCTCTCTCCTCATCAATTTCGCATCTGGCTGGAGAGATTACCTAAGCATATAAAAAGTAAAGGTCTAACAGGGGCGCCTGGGTGGCTCAGTGGGTTAAGCAGCTGATTCTTGATTTTGGCTCAGGTCAGGATGTCAGGGTCGTAGGATCGAGCCCCACATCTGGCTCCGGCCTCTGCCAAGAGTCTGCTTGAGATTCTCTCCCTCTGCTCCCCTCCCCCCCCCAAATAAATAACTCAATAAAAACTTTGTGACAAGTGATGGTAAAACAGACACCAAAGTCTCAGCATTGCACAATGCTGTCTGTCACACTAAAGGCATTTCAGGCCTTCCTGCTGCAGGTCCAGTTTGGAGGGCCCCGGCTCCCCGAAGCTCATCTTCCAGAAGAGCACAGGCCTCTGTGGTCACAAAGGGCTGCCAGTGTGCGTGGGACAGGGCGTGCCGTGCGAACCAGCCTGAGGCAGCCAGGGACCTCAGTGCAAGGGGATGTCTAGGGTCGCACTCAGATTTCTTTCTTCACAAGGTGGGGCCCCTTCCAACCTAGCATTTAAAGCCAGCGAACGGCGGGAGTCCTCCTCTGCCCTTCCCAACATAGAGACGAAGCCACAACTCCCTCCTCCTCTCAGGCTTGTCCCCACCAAGCCCTCTTTGCACCCCTCCGCCATGTTAGCGCCCTGTGCATCTGAGCACCCCAGCTCCAAGTACCCTCCCAACAACATCTTCAAATGCCCCTGAACTTCGTGACTAATTAACCTTGGGTCCCACGAGGCAAAAATTACGGCAACTGCCTTTGCATCATCGAAGATACACAAAACAAACTGATGTAAATCAGGAGAGCCAGGAAGAAAATACCCGGCTTTTCTGAATTAAATTCAGAATCTTCCTTGACATCTGAGGTTTGATATCTTTCAGCAGAGATGACAGCTCCAAAACTGCTCTCCCAGTGCTGAGCGGAATATAAAACGGACGGGGCATCATTTACATATCACACGGACATCTCAAGCTGACAAGCTGGTTGCTTAGTAAAGAAAACACAAATAAAGCTGGGGGGCTTCCGGAGGGTGGGCCTAGGACGCCTGAGTTCGTGCAGTAAGTGCTGGTTGATTAATTAAGCGTGTTATGCCTTGGAAGGGTTAAGGGAAGGAGCAGAGTTTAGGAAGGAGCTGTTTTCCCACTCACTGTTCTCCACTTATCACCTCTCACCATGAGACAATGCTCTGAGCAACAGAAGCGATGATTGTGCAAATTATTTTCTTCCAAACATTGAAGTGGTGTTGAATCGAGGGGGGAGGTGGTAGGGATAGAAACCAGATCAAAATACACCCATGTCTTTGTGATGCCAGGAAAAGCAGCGCTTAGAACTGAAGAAAACCTGAATGTCTCAGGCTCCCCCTGTGATAGGGTGCTCCGCACTCTTCACAGTCTCTTGTTTCTAAAGTTGATTCTTATTTGATTTGCTTTTCTTTCCTACATCCTATTATTCGATAGAGTCCCTTGTCTTCCTTAGGCTATAACAGCATCCTCTATTCTGAGCAGAGTCTTTGTTTCACACACAATAGATATTCAGTAAACATTTACTAAATCAAATGTTAGTTAATTAAGTCCACACACAATAATCTGGATTTCAAAGGGAGATTCGCTCTTTATTAACAAGGAGAAGGAGCAACGGAATTCTGGAAAGAGCTTTTTCACTGGAGTCCTAAACAGCTTGATTCAACTCCTAGTTCTGTCAATTATTTAAACTTCAAGTTCTTTATTTATATTGGAAATGAAAAGGAAGGCGAGAAGGCAGGCAGGCAGGAAGGCAGGAGGGCAGGAAGGAAGAAAGGAAGGACCAAGAGGGGGAGAGAGAAAGGGAGAGGGGGAGAGAGAGAGCAAGAAAAAGGAGAGAAAGAGAATGAAGGAAGGAGAAATAAAAGGACAGAAAGAAGTTCATAATTATAATGAGTATTGATTGCTTGGTAGAGGCACTGTTCTAAAATCTTTACATGTATTAGCTGAATACAACTCAAAACAATTATCCCTATGAGAACACTGAGACACAGAAGTTAAGTAATTTTCCTAAGGTCATGCAGATGCTAAGTAGCAGGTCTGGGATAAAAATCCAGGCAATGTAACTCAAGATCCATTTAATCACTTCCCCCAAACACACACACACACACACACACACACACACACACACAATGCTCTATCTCATGAGACTATAATACACTAACTCTTAGGGCTGCTGTGGGGATTGAATTAAATGAGACGTCTTGCAGAGATTGCCTGCCAGTGGTATTTTTAGTAAGCTCCTCTGATGAACGTGCACAAGAGGTTTTCTCATGCCGCCTTGAGCCTGAGACCGTCCTGAGTCATAGCGCATTTCTCCTTCCCATTTACTAGCTTCTGGAAGCACCAACATGTCCTCCACCCTCATTTTAGATCTTGTGACATGACAGGATTTTCTCCAGCAATTCCCCTTCTGGGTATATATCCAAAAGAATTGAAAGCGGAGTCTCAAAGAGATGTTTGCACACTCATGTTCACAGAAACATTACTCAGAATAGCAAAGTGTAAAAGCAACATAAATGTTCACCAATAAATGAATGGACAAACCAAATCTGATATATACACATAATGATATGTTGTTCAGTGTTTAAAAAAAGACTGACACATGCCATAATATGGATGAACCTTGAGGAGCTTACTCTAAGTGAAATACGTCAGACACAGAGAAAAATACTGCATAATTCTATTTATATGCAGTACATAGAATAGTCAAATTCATGAGGATAGAAAGTAAAATGGTGGTGGCCAAGAGCTGGAGGGGAGAGTGGAAAATAGGGTGTTATTGTTTAATGTGTATAGAATATTCATTTTGAAGATGGACAAAAGTTGTGGATGTTGGCTGCACAGCAATGTGAGCGTACTTAACACTATTGAAACTTATACTTAAAAATGGTTAAGATGGGAGGGCGGCGTCAGTAGGTTAAGCATCTGCCTTCTGCTCAGGTCACGAGTCCTGCACCAGGCTCCCCACTCAGTGAGGAATCCAAACACCTACCTTTTCCTTCCTTCCCCGGCTATGTGACAAACCAATGTTTTCCTCCTATTGCACAAATATTCCTTTCTTCTTATTTCTTACTACCTCCAAAGAAAGGTCCTTTATGTCCATCTATAGGTCAGGCTAGTTGAGAAAGAAAGCAGTTGGAATTAGCAAATTTATATTATATATGTGTGTGAATGCCTAATAACCACACACTTTCTCCTAAGGTTTTATATACATTTTAAATTTGCATAAAATATGTTAAAGACAGAAAATTTTCTAATGTGTAGGACTTCAGAGGCTATGACAGTATGTAAAACATTTTCAATAAAATCACTTTTAGAGTGGTCAGGGGGTGTCTCGAATCACGTCACCTGGTCCACAGTCTGCCTCTCATGAGATGGGGAATATTCTGGATAGATCCTAGTTTCACAGATCTTAAATAAGAGCCTTCATTGGAGTCCTAATGAAATCGGGTGACTTTCTTTGAACCAGGTCTAATCAGGGCCCTACAAACAAGTCTTATTTTAGAATGAGCTTAAAGGGAACTGACCTTTGATGTGAGAAAACTCAGCCTCCTAATCCCCTTGCACCCTCTAAATCTAAATGACTAGAGGCCAGAGGTTCCAGAACATTCTCAAATTTTATGATATCACCGAACTGCTAAAGCAGCAAATTATTCCTCAGCAGAATAATTTATTTATATATATGTATGTATGTATGTACATATATGCACATATATATGCTGACATATATACATACACATGTGTATGTACATACCTATGATGATATATGATATATACATATTACATACAGGTCTGCTGGGAGATAAGAATAGGACCTCGGGACAATGTTTACCTGCCAATTGTATTTTAAAAGCTGAGAATTCTCAAAGACCATCACTAATTAGATACTTAAATATAATTAGATACTTAAATTAAATATACATAACTGTAATTACATATCACCCAAGCAAATCAAAGTGGGCAAAGTCATTTTTCAGCCACTTTAACCTTAACACTCCTCCAAGGAATGAAGGACTTCCTTCTGGCCTATACCCTTCATTCTGGTTACTCTCCTGGGTCCTTCTCCCCATTCCACTGAGGCTTCCACTAGCTCCTGGTCAAACCTGCTCTTTTTTTTTTTTAAAGATTTTATTTATTTACTTGACACAGAGAGAGAGATCACAAGTAGGCAGAGAGGCAGGCAGAGAGAGAGGGGGAAGCAGGCTCCCCGCTGAGCAGAGAGCCCGATGGGGGGCTCGATCCCAGGACCCTGAGATCATGACCTGAACCAAAGGCAGAGGCTTTAACCCACTGAGCCACCCAGGGGCCCCCCAAACCTGCTCTTCACTGTGACTCTAAGAGGCTATGAAATTCAATCTCAGGATAATGTCAAAGACCAATAGTATTAAATGCTATGCCAGGTAATGAGTTATCTCAATTTTATGATCAAATAATAGATTTGAAAAGGCCTTCCTTCAAAGGTCATCTTGTTAATTTTTCCATCTAATTAAAAGAATTTTATTTCCAGCTTGCCCCTCCCACAAACACAACACAGCCCCTAGTTGAACGCTTCTACCTGTTGACTACCCATTATTTTATGAAAAAGCATTTCCATTGTCTGACAGCTTTACTGATTAGAGGTTTAGTCGTATTTTTCAATGTCTTTTTATCTGTTATTTCAGTTATCGTAGTTTCTGAACTTTTCACGTTATTTTTACTCTCCTGTGAACGCAGTTATAGCTATGTCTTGCATATGCCAGGAACTAGCTAGGTGCTTTAAATTGATTATTTGTCCTTACCACAGTCCTGTGAGACAGTTCTAACAATAAAATAAGTTATTTTTTACCAAAAGCATGATTACTTCTAATAATAAAGGAAGGAAGGAAGGCATGGAGACTTAAGTACAAAGTCATGCATTCTTTAAATGGACAGAATCAAAATGCTGTCCTACCTCAAAGTCTATGATGCCTTCGTGTTAAGATAAATTACTTCTTACTCATCCTTACAGTCAAAATGTGCTCACTATAATGTACTTTTACTTTCTGCATTTTCTATTTGATTTACTTAATGCTTTATATTATTATAAATAATATTTATGAAGTTCTTCCCCAGTAATGCCAAATAAATATGTAATTCAGTCATCAACTAATCAATGTAAATATTGACAAAGGAGCCTTAATCCTTGGGGATACTTCTAAATTGACGTTCTAGCTCATTATGGCCATTATACTCTAGGGTAGGGAACTGGTTATAGAATGCCCCAGAGTTTTAGGGGCCTAATGGGAGTAGTGGGAGGAGCTAAACTCTTTGAGGTGATGCCAAATTAAAAATAAACCATTAATACTAGCTGGGCATGAGGTGGTCTTCATTACTTTGTCAATAGACCCCAACTGGCTAAGGTGGGAACAGGCTGCTTCTAGGAATGTAGAACACAAAAACACACAGGTTCTCTCCACAAAACTGGAGCTACAGGGAGGAGAGACCCTGGCTACAGATCAGGAAAATCTGGGTTTCATTCCTTTCTGCAATTCACTGCATAACCAGGCAAATCCCTTAGACATCCTGAGCCTTTATTCTCTCAGCTGGAAAATGGGTTATTTATGTGCCTACCTCCCTCAAATATTGTGACAATGACCCAAAGGTTTTATATGATTTGAAGAGTTTTTGTCAACATATAAAGGACATGTGGGTTCATATTTTTGATCAACAAATATCACTGGCCAGCACCAATATTGGGAGCTACAAAATACTGCAGAACCAATAGCCTGGGACAAGGTACAGGATGTCCTACCTACAACCTTCTCAGTGGAGCTCTCTGGGGAGGGCCACCTACATCAGGGGAGGTCACCCAACATGGCACAGTGGCAGCAGGAAGACCAGCCAAAGGACTACTGCAGAAGTCTGTGCAGCACTTGCTGGGGCCCAAACAACAGCACTTGAACTGGAGAGGGGGATAAAGTTGAGGGTTATTATAGTGCCAGCATTTATCCACCTTCATGATTTCTGTTTCTGATGAAATAGAGGAAAAAGTGACAGAGGGGGGAGAAACTCAAGCAATTCTGTGAATTAATCTCAGCGTGCATGATTATTCAGCGGGAGTATTTCAGTTGAGGTAGGAAATAATGTAATAAAGTTGTGGAGGAGTTTGAGGCATGAACAGATGTGTGAATAAGTGGAGGAGCCTAAGATCCAGGGTCACTACCCACCAGTGAATTACATCTGAATCTCAGGAGGAAACTCAAGGTGGAGGTTGAAAGTCACTGCCTTCTGAGTGATAATTGGATCCATAGGCCAAGTGCATACCGTTAAAAAAAAAAAAAGTGAGAAGAGAGACAGTGAGACCAGAGGAAGGCTAAGGACAAAACCTTGGGGAAAAGTGACACAACGTAGGCAGAGAAATGAGTCAGAAAGAGAAAGTGAATAGTGACCAGAGAGAAAGGAGACCTGGAGGGGGTGGGGGTGAGGGGTTGTCCCATAGATGTCAGGAGACAAAGAATGTTCAGGAAGGGAGTGCTCAATTGTGTCAAAGGCTAGGAAGATTTCTGTCATGGCTATCACGAGTTTCATAGTGAAATGAACCAGACTATTCATCCCAGCTTTGTTGGGTAGAAGAGCAACTCACACAACCTCTCCAAGATTCTGATCCATCTCCTTTCAATTAGAGAAAAGCACTTATCATTCTTCTCAAAGGGCTGAAAGGCTTCACCCTGTGCCGACTGCACAGAAAGCCCTCACCAAAGTTACCTGCTATTATTAATTGTAACTACTATGTATATATATAAAGGGAGCGGAGAGGAACTCCAACTATTCCGTGTTGGAGTTAAGGAGTTACCAGTGCATCTTGCAAGGGTACATTCAGAGTGGAAACAAGGCAGGCTCTCCCAGGTTGAAAAACACCAAAGTGGACCAATTGCCATTTTGTTCATCAAAATCAACCAATGGTCAGCAATTTCTTCCAATTCAACTTAATAGGTCGTCAGTTAGTTATGGAGCTATTAGATGCTCATTTTTTTTGTTGAATAAGTGCTGCCATAGGGTGATAATAATGACTGGGAGTTTTCAGGGCTGGGGTGTTGGTTTTTATTTTATCTTAAGGAGAGAAAGATTTGAGCATTTTTAGGGAAGAGTGAGCAAATACAAAGGAAGAAGATAAAATCACACCAGAGGAATTTTTTTTCGAAAAAGTAATTCAAGGAAGCATAGAGTTCCCACGAGCAAAGCTCTTTCATGCTCTAGTTATTGGCACTGAGAAAATTACTTAACCTTTCTATCCCCCAGTTTCCTCATCTTTAAAAATAATAGCTACTACTTCATAAGGTTATTATGAGGTTTGAGAATAATATCAAGTATGTACAAGGAGTTCCCTAAGTAATAATGCATTACTTTTATCATTATCATGTTATGATCCACATGATCAGGGAGGGCCCTAGAGGAGGTTCTCATCATGCAACAGCTCAGGAGGGAGGGTGGTACCAGCAGGTGATAACACCAGATACGTCCATGTCTGACGATCACAAATAGAACCACAGTGTAAACTCTGAAATTTTGCTACTAGATGGTCCATCATCTTCGGGTCTTAAAGGCTTTTACTTGTCAAAAAGCTCAATCAAAATTAAAATGTGGGGCTCCCGGATGGCTCAGTCAGTTGAAATCCAACTCTTGGTTTTGGCTTAGGTCCGATCTCAGGGTCATGAGATCCTTGGTGTCTGCCTTCTCTCCCTTCTCTCATGAGGACACTTGTTGTCGGATTTAGGACCCACCAAGGAATGCAGGGGGATCTCATCTCAAGATCTTAATTACTTCTGCAAAGGCACTTTTTGCAAGTGCTTTCATGTTCATCTCTTTCAAAGGTGCCATTCACACTACTCTATCTTAAAGCCTTTTTACCCTCTTCTTATTACTCTTTCAAAGACTGGGCGAGTTGTATACAGATTTTGTTTATTCCTAGAGGTCACAAACTAACCAAATTGACCTCTGATTTTCTGCATCTTGCACAATACTAAACCTGTTATGTACACGATACATTATATTGTTTAATAAGGGCATTTGAAAGAAGTAACATATTATTTTTGCCTTACTCTTTGCCTGGAGTAAGCCTTGCTATGTGCCGCACTTCAGCATAACTGCGTTTATTTTATTTTATTTAATTCTATGACAGATACCATCATAGCTATCAGAGAAAATGAGGGAAGTGATAAAAAATTGTTCAAAATACAGAGATGCCTACTCGGAAAAAATAAAATCATAAGATTTTGCAGCATTTAATACGTATATATTTTCTAAAGACGTTTTATTTTATTACTCTACTTGGTACTAATGATTTCTTCCCTGAAAATATGAAGCAGCAGATACTTTATGAATCTATATTTTAACACTGATATTGGAAAAGATTTATATTATGCCGCTATTATGATTCATAATAATCACACAGATTATGTGTTATTATGGCTTTACAAGAAATAGATTTATATTATGCTCACAGACCCATCAAATCACAAATAGAGTAATATATTTAAGTTTTACTGTTCCCTCTATAATAGGACACTTGAGATGCATCCCCAATTTTCCTACAGTTAAGCTAACTTGAGGTTGTCACCCCCACACCAAATGTTCATGCCTGTGTGGAGAGTAGTATATTCCACTTACGGACATTAGATCTATTAGATCTATTATGTAGGTATCATAGGATTGCTTCTGCATTTTACATGCTTTACTCATTACAACTCTTCTTCTCTCTCAGAGATGATGTTTCTGAGAGGGCTGGAGGAGACAATCTCTAAGATCATCCTGGCTTTCACACTCTTAAGTCTTCTGATCTACTACCAATGGGGGTGTCTTTGAGTTATTTTTCCCATGGCAAATAGTGCTGACCCAGCCTCCTCCTGTCTCCAGCTTCTTCCTGTGACACCTGACAAACATTTACAAGATAAGTGATGATGATTCTAGGTGCAGTCTGTGGCCTTTGAGCAAAATGAAGCTAATTGCTCCACATGAAAAGAGATCAATGATCTTATTAACACAGCGCTCAAGCCAATGTCTATGTACAACAGATTCAAATCCGTGTGCTCACAGAGATAGATTCACACTGTAAAATGTAAGATCCCTGACTTACAAAATCAAACCCAGCTTCCTTTTTTGTCTAGATCCACTAATAATTTTAATCAAGGTAAAGTTTCTTGACATGCATAAGCATTTCTACGGTAACAAAAGCACATCAAATTCTGTATTTGTACTTGTATTTCTCATTCGTGGACAAAAGAGTAGAACCAGTGTGTGCATGTGTGTGTGTGTGCGTGTGCGTGTGTGCATGTGTGTGTGTGGGAGAGGGTTGTTAATGTGAATATTCAGCAGGTTAAATATTTATTATTCTATGTAAATAATACCACTAAGCAAAACAAAAATCTATGATCAATAGTATTTTCTTAATTTGGTTCACTACCCTTCTAGTTTAGTAGAAGGCAAACAATGTATAACCACGTGCTCATTAATTTTATGATGTCCAGCTCAAGGATCCAACAGGCTCTCTGATAAAGTTCAAAAATGACATTCCAATTTTCAAAAAGGCTGGCAAATATATTGCCTACTAAATCTTAATCTTCTATCCAACTCCAGAGGCTTCTCTGGAGCTCAGTAATCCAAACAACATGTCATTCCTAGAGCGCGAGAAATATTGCTATTTGAACACAAAACAATCTGGAAAAAGATGCTTTTCTGCGATGATATATAATAAACCACAAGAACTTTTGTTGACAACATAAGACATAAAGGAACTTTCACTACCCAGAATGAAATCTTGCAGTTCCTACAGATTCATATGAACATGGGTCTTTCTCCTTAAATTTGAGTCGCAGACAGTTCTATGGACATAGTTACACAATCTTCCAGACATCTATTGAAATATATGACTTATATTACATCCCTCTGAAGAAGTTAGACTAGCTCTATCCAAACTTTCTTCCACAATGCATTGTGAGTTTCCCCTGATATTTAGGATGTCACGTGCCTTACTGGCACAGAATTCTATAAGACTTAATATGTCTGCAGACTTTTGAAATTATCTTTTGCTTTTAATCATTTCTGTGTTGATTTGAATGAAATCCTAATCTTGATGATGTATTTCTATGTGAACTGACTTGGGGAAAAAAATGCCATCAGCTAAAGGAGGTGAACTAACGTAGGTAAAAGAGAGATTTCATTATCTGAAGACTCCAAGGAGCACAATCTGTTCTTTTAAATAATCTATTCTTTAATAATAATTTTACCCTATTATCTCAGTGCTAGCCAGTTAGCCTGGTGAGGGGTGAGGAAGGGTAATTTTTTAGTCCAGAATATCAATAATTAAGGGACTATATAAAGATGCATTTAGTTCTAAGTCAAATGGGTTTCTTTTACCTACACTGAAGTATTCTCTGACCTGCTCTCGGGATGGAAAGCAAAATGCTGGCTTCTCGGTTTGCCCCAGGTTTAGGGATATGACACTGGCTGAAATTGAACACGTGACACGGCCAGGCCCTTGATGGTCCACAGAACTCTGAACCATCTAGGCCACAGTCAGTGTTAGCTGGCCCATCTGAGATCTTTTCTTCTATCTCCTGTCCATGACACCCAACATCTGTCAGTAGGCCACTTCATTTGTAGCAGATCATGGGATCTACTGTAGTATATAAGAGAGTTAGCTCTGTACGTGTGTGAGTGTGCATGTAGACACTAAGATATGGTCATAAAGTGCAGCAAATATCAGGGCGCCTGGGTGCCTCAGTTGGTTAAGTGTCTGCCTTCGGCTCAGGTCTTGATCTCATGGTCCTGGGATCGAGCCCTGCATCGGGCTCCCTGCTTGGCAAGGAGTCTGCTTCTCCCTCTCCTTCTTACCCTCTCCCACATGCATGCACTCATGGTCTCTCTTTCTGTCTCAAATAAGTAAAATCTTTAAAAAAAGAAACTACATAAACAAAGGCAGCAAATAGCAAAACTATTCAATTACTCAAAAATTTCCTCAATAATTTGACTATTACAGTTCAAATTCAGCAATATCTGAATTTCCAGTAAATGTAAATAACCACTTTTTGAGATGTCGTTTTCAACAAGACATAATAAACACTTTGTAGGGAGCACTTTGCAGTTTGATAATGTGCCTCCCTAGGCATCGTCCTGGATCTTCACACTGACCTAGTGTTATAGACTGAATGTTACTGTGCCCCCTAAAAATAATAAGTTGAAACTTAGTCCAAAATGTGTTGGTATTTGGAGGTGAGGCCTTTGAGAGTAATTGGGTCAGAAGGTGGAGGCTTCATGAATGCAATCTGTGCCCTTGCAATAGAGACCTCACAGAGTTGCCCACACCTTCAGCCGCTTGACATTAGAGTGAGCAAAGATCTTCTGCGAGGGAGGGGCTCTCATCAGAACCAAACCTTTTGGTACCTAGATCTTGGACTGCCAGCCTCTAGAATTGGAAGAATTGACTTTCTGTTGTTTATCGACCACTCAGTCTGTGGTGTTTGCTCATAGCAGCCCAAGTAGGCTGAGACATCCTGGGAGAGAGCTACTCTTACTTTTGTCAACAGCACTAGCTAAGACACAAATTCAAGGTGAAGGCCAGGCACAGCTAAGCACTCTAGTCTAGACTACAGCAATGTTGCAGTGTTAACAGAGCCGGAGAGAAAATTGAGAAGTGGATACAATTTGTCTTTGTTCCTTCTTTTCATTTTCTGACCCACGGCTTCTTCACAGCACACTACCCAGAGATTTCCGCTGCTTTATAGGGTCCTCTCAGAGAAAAATGTCCATGTGAGGGACAGAGGAAAATCAGATTTTAAAGGTCCATTTACAGAGGGGTGCCTGGCTAGCTCAGTCAGTAGAGCATGCAACTTGGGTTTTTTTGTTTTTTTGTTTGTTTGTGTTTTAAGATTTATTTATTTGAGAGAGAGAGGCAGGAGAGGGGGGTGAGGTAGAATCCTGAGGCAGACTCCCTGCTGACTGCGGAGCCCACCACAGCACTCAGTCCCAGGACCCTGAGATCATGACCTAAGCTGAAATCAAGAGCCATCCAGGGCCCACAAGCATGGGAGTGTTGATCTAAGTTTGAGTCCCATGTTGGGTGTAGAGATTACAAATAAATAAATAAATAAACAAACAAATAAATAAATAAATAAATAGTATTTAAAATCTGAATAAATAAATGTCCATTCACAGAAAATATCTTTAATGAGAAATGTTTTGTAATTTTGCAATGTCTCTGTAGGAGGCCTCTAGAAACAGTGTGGTGTGAGTAGGCTTAGAAGTCTCTGCAGGAAACGAGCTAATGTGCAGACGGCTGCTGGGGTCTAGGTTCAGGTAACATCCCTTCGTGTAAAAGATGGAATTTCAGCGAAGGAGTGACCTATTCATCCATCCGGGTCACGTGTTACCGTTACCGTCAGGTGAGAGGCCACGTGTTACCGTTACCATCAAGTGAGAGGCCTGTTTGTCATACCCAATGTGCTACCTCCACTGGTGCCTAAAAGTGAGTGAGCATGTGTTTGCATTTCACAAATAGCTGTCAGTTCCAAGCCACTCTCCTGTTCTCATCCGGGTCTAAGCCTCCGTCAACAAATTTTACGAAGTTGACAGTTCTTATCCTGACAAGGCATCTTATTGGGGTTAATAAACAATTACACATCACAATAAACCTAAGGAACAGAAGCCTAATTAGTACATGTGCTATTGACTGTTCTCTATTTATGAAGTTGAAACTTGATATAGAATCACAGTCATACAGCAGGGAAATCATTTGCATATTTTCCTAAGAAGGCATGCAATGAATTTCATTAGTATTTGTGAAATCTTTTGAGGGCCCCCATGAAAGAGCTGTTTTGAGGATTAATTGCTGACTTTAAAGTGCTTATGATAATACAGAAATGCTAACTAATAACTCAAAAAGGCAACGTAGCAGTAGAAATAGTGATGAGTTGACATTCTTTAGCTCCCCAGTTTAAGGATAGAGGATTGTGTAACTTCAAAACCAATGGAATAGTACACACAGATACCTGGAAATGAGCAGCCTTTGTGTTGGAAGACAAATGACTGGAAATCAGAAGCTTTGTGTATGGCTGGGCGAGGGACTTTAAAATGCATAAAAACAGAATATTAGAACAAGAAGGGATCCTGGGGATTCCTGTATAAACAATATCTTTATATTATAGAGAGGCCAAATGTCTTATGCAGATCCTGTGGCGAGTCAGAAACATTCAGATCTATTGACTTTCTACTCTGATTCTTCGTCTAGTAAAACATTATCATATCTGCCCCTAGATAAAATTTGGAAGGCACCTGTCTTTCTCTGATATTCTCTCTGTTTGTGTCCCTGTCTCACTTTTTTTTTTTTTTTTTTTTTATTTGACAGAGAGAGACACAGCAAGAGAGGGAACAGAAGCAAGGGGAGGTGGAGAGGGAAAGATAGACTTCCCGCTGAGCAGGGAGCCCTATGTGGGGCTCAATCCCAGGACCCTGGGATCATGACCTGAGCTGAAGGCAGATGCTTAAAGACTGAGCCACTCAGCCCCCCCCCCCTTTTTAAGATTTATTTATTTATTTATTTATTTATTTATTTATTTGAGAGAGAGAGAGAGCAGGGGGAGGGGAAGAGGGAGAGGAAGAGATTGAATCCCAAGCAGACTTTTCATAGAGCACAGAGCCCAATGCGGGACTCAATCCCACAACCCTGAGATCATGACCTGAGTGGAAATGAAGAGTTCAACGCTTAAACAAGTGAGCTACACAAGCGCCCCCTCTGTCTCACTTTCTTTTCCTGCCTCCCCCAAAACCTGTGAGGCACCAGGTGTGCTCATCTTTTCTTGATCTCAGCCCTTCTCATTCTCAGGCTACACAAGCATATTTACCCCTCATGGTTTCCTTCTGCTGATTCCTTGTTAGTTTTTCACTAGCTTACCATCCATCATTAACAGAAAATCTGCATGCCCAGGGTATTTTCATTGGATGTTCACATTCTCATAGATTTATAAACTCCCATAAGTGGATTTTGTAATGATAATTCAGCCCTTGTTATATCACATCCATGTGTGGGGAAAGGGTCCTTTGTAAGTCACCCAAAAAAATCACATGGTGTGATGCTCCTGACCGTGTCCTGAATCTCCTCTGGAAGGTGAACAAGGTGATATGAATAAAGACCTCAGTTTTTCAGAAGAAGGAACTTTGAGTGGAGTGGTCCTATCTAAGTTACACACATCATTACTGTGGGAGATGTCAGAAGAATTTTAAGTAAAACATAGTAAAGCATTTTTGTTTTTCTTAAAATTTTCTATTTTGCCCAAATTTTCAAACTTGCTGTCATAAATATTTTGCCTTCTAATTATTTTCTGGTTCTAGTATATCTGCGTTTATGGGTCCCCAATTTTATTTCCATATTTTCTATTTGAGCCTTTCTATTTCTTTTTATTTGAAATCTTACCAGAGCTTTGCCAATTGTATTAATATTGTTTCAAAAAAACTTTTATATAATAAGTTTGTTTTCAATTTAAATAATTTATCTTCTAACCTTAATACTTCATTTCATTTCCTTTAAATGAATTTGATTGTCTACTTTCTGACTCTTACCTTGGGCATATATCATCCTCATTTTGACCTTTCTTTTCTCATATCAGCTAAATCTTCTATAGTTTTTTCTTTAGTTGCATCCCACAGTTTTGATAAAGATGTGTGAGTATTCATTTCCTATTATTTCTTATGGGTTTCTTCTCTGAACTAAAGTGATTTGGAAGTATGCATGTTTTATTGTTAATTTTCAAGTGAATACATTTCTTTTTCCACATTGATTTCCAACTTAAATGCGTGTTACTTGGAACACAGTATGTATTATATCAAATATTTAAAATTTGTTAGGACTTGATCTATAGCCCACAAATGATCAATTTTCATAAAAACCTTGGCTTGCACTTCTCCAGTTAGATTTAATTTCCATATGTCTATTGAATCATTTTAAAAATACTATTTCTTACTGATTTTTTTTTTTGCCTCAACCTATTAATTACTGAGGAGAAGGTTTTAAAATCTCCCATTGTGATATGGATTTAAACATTTCTACTTGCTATTCCTTCTATTTTTGCTTTCTATATTATGAAGCAATATCCTTATTGATTCAAGTTTGGGATTATTCAACTTCAACTGTCTTGGTCTCTAGGGATAATTTTCACTGTTTTGTTTTTTGGTCTTATATTAATTTTCTTACAGTAACATCTTCTTGGGTAATATTTACCCAGTAAATATTTTTCCAGTTTTGTGCTTCCAGATTTTTCTGTATACTGATATTTTAGAAATGGCTATAATGTATTAATAGCCAATAAATGTAATCTTTAATAAACAGGATGGTGTTTTAATCTGTCAGTAAAACTTTGTCTTTCAACTAGAATATTTGGTGTTTTTACATTTATTGTGATTACTTTTGTGTTTGGATTTATTCCTACCATCTTATTTCATGCTTTCCAGGTTTTTTTTTATTTTTTTGTATTTATTATTTTTAATTCTTACCTCTTTACAAGTAGCTTATTTTTTTCTCAACTTCTTCTTTGTTGCTCTTTAATAATTTAGAAGGTACTCACTAGATTTCTTCTTTAGTGAATGTTAAGACTACACATTCTGTTTAGTATTGACATACAGTTGAAATATAAATGCTATTGGTAATAAATAATTTTATCCTCTCCTGGGAGAATATCAAGATCTTAACACAATTTAAATTCAATTTACATCATTTTGGATTACTTTCCCATCTTGCTGTATTTTAATTTGATCTCATTACTTGAAACCTCACATATTAGACATTATTTTATACAATGAGCTCATTTGTGAATATGATTATAGATTTTTAAATAATTATCAGGCTTTCATCTAATACTTTTCATTGAGGATCATATTCCTAAAGCACCTCATTTAGAAGTAGCATTAGCAAGGATCCATGGGGGTAAAGTTGTTTACTTCATGGCTTATTTAAAATGATTTCATCTCACTCCCAAATGGAAGCAGTGTCATGTGGTGTGTAATTTTAGATGGATAGTTATCTCAGCACTTGGAAGGCATCTCTATGCTCTCTTCTGACTTCCACTATTGCTATTGGGAAGTCAGGTGTCTGTCTAATTGCCATTACTTTGTAGGAAATTGGTGTTTTCTTTTTGTCTAATGTTGAGATATTTTCTTGGTCTTGACTGTGCATCTGATATACCTAGATAAATATACCTTTTTATTCAGGCTATTTGGGATTCATTGTGAATCCTGAAGTTGAGGCCAGGTATCACTGGCCTTAACAGCAACTTTCTCTTCAACTATTATCATCTCTAATGCTTTTTATTTTCCCTTTGTAGATTTTCAACTAGATGCATGTCAACTGTTTACATTCAGTCCTCTATGTCTTCTCTTCTCTTGTATGTGCTCCATCTATTTCTCTACATGTGCCTCTTATTGTGTCATTTTAAAATATCTTCTAATTCACTAATACCCTGATCAGCTATTCCTGATTAATTTGCCAAGTAAGTTTTTGTTTT
>CM053616.1:39564084-39592529 GCA_028646535.1 Procyon lotor | reverse complement strand
GTGTGTGTGTGTGTGTGTGTGTGTGTGTGTGTGTGTGTTTTAACCATACATAAATGCCCCAGTTTTAATCAGAAGTAGAATAAAATCTTCTAACTGTAAATCTAATACAGAAACAACAACTAATTATGGGCAGAGAGAAAGCTAAAGAGTAGAAATAGCATACCCCAGTATAAGGAAAGATACTTTTCATCAGCATCTTTGATTATTTTTATTGCTTTATTTCCCCCTAATGAACTATACTATGATAGGGTCAAGTTGTCTTCGGTTACCAGTTAAAGCAGCCATATAAACTGAATGAATTTGAAAAAGTTTGGATCTCAAAGAAACCAGAGAAAAGTAAGAATGAAAACACAATGGCATCAACTTGCTTTGGCACCCTATTGCATCAGGATCCTTGGATAACATATTTATTTCATCTCTTTGACATTGCAATAGTCCAGAAGCATCCATAAGAAATTTGAAAGACCTCTCTAGGTCAAGAGATTTATAGAACCAATGTGGAGGCTTCTGTTAAATGCCAAACTTTGGGAAACTTAATCAATCCTTGCTGCGAAAAGACCCAAGTCCTTAAGTGTTGGCCCTGGGGAGACAGGCAAACAACAATGATGACAACAACAAAACACATTCTGCTTCTTTATCTTAAATTTTTGTATGAAGCAAATTGAAACTACCCTTTGATATTGCTTTTCATGAAATTTAAATGTGAAATTAAAATGTGAGTGCATTAAGAGAAAGGGAGACAGCCAGAGAAAGAACTAGGACTGGCTTCTATATGCTTTTTTTGCCCTTAGGTTGAAATTCCACTTAATTTATTCATTCATTGCTTCATTCAACAAAAAGTAAGTGCCAATTTTCACCAGGTACTGGCTCAGGTCTAGCAATGAAACAGGAGGGAACCTGATCTCATGGAGCTTACACTCTAGCGAGGAGGTGAGAAACAGTCAACAATTATAAAATTAGTTATAATTTTTATTCTTTTTAAAAAGCTGGCCAAGATAATTGAACGTCTCAGAAACCACCTCGGAGTGGGTGGTCATACAGCTTCTTAAAGGAGAAGTCATTTAAACTGATGCCTACCTAATAAGAAGAGTCAAACCAAGTACATACTCTGTGCAAAGAACATTTCAGTGGGAGAAATAAGGAGGGCAAATTCCCCAAGGGAGGAACAAGGTTGATGTGTGTGAAGGACATGAAGAAGGCAAGTGTACCTGGAAAGTTATAAAAAGGAAGCCTGATATAAGACGAAATCCAAGAGAAAGTTTAGGCGAGGATCCAGTAAGGCTTTATAGGATGTGGTGAGGATTTGAACTCAATCCAAGATGATGGGAAGACATGGATGAATTTCAAGCAGGGGACTGCTGCTTAACCATACCCTCCTCATTATTCCTGCAGGTCCAAGGGGGTTGAAGATGTTTGGTCTGTAATTTTCCAAAACAGTATCAACCCATCTTTAGTTTTATACCACATAAAGTTTGACTCCCAAGGTATAATTTGTAAACTAAATGATATTATTCTTATACTGTAACCTGGGGAAAAGAAAATATTCAGTGCATCAATTTCAAGTGCCTGGATATGAGAAGAAAATCTAATGTACTCTAACTGGAAAGATTACAGTGCATCTTGTAAATATTTCTCCAGTGTATAATTCCCTCCTTGGACGCGTTTTTACCTTGAATCAAACCTCAGTCCATTATAGCCAACAAAAAATGAAATACAAATTATGAATTCTTTCAAAAATAAAGGAAAAATGCTATTCTACCCCAAATGTAGAAGTCTGTGCTCTATCATCGTTCCCTCATCCAGAGATCATCAGGGAATGACAGCTTTGCTAACGGGGCATTTCTTGGTAAGGCCATGGACTGCTGAAAGGGAGCTATTAGGAAAACAAATGATTCTCTTTAGCATCTTGGCGCTAGCATCAGTTTTATGCAGCTGTATTATACTGTAGCTTCCACTGATGTACAGGCACTCTTCTGAAGTGTGTTAAAGACAGACCAGCGGCTGAAGTCATCATTCTCTCACAACACTCAAGATCAACTAGAGTCAGCGAGTATCACCGGGCCTACTCTCATTTGCCCAACATCAAAAACTGGTATTTTGATGCATCTCTCTTTACTCATCAGAATCATTTATCTGATGAAGTTTATCTGTCACTGCGTTAAAATACTTAGCATGCATGGAATGCATATGTTTATGATTCCTAAATTTTTTGGCTTAGATCATTCTACCTTCATAAACAAATTAAGGTATCTGCATGCTCTCTAACAAAGGAAAAAATAATCTCTCAGACTGTAGTAAGATTATTCTACAATTACCTGACATCGCTATTTTAAAATAAAATGAATATTCAGAATGATCTACCTTCACAATTAGGGAATTTGAGATAGAGAGAGAGAAATTAGTTATAATGGAGGCCAGGATTTATGAAATGGACCAGAAATAATAAGCTGAATTGAGACACACAAATTAGCTGTGACCAGCATACATTCTACTTAATCACACCTCTAACCAAGGCAACGATCCAGACAGGAGTAGGCTTGGGTCAAGCTGCTCGTAGTATTTAAGCCAAGTATGGTTTTTCTACACCTGAGAAGTTTCTCACAGGGTATTAGCAAACATTCCATGGGCATGGCAGCTGTTTATATTGGGAAATTTCTATAGAAAAGCAGAAAAACAAAACCCATATTTTCTGGTTTAGAACTTTTCACAGTGGAATCCAAGAATATATCCTTCAGAACATACTCCTCCAGGTGATACTAAGTCAGTCTTTCCCTGAGGATATCTGAACTTATCCTTCCTCAAAAAAAAAAAAAAGTTTATCAAGCAGACATTATTCTTTATCATATTCTAAAATTTTTGTCATCAATGCTTTGCCCAATGTTTAGAATAGTCTATTTTAGACTTCCTAAAAACCAAATCCCTTTGGAATTCTTATAAACTCAAGATAAATCTTTCTTCCAATCGCTATTTTTCAGTGGTAATTTTCCTTAGACACCTTTAAAAATAAAGAAAATTTAGAAATAAGGAATATAATTGAAAATATAGGCAAACAGACTGTGAACTGTGAGATGTGCCCACACTTTTGCTTGCTGTTGTTTTCTCTTTCTTACTCATATTTTGTACTCAGAAGACTAAAACATATTTCATACCCTAGGCCCTAAATTTAACCATAATGAATGCAGACATTTTCTTCTTAGGCATCTCAAAACATAATGGTGCATGCTTCTTTCTGCCTCCAAGACGCAGCAACCTTTTGCAGACGATTTTTAAATGGTACTCTAGTCTAACTCACTGCTGAATGAGATTGTAGCAAGCTCACCATAGCCATCAACCTCCTGCATACTGATGACTCTGAAACCTTCCATTTGGGTTCACCCAAACACAGCAGCAGGACCAACCATACAAACCCATTTCCACTTGACAGCCAGGAATACATACAATTTCACACAGTTAATTTTAGAATATAATTCATGGGGCTCTTTCCCAGATCCTCAGCACAGCATCTGTTCAAAACTGGTCCATATGACATAGTCTGACAGTTTTTTATTGCTTTTCCAAGAGAATCTCTTAATGATGTCAACTTCTCCATTGTCTTTTAAACAGATAAGTGCCATCTCTAATGTTAAGCCTTGGAATTTCTGGATCTGAATAGTGTTACATAGTGTCTATTACCAATTACATTTTCTAAGACATTCATTCAACAAATGTTTTGAGGGTCTACCATTTGCCTGATATCATGCTTATGACTAGGGGTAAATAAACAACAACAAAAAAATAAACATTGTTTCTGCCCTCAAGGAACTTTAAACTGGTGCGAATAAGAATCAGATAATATGAGAAGGGATTTTGAGGTTTACTGTCTCCATCTTTGGCTTCACACAGAGGTTCTTCAAGTTCATATAGATTTGCCCCTCTCCTAAGGGTATGCAGTAATCCAGGAACAAGAAGGAGACTAAAGCCCATGCCTCATAATGTTCACGTGGGTGCACTTTCTGTATACATCTCACAATGACATTTATTTAACTACCCTTTAAATTAAAGTTTTTCTACTCTCATTCTTATTTCAGACATTTTTTTAAGACTAAAGATAAAATACTAGCAAATAAAAAAGGATGTATAAAAGGAGATATACACTCTTTGTTTATGAGCCAGAAGCTTAGTTACACAGAAGAAAATTGCAGTTGCACCTGTCTTCTGAGGAGCTCACCATATTTTACAGATAGCATTCAATTATTCCTTGCAATATGCCTATGATGCATTGGTACGAGATTACCTGTGTTATGTACAGCACCTTTCCTCCTTGGACCTTGAAGGTGTCTTTTACAGAATCTGACATAAAAGAAGGTAATTCTCGCAGTGCTCCAGGGAGATGGAAAAATATATTAAAAACCATGGAAAGACCAAATTACTATTGGTGGCTAGGGAAATAAGAGTCACTGAGAGTTAAAGGGCTACACAACAACTATGGGGAAAAAAATCTTTATTCCCGTTTCTTAAAGCAACAGACACTCCTACAATGTATATACATATGCCTCTGTTCAGAGAGCCTAACAGAAAATGGAAGAGTAGAAGTAGTGAAGGACAAAGAGAACTTCACATTGATTGAAAGTCTTTAGGAGTCAAGACAGGTGGAGGAAGTGGGGGTGCTCTGTTGCTCTCCCTCTTGTTCATTAGTAGTGCACTCACTTCATAACCTTGTTCAGTGTACTGTATCATGCTAGAAAAAGGGATACCAGAAATGAGGAGGATAGTTCCAGGTCTTCACATCTGCAAGCCCATGCCCTACAGCAAGGGCAACAAAGAAAGTACATGTGAAATCCACAAGGAAAGTAAGGTTTACAGCAGTGTCCAAAGTACCACACCCATTGTAGGCAATTCAAGAAATGTTTTCTTTTTTTTCTTTCAAGAAATGTTTTCTTAATAAATGAGTGAGTTCTCTGAAAAAAGTTTCAAAGAAGAGAAAGTTTAAACTAAGCTGCTAAAGCCCCCTTGAACATCTCCATTTCTACCGAGAGTTCAAATAGTTTTCAGTCTATAGAAGTTTTCTGTAATCTGATTGAAAGACACACACACACACATACACACACACTATTTTGTAGACAGGAGAATTAATTTTAGAGGACTTGCTCAAATTCACACAGAAAGCAGAGAGGAGACTTATCTCAGCAATATGCTAGCATTACCCACACTTAGAAATTTCTATACTAGAAGAGATGATTACAAATTAAACGATCTGTTGTCTCTTTGTATATCTGCCCCCCAACCCAAATCTTCGATAGAGCAATGTTTCTTAGTTATCAAAGAACAAATATGCTGCTGCCTGGCGTGATTGATAATTGTAGCTCTGCTCTTCCAATAAAGTATCTTGGCATCTTCCATTCCTGCAGAGACAGAATGAACCTTCACAGTCATCTTCTCCTGAGGTAACCTAATCAGTGTCGGATGAAACTTAGTGATATTTTATGAACTTAGACACTGTGAATTTTAACTGATTTTCAAATCTGCAGTTTCTTTCTTCCTAATATATATTGGCTAGAAACTATCTCTTCTTCCACTCTATTCTTTCAGACATTTTCAAATGTGCCTGTCTTAAGGTTGCCATTAACAGGGTAAATCTCTCCTCCTGAGACTGTTTTTACTTTTGCAAAGATAAATATGGACCTTCTCATTTCTGAAGAGATACCAGATCACCAAAGTGTCTGAATTTCAAGAAAAACAATATCTGGAGTTGTCACCATTCTTAAACAGAATGGAAAATATCTCTAGTCACAGTAACGGAAATAAGTGTCTGAAGACCTGTCAAAAAATTTGTTCACAGAGGACCTATGGTTTAATAAAATAGTCAAGATTTATGCTTTGTATAACTGGTTCCATTAATGACCTCTGATTTTAAGGAAAAGAAAATAAATAATGTGTGAGGAAATAAAATAGCAAACATACCATCAGACCATTCAAAACTGATGCATAACCAAGATCAACTTAGGGCTAAAGCAGCAGAAATTCACATTGGACTTCCTTTTTGAAAATATTAGTGATAAAATTTGTGGCAATAACTCATAGAGGCATTCATTTTTGCACTGATCTGTACACAAAGCATAAGTGATATGTGGGATAGTTAATTTTATGAGTCAACTGGACTGGACCACAAGATACTAGACCAGACAGTTGGTTAAGCAGTATTTCTGGTTGTGTCTGTAAGTGTTTCTAAAAGAAACAAGCATTCGAATTGGCAGACTGGGTAGAGTGGATTGTCCTCACCCAGCCTGTAGAAAGCCTCCACAGGACAAACACATGAAGGCTGATTAAATTTTCTCTCTGTCCAACTGTTGCTCTGGGACATCTGTCTTCTTCTGCCTGTGCCTTTCCTGGTCCTCAGGCCCTCAGACTCAGACTGAAATCTATACATCAGCTCTCCAGCCCCTAGACTTTTGAATTACATTAGTGGTTTTCTTGGGCCTCGAAGTTATAGAAGGCAGATCATGGGACCTCTCAGCCTCCATAGTCACATGATCCAATACCTGAAAATAAATCACCTATCAGTTCTGTTCTCTGAATAACCATAATGCAGTATGATGCAAGCCGTAAGAATAAAACTGCTTATTATTCATTTTAGAAAAATTATCTGGGAAAAATAAAAGGATCAGCTAAACTTGCAGCAATAACTCCAAATTTAATATATACGCATATTTAATAAGAGGTTGGAGATGGCCAAAGACATATTGCAATTCTATATGTCAACAAAGAAGATAGAGGATGCTTGGTATGGTGTCACTTATATTTTAAACATCAAATGATTATGTCAGAAAGATTCCAAAATACACCATCTGTCCAAAAACGCAGCATATTTGACCAAAAAAAGAGACACCTGGTTATGGCATACTTGTCTCTATTTCACAGGTAGGTGTGTACGTAGTAGCATTTACATGATTAAAAGTCTATCTTAAGCAGAGATGAATTTTGAACAGAGTGTAAAATTAAAAAAAAAGGATCACTTATTGGCATAGATTTAGGTGAGAGCACTGATGTGAAAGAATACAGACAAGAACACACACTCAGAATGAAAAGTCAGTGTTTCCAAATATTATTTTTGAGGAAAGCTTATTGGGGACCTAGGAATAAAACTAGAAGCTGTGGCCAGTTTAAGATAAATAATAGGCTACATAGGGATATTGCATAGGAAAGGGGAAGGAGATTTTTAAGTCAAGAAAGGGGTCAGAGAGAAGGAAGTAGAAGAAAAAGAGGTCAGAGAAACAGCAAATAAAATGGCAGATACTAACAATAAATTCCCCTACATAACTAAGACAAAGTGGGGCAAATAGAAATGACTGTCTAGAAGGGGAACTGGTGTCAGCAGAAATTAGAGAGGCTGAGATTAGGCTGATTAGTAACAGATTTCACAGTGGTGAGAAAGGGCTCTTAGGTGAACAGAAAACGTAAGCACCTTCCTGAAATCAGTGACTGTGAGCTAAGTTGCCCTCCTGCTAAGATTCACTTCTGTGCAGGGAGATCCCACCCTGGGGAATGAAATGTGCTACACAGGCCTGTCCATAGTTTCCTGACATCCAGATGTGACCTTCTGTTTCTCTCCCCCTTCCCCATAGAAAAGTGTATCATGATTCAAGGCAGTTAGAGGGACACATTCACTGAGTTCACTGAAATATAATTGACCTTCAACACACTGCACATGTTTACTCCCCAGAGTCATCATAGCAATCAAGATAACAGCATCCATCATCCCCCCCAATATTTTCTTGGCCCATTGTAAACATTCCCACCACTTGCTCATATCCCCCAATCCATGTTTTAATAACTACATAAATTTTTCACATTCTAAAATTTTTGTAAACAGAATCACACAGTCCAAGGGGAAAAAAGGGAAGTCTTTTAGGTCTGACTTCTTTCACCCAGGCTAATTTTTTAAAGATCATTCCTGTTGTTGTATCAATAGTTTATTCCATCCATTTTTCCTAATCATTCTAATTACAAGTTTATTAATTTTATTGAGCTTCTGATGGAACTAGCTTCTGTTTCATTGACTTTCCTCTAGGTTTTTCTGTTTTCTATTTCATTGTTCAACCCTGATCTTTTTTATTTCCTTTCTTCTGCTTGCTTTAGGTGTCACTTGCTCTTCATTTGTAGTATCTTAATATATAATCTGAGTTCATTATTGTAAGACCTCTCTTCTTTCTAATGCATGTGTTAAATGCTATGAATTTGCATTAAACACTGCTTTAGCTGCTTCAGTAAATTTAGAGATGTTAGATTTTCATTTTCATTTATTTCATAAAACCTTTTAATTCCTCTTTGGATTTCTTCTATGCCCATGGTTCATTTATAAGTATGTTTTTTAGTTCTCAAATGCTTCAGTACATTCCAAATATTTTCTCTGTTCTTGATTTTTAATTTAATTACATTGAGATCAGACAACATTTAATTTAATTTAATTTAATTTAATTTAATTTAATTACATTGAGATCAGACAACACCAACCACTTGGTGTGGCTTAATCCCTTCAAATTACTCGATATTTTTCTTATGCCCTAGAATGTAGCCTACATTGGTAAAAACAATCAGTGCACATTTGAAAAGAATATATGTACTGTTGTGGTTAGTGGAGTAGTTCATAAGTATTACTTTGACAAGTTGGTTGACGGTATTGTTTAAGTCCTTTATATACTTACTGATGTCTTATTCTATTAATTTTTGAGAGAAGTCAGATGAGATCTTTTACTCTAATTGTGATTTGTCTATTTCTTCTAATATTTGCCAGTTTTGACTTCATAAGTTCTGTTATCACATGCATAACTTTTTAGGATTATTATTTTCTTTTGAGGAACTGACCTCTATTTGATTACTAAATGACTCTCTTCATCTTTTGTAATGTCCTTTGCACTGAAATATACTTTATCTACTATTAAACTAGCCACTCCAGATTTCTTTTATTTAACATATTTTTTTAGTACTTTTTTTCCCTATTCTTTTCCTTTTAAACTATTTGTGCCTTTATGAATAAAGTGGGTTTCTTGGCAGCAGCGTGTAGTTGGGCCATGTTTTTGTATCCAAACTGACAAATTCTGCAACTTGGTTGGGGTAGTTAAACTATTTATTTTTCATATAATTATTGATGCAATTGAACTGATATCTACTCTCTCTAATATCTCTTTGTTGTTTACTCATTCTATTGGTTCCTTATTCCCTTTGCACTCTTTTTTTTGTCCTTCTTTGATTTAATGGCACACTTTTGTAATATCTTGTTATTGTTATTGATGTTCACTTATCATCATAATCCTTTATTGTGTTATTTTAATGGTTACTTTAGGGTTTATAGTATACATTTTTAAGTTATTATAGCTTGACTCCCAGTGATATTGTACTACTTTGTGTATGGTATGGTATGGCATGTATAGTATAGTATAGTATAGTATAGTATAGTATAGTATAGTATACAACAGTGTAGTTCCATTTCTCTTCTCCTGACCTTTGAGCTCTTGTGGTCATACATTTTCCTTTTATATATGATAAATAAAAATTTAATAGAAATAGGTTTTAAAAGTTATAAGAAGATGTTTTAATACTTCTCCACATAGTTACTGTTTTGTTAGTCTCCACTCATTAATGAAAGCCATGTTTCCATCTTGTATTATTTTACTTTTGTGTGAAGGACAAACTCAACCCTTCTCTTACACCATACACAAAGATAAACTCAAAATGGATGAAAGACCTCAACAGAAGATAGGAATCCATCAAAATTCTAGAGGAGAACATAGGCAGTAACCTTTGACATCAGCCACAGCAACTCCTTTAAGACACATCTTCAAAGGCAAAGGAAACAAAAGCAAAAATGAACTTTTGGGACTTCATCAAGATAAAAAGCTTCTGCACAGCAAAGGAAACAGTCAACAAAACAAAGAGGCAACCCACGGAATGGAGAAGATATTTGCAAATGACACTACAGACAAAGGGCTGTTATCCAAGATCTATAAAGAACTTCTTAAACTCAACACGCAAAAAACAGATAATCATGTCAAAAAATGGACAGAAGACATGAACAGACACTTCTCTAGTGAAAACATACAAATGGCTAGCAGACATGAAAAAAATGATCATCATCATTAGCCATTAGAGAAATTCAAATCAAAACCACATTGAGATACTACCTTACACCATTTAGAATGGCAAGGATTAACAAGGCAGGAAACAAAAAACGTTGGAGAGGATGTGGAGAAAGGGGAACCCTCTTACACTGTTGGTGGGAATGCATGTTGGTGCAGCCACTTTGGAAAACAGTGTGGAAATTTCCCAAAAAATTAAAAATAGAGCTCCTTTATGGCTCAGAATTGCACTACTGGGTATTTATGCCAAAGATACAGATGTAGTGAAAAGAAGGGCCATATGTACCCCAATGTTCATAGCAGCAATGTCCACAATAGCCAAAGTGTGGAAAGAGCTGAGATGCCCTTCAACAAATGAATGGATAAAGAAGATATGGTCCATATCTACAATGGAATATTACTCAACCATCAGAAAGGGTAACCAACCAACTTTTGCATCAGTATAGATGGGACTGGAGGAGGTTATGCTGAGTGAAATGAGTCAAGCAAAGAAAGTCAATTATCATATGGTTTCAATTGCTTATGGAACATAAGGAATAATACAGAGGATACTTGGAGAAGGAAAGGAAAACTGAATTGGGGGAAATTGGAGGGGGAAACAAACCATGAGAGACGGAACTCCATGAAATAAACTGATGGCTTGTGGGGGGAGGGGGTATGAGTGAGCCTGGTGGTGGGTATTAAGGAGGACACGTATTGCATGGAGCACTGGGTGTTGTACATAAACAATGAATCTTGGAACACTGCATCAAAAACTAATGATGTATTTTATGGTGACTAACATAACACAATTTTTAAAAACTTTTATAGTGTGGTAAATGCTTTCAACTCTTGGATGTCTGTAAAAAGGTTTTATTTCACCTTCATTATTCAAAGACATTTTCACTGGTCAGTAAATCTGGATTAACAAGTTTGGTTTGTTTTTTTTTTTTCCACTTTCATTACTTAAAAGATGTTGCTACACTCTCTTCTCATTGGTGTCATGTCCAGTGAGAAACCTGCTACCATCCTTGTTCCTTTTCCCCCTATATTGAATGTTCTCCCTTTGCACTCCAGCCACTTTTAAGTTTTTCTCTTTTTCACCACTTTTAAGCAATGTGATTATAATGGGAATTCATCTGTGTGTTTATAGTTCTAATCATATTTGGAAAATTTTCAGACATTGTTTATTTAGACTTTTTCTTTTCCCTTCCACTTTGGAGAGTCCAGTTACACGTATATCTGTCCTCTTAAAATTATCTCTGTGTTCAGTGATACTTTGTTAATTATTTTTAGGGCTTTTTCCCTATGTGTTTGCATTTTAGATAGTGACATTTGCTATCTCTTAAAGTCCACTTACTTTTTCTTCTGATATTCTGAATATCCATTGTTAATGCCATCAGTGTGTTTTTCATCTTTGACACTGCAGTTTTCACTTCTAGAAATTCTGTTGGGATCTTTCAGAAATCATCCACATACCTTATTAACACATCCAAACTTTCCTCTAGCTCCTCAAATACATGGAATACATTCATAGTTACTGCTTAAATGTTCTTATCCACTAATTTTCTCATGGGTCATTTCTGTGTCTGTTTTGATTGATGGTTTTTCTCTTCACTATGGATAGGGTTTTTTTACGTCTTTGCATGCCTGATAATTTTCCTTTGGATGCCAGGCTTTGTATATTTTACTTTGTTGAAGAGCTAAGTATTTTTTATATTCCTAAAAATTTTCCAGTACTTTCCATTGTGATGATTAAGTTACCTGGAGAGAATTTGATCCTTTTAGGTCTTGCTTTTAAAATGTGGTAGGTGGGGATTCAAACAGCATTGGTCCTTTGCCAAATTATCTACTACTGAGGCAAGACACTCTTCAGCACTTTATCTAATATCCTATGAATTACGACATTTTTCGTCTGGCTGTTGAGAGTCCCCTCCCTACACTGCAGTCTAGAAACTTCCTAGGTAGTAAGCTAGGGAAATCAGAGGGCTCACCTCACCTTTTTTTTTTTTTTGGTCAAGATTTCTGTCCTTTTTTGCCTGCCATCCAATTTCTAGATGTGTTGTTGACTCATATATTTTATCCTATTTATTATTTGTTTCAACTAGTAGGATAAACCTAATCCTTCTTATTCTACTTTGACCAGAACTGGCAGTCATGAGAGCCATACTTTAAAATTGATTTTACTTCACTGAAGTTTTTTGAAGAAAATTACTGACAAGTTTTGGTATTTTTGCTGCCGTTTGTAACATGTCCTTCATAATGAACTGTGACCTACTATTATGTTGTGACATCTGTGCCAAGGGAACTTACAGGATGTGTTAAATTAAATATATCCTTCTGAGAGGAAACACTTAGAAACCTCAGGGTATCTCCACACAAGTAAACTTTCATATGTACATTAGCATTCTAAGACTGAGAACAGAATTTTGAAAGACCGGGCTGGACTTTGTTGGACTAATAACCTTAAAGGCAGGGATGGATGCCTCATCACTGAGGGAGGGCTTTGGAGAGGAGTTTCTCTGAATATTTCCGGTGTTTTCCAACATATGTCAGCAATAGAGCTGACTTCAGGGTAGCAGTCTTCAGATAAGGGCAACACATGGTTAGAGTCTGTCATATGCGCCATATGACCTTTGGAGACTGCTCAGAGTGGAGGTATCAGGACTATCAAGGAAGCCTGTCACCTAGGTGTGGCTAGAGTTCTATATCATGGTAACAAGATACCAAAATCTGGGCAAGTCTGAGATCTGAGCCATTGTCCATGGAATGGACTGGAATCATAAGTGCAGATGAGAGGACTATGAAAAGAAGGCAAGAGAAACATTTTTGTGATCTGACCATTTAGGAGAAATTCTCATGAATATTAGTAATAGCCCTGCACTCCATTTATGGACATGTAGTTTTGCCCTTAGAACACAATTTAATCTGCTTCAAAAACTTTGATTTTCCAAATCTAGTATCTGAAACTCTGCATTTTAAATTAAAAAATAAACCTATCTTCCTTGAACCCATGCTACTCCTAGAGAAAAAGCAAATGAAAGGGGAAAATCAGAAGCTATGTGAATAAAGCCAAATCATGCCTCTACTTCTAGACTGTAAATAAATGAAAATGTGCATGTGGGGGGGGGGGGTGTGCATGCACCTCTAAGTCAAAGTGACATCAAAGGCATTAAGGAATGGTAAGTATAGCCAGAAAATAGAAATGTAAAATGAACAAAAAACTCACAAGTGAGGCAAACATGGGCTATAATAAGGGAGCTCATTAACTGGTGTGAAGCAGAGGAGTGGTATTTAGATGCTGAAAGGGAAGAAAGGACAGAGGACAGTCAGGGAATGGGAAGCTGATAGCTCAACGTTGGAAAGGGTCATAATGGGAGTAACAGCTTCATTCATCTTGCTGTTTACATGGCCTCTTTTAAGGTACAGCATGCTCTTCTTTCAAGGTCATCTTTTGTCTCCAGGGGCAGGTGAACAGCAGCTGGAGAAAGTTGCAAGGACTCTTAAGCTGCCCTCTCCATGTACCTAGCTGGAGGAATGAGCACAGTGCCAAGAGGACCTGAGATGTGCCTTTGTCCTCAGAGAGCAGCTTTCTGTATCCTCCGGGGCACAAATATTCCATAAAGATACACCTCATAATTTGTGGTTTGCTCCTTTTCCATAACCCTTAGAAAACTGATTCTAGAAAAAGAACCAGAAAGGATGTGTTATTGTAAGAAATAAAAAGAAGATATGTTTTTTGTTTCTTTATCTAGAGTTCCTCAACACCATATCCTTAATTTTATAATCATTAAGCACTTAACTTAATGAAGAAAAGACACAAAGGCAAAATTAGTTAGGGTAAGAAAGGGAACAAATGAAATGTACTAACTATAGAGACTGCTCCATTGTTGATATTTTCTGAAGCTAATTGAACATCTTGAGCTGAAAAATTGACTACTATGCTGGAGGGAGAGAAGAAGAAAGAGAGAGATCTGTGCAAGAGAGAGGGGGAAAGCAAGCGAAAGGCAGAGAAAACACACAACCTCTCCCCAAGGAATCACCCAGCAAATCCAACTTTATCAAATTAAAAGGAAAGAGGAAAGGCTGATCAGGCACCCACTCAATACACTTTGGTAGGTCTCTGACAGGGTTGGACTTTTAGAAAACTGAGAGGTGAGGAAGAAAAAAGAAATCACAGAAATGTAAAAATTTTTCATGTGAGCTCCAAATTATTGGTAAAGTGCAAAGGTGGGAAAGAATTTATAGAATTTTAATCTGAAAAGATGGGACATTTAATTGATAATTTGTAGTTGGCTCATGGAACTATACCTGTCCGAACTATAATTATAATATACAGAAACTCTGAAAGTAGAATAAAGGTATATGATCCCTGGTGTTTTAAACTTTTCTGGGTGTATAGAAGTTGAGCAAAGGGGAAAAAATTCAATAGTAATCCATAGTTAAAGCCTCCTTGGGAGATAAAAATTATTGCTCTGGGCTATAAAAGCTAGGTTTGGGATAATAGAAGAGATTAGCTATGGAAATGCAAGAAACCATATTTTTCCCTTATGGTTAATTTTGCTTTTTACTGAAATAATGGAAGAGAGACAGGATTCAGGAAACCAAAAGCCTTATAATTACAGTTAAATTATTACCCATGTACTAGTCTCATAAATTAATTAAACATTCATGTTTGTCTTATTATAAAAACCTACTTTTGTTCCTAACATATATAATTCCTTTTTTTTTAACTAACTACAAGAATAAAAGAGCTTAGAATTACATTTAAAGGATTTTCACCTACATGAAATATGTCACTCTGTAGACTACATGGTAAAGTGGAGAAAATTTTGCCTAACATAAAACTACTTCTGCTAATGTTCTTATTCTATATTTCTTTATATAGCAGGTGCAATATTCTGTGGTCTTTTTGTACCATTCTCTTCCTCCAGAATTCTGGTTAAAGCATTAAGTTATTTTAACTCATTTTGAAGGATTTATTGTATCTGAATTACCACCCTTTATATCCCCAAGACTACACATAAATAGTAAATGACAACCAGGCATTGAGAGTGGGGGAAAAAAGCCATGCTTGCAAATGTTCCTGTATTAAAGTATCATTATCAGCAGGCTCTGGAATGTAACCAGGGCAAAGAGAAAAGGTGCTACATCACATACCATTTTTTTCCTAATGAAGGTGAGAATTTTATGAGCTCTACGCTCCCCTTTCACCCCAAAGCACATAAGATTTAGAGGTCAGTGTGACATCAGCAATATTAGTATTGTTCTCTGCTAGAGGCAAAGAATTTCATAGCTGGATAAAAACCCAAAATCCCCAGTGTGAGGGAAAGAGGCACTCGAAAAAAAATCAAAGAAGCATCTCACTAAATATCGAGATAAAGAGAAAATGTCAGTGCTGGAAATGACTCAGCAACACACTGTGTTGTGTTTTCTAACCAGATATGATCTTGCAAGACTTGACATTTCCACCCAAGTCACAACCTTCCAGTCCCACTTCCAATATGGTGTCACTGGGAACAGTGTCCATGCCTGATTCCACCACAGGGAAAGTGGTCACAGAGGATAACCACTTTGGAGAGTGATTCCAGGGTTTCTCCATCTCCTCACCAAGAACCAGGAAGTAGTCACAAATACACTCACAGCTTTAGAGTCCTAACTTTTTTCTTTGAACTAAAGACAATCAAAGATGGGATTATACTCTTGTTTGTTTTGAAAGGGATTTCAAGATGGCGTGCTAAGTAGTGTTTGTGGAGTTTTCGCTTGTGAGCACATGGAGTTTCTCTGTTGCTCCATCTTTGCTCCTGTTTTTTGTTTTTTCTTCCTTCCTACCAACTTCCCACTTTCTATGAAGGTAGGAGAGAAATTAGACAGCAACCACTTGTTCTTCATTCTTGCAGATATCCAAATGGCACCCTGATTATCCTGTACCCTGAGTATTCATACATGCACACATTATTACATGATCCTGGGGCCATAAACTTTGGGATAAAACTGACAGGAGTTAGCAAAGGTAAGCCCCACCAAATCCTGGTGCCCTCTCCACAGGCACCTGCTTCTCATGATCTGACACTCACGTGGTCTCCACAGAGTTTCCCAGTGTGTTGCGTTTCTTGCCGTACATGGAGTCATGACATGAAGTGGGTCCCCAGCCTCACCTTCATTTTCTTCAAGGTACACACATACATATCTGGATTGGGTCACTTGAAATTATCTAGGTTTCTAGAAACACATACTTAGATGTTCTTAAGTTTTAGTATGTATGATCATTCCTTGGTCTGCCTAAATCTTCAGATTTGCAAACATATCATGTCAGATATAAACACTGACTGTCCGTGAACCTGTATGGTCTTACAATCTAGTAAGGGAGACACAACATGCCTGTAAATGATTGTAATGCAGTAGGGAATACTGTGTACCCCAGAAAAGATTTGCCTGCAAAATGTTATTATAATAAAGAAGTGCCTAAAATTATGTCAACTTGGACGTTGATGAGTATGCCAAAAAGAAAGCATGGAAAGAAGAAAGTAACATCTGAGGCAGACATTTCTCAATCCTACTTGAGGAGTGGTTAGAAAGATAATGATGTTCATACTCCAGCTTCTGAGGCAAGGGGTTCACTATTCACAAAATCACTGGGATACAACAGATGTGAACTGCAACTATTATAATTTTTCATTTCCAAATAAGTTGAAAATATTTCTTCTCAATACAATATATGGCATTTCAATATTTTTGATGACTGTAAATCGAGAGGATCTGTTCTATTTTTTGAATCACTGGCTGAAATCAGCCTTATTGCAGTATTAGGCAATGGCAAAATAACAAAAAAGAAAGGCAGAGTAGTGAGTTTTTGTTTAAAAAAAAGTTTTCAGGAATTAAAGGAAGTGTTTCTATGATAAGAAATACAGCCCATTCCTTTTTATTTAGAAATAAAAATCCCCATAATAGAGCAAAGCAGAACAAAAGCATTTATTAAGGCAAATAACAGTATGTATTAAAATTCAGGGGCACCTGGGTGGCTCAGTGGGTTAAAGCCTCTGCCTTCGGCTCAGGTCATGATCTCAGGGTCTTGGGATCGAGCCCCACATCGGACTCTGCCCAGCAGGGAGCCTGCTTCCCCTTCTCTCTCTGCCTGCCTCTCTGCCTGCTTGTGATCTCTCTCTCTCTCTCTCTCTCTCTCTGTCAAGTAAATAAATAAAATCTTTAAAAGAAAGTATGTATTAAAATTTAAATAAATGGAAATGTATGTTTCTTAAAAAGATATCCAGTAATTTTATTTAATCAAATCAGGTGGATTTAATTCTAGTTTGCTAGAAAATTAAATTAAGATATTTAGATACTTTCATTTAGTTGCAAGAAGTCATTGACAAATAATAACAATGTACCACTCTTCAAAACTGGTTGTTAATGTCATTGCAATCCAGCTAACTCATCTCCTTAGCATAGCCACTGACATATCTTTTTGCAAATAAATAGTAATATATGTTAGAAGAAACATTTAAAGGTTTCTAAGTTCAAGGAATTCGAATTACTATATATTTTGAAGCATTAGTGATATGTAAATAAGAGACAGCTGTCACCATGTAGGCTGTTGTTGAGTCTTTTTCTCGTATTTTCTGTTATTTTCCACAGACACAGCTCTATAGATATTTAGTATCATATTGAGAGGCATTTTAATCTCCCTGACCTGTTCATTCTTTGTTTGAGGACAACTAGGGGGTGGAAATTGTTTTTATTTTTCCTCAAAAAGAAATCTCTGTCCCTGAAGACCTTGACACATCACAGCACATCATTTCCAGACCCAGGTCACATCTGAAGGAGTGTCTGGTATATTACAGCATCAACAAAAATAGGCTGAAGTTTCCCTAAATCCCAGTCACTGTAACTCTTGGTGACAGATTCACGCTGCTACTAATCAGTTTCACACCAGGGAGATACACACCGTGGAAACATGCAGATTGGGAACGGCCCAGAAGTCACTTGGAAAATATCTGAAAACTGGAGCTTTCCAGCATCACCTCCCTGTGCCAAAAACTCAAAAACATATGCTTCTTCCTTATTCTTTGCTTTTTTTTTAATGTAAAAAAATTAGCTCCTGGTAGACTGTTGCTTACTCAGAGACCTACATCACTGGTAATGGGATCGAATTTTACCATTTCTAAGGAGAGTTAGGAAAGAAACATCACTCTGTTTGCCTATGACAAGGCAAAAAACTATTTTCTACTCAGTTTTCTTTCTTTCTTTTTTTAAAATACAGTTTCCAGAGTGAAAATCGGCTAGCTGAATAATTGCTATTACTGGCCTAAACTTATGTTGCTCTTTTCAGCTCCATAAAAAGAGATGCAGGAAAGATGTAAAATCCTAGATCTCAGTCAAGTTTGAAAGCTGCAACTGCAAAATCACTGGACTCATTCAGTATCAATTTTGTGTAAAATGAAGAATTGAACTCCTTTGTTAGCTTCGTTTACTTGAACAAACCCCAAGATCTTTCAAATCCATTTATCAGAATTAAAATACAATATTTGATATGAGTTTAATATCTTAGCTAATTGATAAAAGGAGAAATCTTCAGATTCGGTATTTTTCAGGTGAATTTTCAGTGGTATGATGAGAAATGGATCAGGTTTGCTTCTGTATATAATGGCTGTCTGAAGCTTCATTTTTCAGGGTGAGGGAAAATGAAAACTGGAATTAATGCCAAATGAACCTCCACAACACAAGGAAAATAGATCAAAATAGCCATGATTCAATGCTTTTATCCAGATGCAAAAATAAAACAGGAAACATGTGCCCCAAGATCAGTTAAAATCAAAATAATCTGGCTAAATTGCTCACTTTATTATTTTTTTATAAAGATTTTATTTATTTATTTATTTGACACAGAGAGAGAGATCACAAGTAGGCAGAGAGGCAGGCAGAGAGAGAGGGGGAAGCAGGCTCCCCGCCGAGCAGAGAGCCCGATGTGGGGCTCGATCCCAGGACCCTGAGATCATGACCTGAGCCGAAGGCAGAGGCTTTAACCCACTGAGCCACCCAGGTGCCCCTAAATTGCTCACTTTAAAGAGTAATGAAATCATAGGCAAATCTCAATTACTGAGTATGATTTTATTATAGTAATTGATCCAGTAGATAGATCAGCAATGGTTTAGTTACCCAACCTAGGAAAGCTTATACCAGGTGTTTACAGAGTGCTGACAGGAGTCTGTTTAAGAAATAGCTTCATAGGGGTGCCTAGATGGCTCAGTGGGTTAAAGCCTCTGCCTTTGGCTCAGGTCATGATCTCAGGGTCCTGGGATTGAGCCCCTCATCGGGCTCTCTGCTCAGCGGGGAGTCTGCTTCCCCCTCTCTCCCTGCCTGCCTCTCTGCCTACTTGTGATCTCTCTCTCTCTCTCTCTCTGTCAAATAAATAAAATCTTTAGAAAAAAAAGAAAAAGAAATAGCTTCATAGATTTGTCAGGGAAATACCAAGGACTTACCCCAGGAATAGCGAAGGAGAGATATTTCTCCCCACTCCCCGCCAGACCCCATGCATGAGAACATACATTTGAGCAGACACTAAAAGTGACACATAGGTTTTGGCATAACGTAGGAGTGTGGGGCTGCATGTCTTTTTTCTTTCCATGTAACTTTCCCTGAGGGTATAATCAATGTTTATCTCATGAAGATTGTCTTGGCTATTTTGAGAAGCAAATAAAATTAGGTATACATCTTTTCCCTAACACCCCCAGAAGTCAATCCCCCTTATCAGAACACGTGAGAGCATGTTGTTCGAATGGTTCCCTCTGCTTCTATTTTTGGACCTCATGAGGTGCTCTAGCCGTACAAAATCGCTGCTTTTTTCACTGTATTTTAAAGTTGCCAAAGTCATTCACCCTTCGTTCCACTGCCTTACCTTGCCCATCTCTAAGTCCATATGTCACCACTGCTGTCTAAGTTCTTTGTGCTGAAGACGGAGGATGTAGAAATTTAGGATATGGTGTTTTTTCTAGTTATCAGGAAAGTACTCCATAGATTTCATGGGACCGTCTTGAATTGTATACTCCTAGACAGTCTTTATATATTAGCAAGCATTGATTTTGAGACTGAGTTTAAAGTAACACCCAAGGGGCACCTGGGTGGCTCAGTTCATTAAGTGCCTGCCCTCAGCTTGGGTCATGGTCCCAGGGTCCTGGGATCGAGCCCCACATTGGGCTCCTTGTTCAGCCAGCCCACCTCGCCCTCTACATGCCGCTTTCCCTGCTTGTGCTCACTCTCTCTTTCTGACAAATAAATAAATAAAATATTTTAAAAATATATAAATAAAATAAAGTAACTTTATTTTTGTTTTATATTTATTTTAAAAAATGAATCCACAAGACCAAAAATTATTTTGGCACAGAGAATATATAATCAATCACTCTAAATGAAAATTAAAGTATATCTTAAATTCTAGAAAAAACATTGAGATAATCCATCCAGGAAATAATACCACTATATTACCAAAGTGAAAATTGTGTTTTTTACTTAATACATAAGCATTGCATTTTATTTTAATAATTTCATAAATGCACAAGATGTCCTTATATTATACACCAGACCCTAGATAGGTATGAAGGAATAAGATTTGTTTCAGGACTACTACTGATTTACAATCTATTTGCAGAAATATCAGAGGCCAAGTCAAAAGACTTCCTTTTATTCAGTGAATGTTTTTGAAGACCTATGCCATTAAATAGAATTTTTAAATGTTTTATAATCCTGGTTTACTTTCTTTATTTGAAAGAATTGTGGGTGGGAAAGTAGACTAAATGGTTGAGTTTTTCCTTTTCACTTTTCTAAGCTAACAGTGGATTCCAAGAGCACCATGTGAGAGCTAAGGTAGCTGCATATAGGCCTCCTGAAAGATCTGCATTTTATTTTATGTTGGTATGGGGTTTTTAAATTTAATTTAATTTTACTTTATTTTATCGTTTTTGGTGTGGGGAAGTCATCTTCAACTGCTTGCTGAAGGATACCAACAAATTATCTGAACATTTATTTAAATTATTTTTACTCCAAGTCATGTTACAGGCAGCTTGAATAAGAAAAACTTTGTGGCTCTAAAGGGTTAAAATACACAATAAAGTCTTGATTTGAGAATGGTGTGTTTAGGGACATTGATCTTAAGTTCTGTTAATGGAAGTGTTATCTAAATCTCATTCATGTAGTGAAAATTTCTCCAGCTGTTAAACCACTGAATCTTCTGTCACTTTGATATAGAGGTTAGACAACAAAATGGATTACCTTGTCCATCAAAATGTGCTGGAAGAGAATATCCTAGTCACATTTAGAAGAATGACAGAAATATGGGGTAAAGGTCATAAGGAACTTGAGGAATTCAGGAAAACACTAATCACTTGTGAAGGGGACAGAATAAGAGGAATTTGATACTAAAGGTGCTTCCAGAATTTTTAAGAGAAAAATAGTGCAATGTTGAACTTTAAAATACTCACTCCAATATGCTTTGTTAAATAAGAGACAGTAATCATAAATCCTTTGGGTTTTTTTTTTTTTTCAGTATTCATTTAGAAACACCTAAAGATTGTCTAAATTTAGAAACTGGTCTGCCTGATTTCCACAACTGATGCCTGTGAGCTTAATTTGATGTCCCATGTTACTGTTGGTTTGGATTTCAACTTTATTATTTATCTCTTACTAGATTTTGTTTTCATGACAGCAAGAAATTGAAAAAAAAAAAAAAACAAATTTCAAGGATGGTTTTCCTTATAAACACTATATCTAAGTGTTCCAGGAAATTAATTTTTGTAGGAATAGAAAATGTTAATTTTCTCTCCACAAAAGAAGCTAAAATTAAACATGGATATCACTAGTAGAATTTATTTAGAAGTCATGGTAAATTAAAAAAAAATCATGAGTTCTAGTTCAGTTCCTTTTTTTTTTTTTTTTTTTTAGCTTACAAAATGTCATTCTGGAATGAAAAGGGGACTTAGCCAATATAGTACCTATTTAAAGAAGTCAAAAGGAAACTAGAAGCTCCCAATCATATGTCATCAGAAAAATGCAAATTAAAACAACAATGAGATATTATTATATACCGATTTAGAATGACTAAAATCCAAAACACTTATAATACCAAATGGTGGCTAGGATGTGGAGAAATAGGAGCTCTCATTCATTGTTGGTGGGAATGCAAAAGTAGAATGGGAGTTTCTTACAAAACTAAGGTCATACTTTTAGCACATGATCTAGTAATTGCACTCCTTGGTATTCACTCAAAAGAGCTGAAAATTTATGTCCACAAAAAACCCTGCACATAAATATTTATAGTAGCTTTATTCATAATTGCCAAAACTTGGAAACACTCAAGCACTCTACATAAGTGAATGGATAAATAAACTTTAGTAGATCCAGACAATGGAATATTATTCAGCACTATAAAGGAATAAGCCATCCAGCCACAAAAAAAGAAATGGAAGAAACATAAATGCATATTACTAGGTGAAGTAAACCCATATGAAAACAGTACATATTCTATGATTCCAACTATATAATAGTTTGGAAAAGGCAAAACTATGGAGACAGTAAAAACTTCAGTGGTTGCAAGGAATTGGGTGGAGAGGTGGAGGAGGAATGATTAGACAGAGCACATATTTTTAAGACAGTGGAAATACCCTGTATGACTTTATAATGGTGGACAAATGTCGTAACACAATTGTAAGGCAAACTATGGACTTTGGGTGATAATGATGTGTCACTGTGGGTCCATCAATTGTAACAAATGTGTCACTCTTGTAGGGGAGGCTATACATGTGTGGGGGTCAGGGGGCATATGAGAAATCTCCATAGCTTCCTCTCAATTTTACTGTGAAACTAAAACTGCTGGGAAAAAGTAAAGTCTTCAAATATTAAAAAAAAAAAAGCAAAACACCACTATCTTCTCTGAAGGAAGAGGAATCTTCCTCCTTTATATGTGTAATTAACATGATCTGCTACATAACCTCATTATATAAATAAAGATATAATACTTTTTTCATTTTTCAAACTGACTCTTAAATATTTTCCTCCATTACTGGCAAAAGATATGTTTTCTCCCACATAAACATACAATTTTTTAAAGATTTATTTATTTATTTTAGAGAGCAAGAGAGATAACATGGACAGGGGTTGGGACAGATGGAGAAGGAAAGAGAGAGTTTTCAACCATACTCCCTGCTGAGTAAAGAGCACGAAACCTGATGTGGGGCTCAGTCCCATGACCCTGAGATCATGACCTAAGCCTAAATTTAGAGTCGGCCACTTAACCGACTAAGATACCCAGGCATCCCCCACATATACATGCATTTTAATTGTCCAAAAGCCCTTAGGGATTTGCTCCATCCCAAGGAGGTCCATTCTTTTTTTTCCAGTTACAGGAATGGAAAGTATTGGCTAAGTTACCTACGAATACTTTTGCTACTCCCAGTCAAATAGTATGGCTAATGTCTCCGAGACACTCTCTCACTTCAGGGCACTGGCCCAAGTAAGTCCCTTTACATACAACCATGATGCACTATATTGTTCTCCAAAGTTGTATCTTCTTTAGTTCACTCATTACATACTCAATCATTTCCCCCCAAGTGGGACAATGCATTTCATTTATTTTGCTGTGATTAATTCAATGATATTAATAGTATTAGCTGCCTTCGTATATATTTTAGTAATACAGAGGTACACTACTAAACAGGGGACAGTACACTTTCCTTTTTCATGTTTGCAAGGATTTGCACTTTTACAATAGTCTTTTTGTAGGAAGGGAGAGAGTCATATGAATATTGTAGTGTGAGTATGTCACAATGATGGCTCTAAAATACTTCTAAGGAAAAGCTAAGACTAAAATACATTTATTTTAAATATAAGGCATGAAGTAAATTAAGTTCAGCACAATAATAATATTATAAAGTTGACAATTTATTGTATTTAGAGACTCTGTGTGCTATCAAACATGACCAGAAATAGTCCTCCTCAAGTTCAAAAATAAAACTTCTAAGTACTTGTATCCATCTTGTTCCCTTAGCCATGATTCTCCCTTCTTCCTTTATTAGATTTTCCCTAAGGCCCCTGGTGTCCTTTCCTTTCCAAATATATTAATTATTGTGATAATAATGTTTAGAGTCTGTTCAACCAGGTCTACTAGGTCAGGATTTACAATTCTCAAACTTCTCAAATTTCAGTACTGTTTGAATGTCTCTGTGACAAACATGGAGATATGATGACAAATCTTTTGAGAAAGGACCTGTCGCCAGCTGTGGGCCTACAGTCAACAGCCAGCCTCTAGCATCAGCTCCTTCAGGACCTGCTTGAAATGCAAAGAGCCATCTTGCTCAATGTCACACCTTCCTGTGGCAACCCATAGTTGGAGCAAAGTCAAAGTAAAAAGGTAGGACCATTTCAGATGATACAAAGTGGAAATTTTGGTCCGGAACCTCTGCTGGGGTTGGAGGAGACTTTGTCAGGTTAGATCATTCACCTTCTTCTCACCAATCCTCCTTCCTTCCTTTTTCTGTTATGCACATCCATTTCTAATAAATATCTTGACATCCCAACCCCACCTCCCCTCTGATTTTAAAGACTCCTTCTCTTTTAGTGTTACATTCTTTCATCCCAGAAAAGAACACCTTAAACACATTGGTCCATCTCTTCTCTGGAGCTGTACATAAAAATGATCATTGTCATTGGAGACTTTCAATGACAATAATCAGTGGAGACTCCCTCATTACTCTTGAAAGGTTGCATTTTTGTGTCCCCTCCAGAAAACTATTAGCCATTTCTAAGAGAAGAAATTTAAAAGATTTTCCTCTGAACACATAGTGTGTTCTCCATACTTGTTACATCCAACTATGAAGAGAAATAGCTATCACAATTTCACTCTATTCTATATCATTGGATGCACTGCTAAGTATAATATAAAATGAAGTCAGTATTTTTATGGGTCACCACAGAAAAGAATGGAATAACTTAAAATATGTTACCAAAGTAGAAAATATACTAACCTAGTTCTCAAACCATATTTGATAAAAAATAACTAATTTTTAATGAGCATTTACTATATGACATATAATTCACCTGTATTATGACATCTATTTCTGAAGCCTATTGAAGTTAAGAAATTTGCTCAGGATCCTTTAGCTAATAAATGGCCCAACTGAGCTTAGTATCCTGGTATGGCAGATTCCACAGTTGAATCTCTGAACCATTTCTCTCTTGGTTCCTGAATTTGTTACTGGTTTCCTTCACTTTCTGCTCTTCCCTCCCTTCTCCCTTGGGATCCTTGATATCAATGAAATAGTAACAAGAAGGAAAGAAGGGGAAACAAAAAGAGACTGCATCTAAAGAAAATAAGCACACCACAAAAACATATTTGAGTAGCTAACAGAATTATTCATTTTCTTTACACACAAACACACTTTCTGTCTCAGAGTAAAAGTAAATAACTAGATTGTCCCTTTTTTATAGTCCTCCTTTGTCCTATTGAGGATTTTCTTTTTCTCAAATAGCCTAAAATGTTCTCCTGAACCATGGAACCTTTCAAGTGTTGTCAATCCAGTGTGCTTTGGAAAAGATTTCCTCAAAGACAGGTTGTTTGGCTTGAATTAGAGTGTGTCACAGTGGCCAGATGGAAAGCTCAATTTACATTTAATTTTGTTTCCACTGATTTATCAACTATTCCATTGACAAAGAGAGGTGTGACTTCATGGAGTGAGAAAATGCTATTTTCTGCTCATAGTTACATTAAAAAAATCAAACCACAGCATGTTCAAAGTTAGCATTTGACAAAGATTTTTAATCGTGGTTGCCTATCTTCTGAGCACTTTCTGCCCCCACCTCTAGCAGTTCACAGAAGTCGAATTCTGCTTGTAATTCATTATGTGACAGTCTGCACGAGGAGGAAAAAAAAGAAAGAAAGAAAACCTTTCCTCTGAGTTTGTCCTGCACTGTAGGAAGAGACTGTTCTGTAAAGTGTGCTTAAAGCTAAACAGTAGCCTTTCTAATCCTGCACCACTTTCCTTCCTTTCTCATATTTCCCTAAATTGAGTAGGTTGGGTAAAGTTAAAACTGACACCAAGGGAAAGGAGAAAATAATTCTTGTTTATAGAAAAGCAAATAATTCTTTAGGAAAATGTATGCATTTGTTACACCTCTGAGTAGAGTACCTCTTTAAGTTGCATCTAATTGGGTCCTAAGAGTTTTGGTCTTTACAATGTTAGAGGTTCTACGATTTGGAGAAGGATGCAAAAATTCACTCAAAATGTGCTATATACTAACAGAGAGATATGGTTATATACCTTCCATAAGTAAAGACATTAATAGTGTTAAAGGATAAATATCTTACACACATCTTCACAGCCATTAAATGATAGAATAAGGATTTGAACTTCAGTCTCTCGTTTCAAAATCCACACTTTCTCCATTATACTGTACTGCCCCATGAAAGTGTTTTTACCTCACCTAATAAATACTGATATAGATCATCTGGGGCATCCGTCTATAGCCAGAAAGATCAGGGTGTATCTAGAGTGATTAGAACTTACTCAAAATGTCATGTCCTAAATAAATTCCCCACATTCTAATTCAGTTACATATACAATGAATACCTGAGTTGTGTTCTTTCTTTTATTCCTATGAGAAGGTAACATGTTAATTGTAAATGCCTAGGTTAAAAAAATTGAATTCTAGACATATAGTGCCAAGGGTAAAAATACAGATTCTGGATCTTCCTAACCTCCATATAGGTTATGCAGAGGAGTTGGAAAATAAGAATGTTTAAGGAAAATCTTGTATGTTAGCAACATCTGAATTAGGGGAAACAGAGAGAAGTAGCAGGGCACTATATACACCAGAAAATAGAGAAATCCTTGAATTACCAGAAAATATTGCTGGAAAGCAGAACGGAGGCTAATCTGAAAATGGCAGCAAAAAATGAGAGAAATGAGAGAAGATCTTCCTTCTCCGATGGTGGGTAGTGGGAGCACCAGAGTAAAGGTGAGGAGGCTGGAGCCATTCAGACCATGTATACTATTGAAAATATCCTGGCAGGGCTTACCTCCAGAACAGGGACCCACAGTAAAAAGGAACTCCTAGAAGTAGATTCAAAACTGAAGCAAAATAAGGAAAATAAAGGTTAAGAAAAAGAAAGGTCAAAACAAAAGTTGGACAGGACCTGGAAACATCAAAAGAAAAAAAAACACATTTTTTTTTTTAAAGTAGGCTCCATTCTGGGCAACAACACAAGCCAATACAGAGCTTGAACTCACAAACCTGAGAACAAGAGTCAGACTCCTAACTGAGTGAGCAACCCAAATGCCCCCAAACTGCATATTTTTAAGCTCTAACAACAACAGAAGAATACCTATGAAGTTGGAAATGTTTCCTGAACTTTGAATCCAGCCTCCTACTAAATATTAAGGAAAACTAAGCTCATGAAAGAGAGAAAGGGAGAAAAGGAGAGAGGAGAAAGAAAGAAAGAAAGAAAGAAAGAAAGAAAGAAAGAAAGAAAGAAAGAAAGAAAGAAAGAAAGAAAGAAGGAAGGAAGGAAGGAAGGAAGGAAGGAAGGAAGGAAGGAAGGAAGGAAGGAAGGAAGGAAGGAAGAGAGAGAGAGAGAGAGAAAGAAAGAGAGAAAGAAAGAAAGAGAGAGAGAGAGAAGAGACAGGGGAAGGAGAGAAAGAAGAAGGAGGGAAAGAAGAAAAGAAAGGGGGACAGAGGGAAGGAGAGAGGGAGAAAAAAAAATATTTAAATAAAATCCCACACAAAGATACCATAAGGAAATAGAGAACAAGAAGCAGAATACCTTCCTTATAGATAATAAAAATATACCGAGGAGGTATATTCAATAACAGATCAGAACTATAATATATCTAAAAAAAGAACTATAATATATTAATTAAAAATGATCTTAAAATATTTAAGGAAATAATATATGATATGAAAAAACAACACATCTCAAAATTAGAAATAATACCTAGAAATTAGAAAACAAAAAACCATTTTAGAAATGAAGACTAACCTAGAAGGAACACAAGAATGAAAAACAGACCATAAAATTTACTCATCGAAAAAAAGGATTAAAAGGCAGAAAATTTTCCAAATTAAAAAGGAAGAAGTGGAATTTTGGAAGATGGCAGAGGTGTGGGAGGCACAGAGAGCACTGGGTCCCAGAAGTCCAGATAAAGAGGCAGAAAACCACTCTAAAAGCCGGCAAACACAACACAACACAAGGAGAGAGAAGAGAATAAGAACAGCAATTCTAGGAGTAGAAAATCAACCACTTTCAGGAGGTAGGACGTGTGGAAAAAGTGAACCCAAAGTGATGGGAAGAGAGACGCCGGGGGGAGGGAC
>CM053616.1:39462381-39554615 GCA_028646535.1 Procyon lotor | reverse complement strand
CAGTGGATTGAAGCCTCTGCCTTCGGCTCAGGTCACGATCTCAGGGTCCAGGAATCAAGAGCCACGTCAGGCTCTACTCAGCAGGGAGGCTGCTTCCCCCTCTCTCTCTGCCTGCCTCTCTGCCTGCTTGTGATCTCTCTCTCTGTGTCAAATAAATAAATAAATAAAATCTTAAAAAAAAAAAAAAAAAAAAGAATAGATTCAGGAAGCACCAACAAATGCTACCAGAGTCCAAGTAATGATTATTGAGACTGGATGGAGATGAGAAAATTGACAGCACCTAGTAAAAGACTGTCTCTCTGTGGAAGTTGATAAACAGAAATTATGTCTAGATTCTTGGGATTCTAGTTTCTGCAATTGAATGGATGGTGGAGCCATTCATGTTGAGCTTGAGGTATCACTGAGACATTCAAATTGTAAAATTGAGTAGACATTTATATATGATCCTGGAGCTTAGAAGAAATATGGAACTGGATATTTACATTTGGGTGTTACAAATATGTGATGGCAGTGGAAGCTGGCAGCAACATGAGATCACCTATAGAAAAGATAATCGAGGAAAAGAGAATTTAGAATGCCATTATTTAAGGACTGGCTGTGGATTGCATCTTGTCGCTGGACCCTATCCAAAATTCTTGGTTTCTTTTCTAAAATACTTTGTATTCTTTTTAGACCCTTTTCTCTCAAAGATAAGTTAGATAAATTGTCCTTCCCTCAATATATAGAAATATGTATCCACTGACCCATATTCTCTATTGAACTAAAACCTCTTCTCTTTTTTGAGCAAATATCACGTCATGTAATTTCCATTGTATCTTTTGAAATATCTGGTATTGGGCTACCCATGAATTATGTAATCTCTTTCTTCATTTCCATGGTAATATTAACATTTGTTTGATGTCAACTATAGCCAAACATTACCCTGAGTTTTTTGTCACACTGATCTTTACAACACCATAGTGGTCATGGTCATCCCATGATGGATGTAGATATCAAAAAAGAGAAAGCTTAAATAATTTTCCCAGGGCACCAACTAATAGGGTGCAGAACAGAAATCCAAGTCCATGTCTGTATAGCCCCAGTGTTCATCCTCCTACCAATGTATAATCTTGCCTTCCACTCATCAAGATATATCCCCATTCCCATAACAGTTTTGTGTGGTCGTTTTAGTGAGTTCCTATACCTATAAATGCTGTCGTGTCATCAGTTTCAGTCCTTGGCCCTTTTTTCTTAAGTGTATTTATTCTACTTACATGACAGAAGGTAATACCCAATTGCAGTACATTCTAGCCATCCTGTTCCACTTAGGCGATGCAGTACTGAGAAGCACGTGTAAAGCTCATGAAACAGAGAAGCACACACTTTCCCAGAAAGTTAAGACCCAATCATAGTCTACAGAATGCTACCTTACCATCGCATTACTGAAGACCTATTTACAGTACTTCCTGTTACACATCATCTCTGATTATCAGGAAAAGATACAAGACATTCTAAAATGTAAAAGACACACTTTGGAGAGTTAGAGCAAGCATCAGAACAAGACTCAGATATAGCAGAGATATTGAAATGATCAGAATGAGAATTTAAAATAACTTTGAATAATATGCTAAGGATTTTAGTGGACAAAGTAGACAGCATACAAGAAAAGATAGGCAATGTAAGCAAAGAGATAGAATTTCTAAGAAAGAACAGAAAAGATGTGCTAGAGATCAAAAACACTATTACAAATATGAAGAATGCCTTTGATGAGCTTAATAATAGACTGAACATGGCTGAGGAAAAAAGTCTCTGGGCTTGAGGATATCTCAAGAAAAGTCTCAAAAACAAAAAGCAAAGAACAAACACAGAAAAACAAAATAAAACAAAACAAAAAACAGAATATCCAAGGATTGTGGGATGGCTACAAAAGCTATAACATGCATGTAATGAGAATATGAGAAAGAGAAGAGAGAAAAGAACAGAATAAACATTTGAAATTATAATGACTGAGAATTCCCCCAAATTAATGTCAGCTACCAAACCACAGGTCAGGAAACTCAATGAACACCAAGCAGATAAATGACCAAAAAAAAAAAAAAAAAACACAACACAAAAACAAAACTACACATAAGCATATAATTTTCAAGCTACAGGAAATGAAGATAAAGAAAAATCTTGAAAGAAGACAGAGGGAAAAAAATGTCCTACCTATAGAGGGAAAAAAATGTCCTACCTATAGAGGAAAAAGGTAAGAAATATATCTATTTTTTCCTCAGAAATCATGGAAGCAAGAAGGGAGTAAAGTGAAATATTTAAAGTGTTAAAAGAATAAAAACAACAACCTAGAATTCTGTAACTTGCAAAATAATGCCTCAAAAGTGAAAGAGAAATAAAAATTTTCTCAGCAAACAAAAAAAATAAGGAAATTGTTACCACTAGACTTGCCTTGCAAGAAATGTTAAAAAGAACTCAATTAGAAAGAAAATGATATAGGTCAGAAACTCAGATCTATATAAAGAAAGGAAAAACAACAAGAAAGGAATGAGTGAAAATAAAATAAAACTGTTTAACTTTCTTATTCTTAAATGAGCTACAATATCATATTTCATTCAAAATAGTACTAGCAAAAATGTATTCAATTATACATGTTTGGGTACATATCTTATATGATGCAGTGAAAGTAGTGCTTAAAGGGAAATTTATAGCATTGAAGTCATATATTAGAAAAGAAGAAAGATCTAAAATCAATAATCTAAGCTTCCACTTTGTAAAACTAGAGAAAAGAAGAGCAAATTAAATTCAAAATAAACAGGAAAAAATAATAAGTGAAATTGAAACAAAGAAATCAATAGAGAAAAACAATAAGACCACAAGCTGGTTCTTTGAAAAGATCAATAAAATTGATAGGCCTTTAGCTAGGTTAACTAAGAAAAAAGAGGACACAAATTACTAATATTAGAAATGTAAAGGGGGACATTGCTACAGATCCCATGAGTTAAAAAGATAATAAAGAAATACTATGAACAGTTCTATGATCCCAAATTTGATAACTAATATGAAATACACAAATCCATTGAGAGACACAATTTGACAAACTCTCAAAAAGAAAAGGACAATATCCATAGGGCTGTTCCTTGAAAAGAATTGAATCAATAATTTAAAATCTTCAAAACCAGAAAAGATTAGTATCAGATAGGTTCATTTGTGAATACTACTAAACACTTAAGAAAAAAAAATACCGATAATCTACAATCACTTTCAGAAGATACAAACAGAGGTAGTACTTTTAACTCATTCTATGAGGCCAGCATTACCCCAACACCAAAAGTAGACAAAGACATGACATGAAAAGAAAACAACGGACCAATATCTCTCATGAATATAGATGTAAAAATCCTCAACCAAATATTAGCAAATTGAATCCAACAAGATATAAAAAGAATTTTATATATAACAACCAAGTGGAATTTATCTCAGCTATGCAAGACTGCTTTGCACATTCAAAAATCAAATGTTATCCATCATATCATAAAAGAGAAAAATCACATGCTCATATCAATAGATGCCAAAAAGCATTCAACAATGTCCAACAGCCATTTCACAATGAAAAATATCAGTAAACTAAGACTAGATGGGGGATTTCCTCAAAAGGATTAGAAAAACAAAAAACAAAAACTTTAGGGCTCTCATCGTACTTGGTGGTGAGAAACCTGAAGTTTTCCCAGTAAGATAAGGTAAAAGGCAAGTGTCCTCACTTGCTACTGGTTTTCAACATTGTACTGGAAATTCTCACTAACTCAGTAAGACAAGAAAAGGAAACAAGGATATAGATTGGGAAAGAAGAAATGAGAAAGAAGAAATGAAAATGACTTTGTGCACAGAGGACATGATTATCTATATGAAATCAAAAAGAATAAACAACAACAAAAAAACCTTCTGGATTGGCACTTGGGTGGCTCAGTTGGTTAAGCGATTGCCTTCAGCTCAGGTCATGATCCCAGAGTCCTGGGATCAAGTCCCACATCAGGATCCCTGCTGAGCAAGGAGTCAGCTTCTCCCTCTGGCCCTCCCTGCTCTCATGCTCTCTCTCTCTCTCTCTCTCTCTCCCCCATCTCAAATAAATACAATCTTAAAAAAAAAAAAAAACCTTCTGGAGCCAATATGCAATTACAGCAAGGTGTCAGGATAAAAAGTTAATATATAAAAGTCAATCACTGTCCTATATCCATCAATGAACAAGTAGAATTTGAAATGAAGAGCATTATCTTTTACATAACACCTAAAAAAAATGAAATACTTAGGTATAAATCTAAAACATGTACAAGATCTGTATGATGAAAACTATAAAACTCAGATTAAAGAAACTAAAGAACTGAATAAATGGGAAGATATTCCATGTTCATGAGTAGGTAGACATAATACTGCCAGGATGTCAGTATTTCCCATTAATCAGTAATCCCAATTTAATTTGTACATCCAATGTAAAATCAATCAAAATCACAGCAAGTTATTTTGTGGATATTAGCAAACCGATTCTGAAATTGACATGGAGAGGCAAAGACCTAGAATAGCCACCACAATATTGAAGAAGAAAAAAGTCAGAGGACTGACACTACTCAATCTTAAGAATGAAGCCACAGTAATGAAGACTGTGATATTCATGAAAGAATAGACAAATAGATTGCTAGAATAAAATAGGAAGCCCAGAAATAGATCCACATAAATATAGTCAACTAGTATTTGGCAAAGGAACAAAGACAATGCAATAGAGAAAGTGTAGTCTTTCCAACAAATGGTTCTTCTGGTAAAAGCAGATATCCACACTAAACAAAATAATAATAAAGGAATCACACACTTTACACTTCACAAACATTAACTCAAATGGATCAAAGACGGGTTTGGTGATCATTTTTCAGAAACAGCATGAAACACATGGTCTGTGAAAGAAAGAGTGGATAAGCTGGACTTCATTGAAATTTAAAATTCCTCTCTACAAAAGACATTGTCAATAGAATGAAAAGAAAAGTCACAGACTAGGAGAAAATATCACCAAAAAAAAGTGTCTGATAAAGAACTGTTATCCAAAATATACAAAGAACTTAAAATATATAAATATATACCAAAAAATACAAAATTAAAATATACCAAAAAATATACAAAGAACTAAAACTTAACAGTAGAAAAGCAACCAACTCAATTAACAAATATGCCAAAGATCTTAACAGACATTTCACCAAAGGAGATGTGCAGATGGCGAATGAAGCTTATGAAAAAAGATGCTCCACATCATATGTCATCAGGGAAATACAAACTAAAACAATGAGATACCACTACACACCTTCTGTGTGGTAAGCATATGGACCAATAGGAATCTTAATTCATTCCTAGTGGAAATAAAACATGGTACAGCCACTTTGCAATAGAATTTGGTAGTTTCTTACGAAACTAAGCATGCTCTTACCATATTGTTGCAGGATTGCAGGGTTCTTGTCTCATAGAGTCGAAGAATGAATCTCACAAACACAAAAGGGTGAAGTGAAGTGAAAGTTTATTAACTGAAGCTGAGAATAGAAAGGAAAGAAAAAGCTCTCTAAAGTGATAGGGGTCCCAAGTGGGTTGCCACTGAAGGTTTTTAGGCCAGTCTTTTACTGAAAACTTGGCCAGGGAGCTCGTGGCCTTGAGACTCTTGTGCCTTCTTGGTTTTGAGCAGGGGCTAGTGATAATACCCTTAATGACTTACTTCTCTGAGGTTTGGTCAGATTACACTGGCGATTACACCGTAGCCACCAGGGAAAAATTGTCCCTAACATCTGGGGCCAGGTGATCTGGTCTGTTCCCTTATCTCTTGTTCACTCTGGCTTAGCACTTTTGCCTTCTAGGAATAGTTTCAGAGCCTAGTAAGGGCTCCCCTACCTCTTCCTTCATATACTTTTTAACCCTTTCCTTATTCAATATGATCCAGCAAGTGAGCTCCCTGGTATTTTTCAAAAAGAGTTGAAAATATGTCTCCACGCAAAAAATTTCATGGGGATGTTTATAGCAGCTTTATTCGTAATCCAAAACTTGGTAGCACCCAAGATGTCTTTTTTTTAGGTGAATGAAGAGATAAACTACAGTACATCCAGAAAATGGAATATTATTCTGTACTAAAAGGAGGTGAACTATCAAGTCATGAAGTGGAAAAAGCTTGTATGCATATTACTAAGTAAGAGAAGCCAATCTGAAAAGACTGTATACTATATAATTCCAACTATACGACATTCTGGGAAAGGCAAATCTAAGGAGAGATTACAAAGATCAGTGGTTGCCAGAGAGAAGGAGAGATGAACAGTCAGATTACAGAGATCAGACTACTCTGTATGATAATATTACACTGTATACATGTCATGAATTTGTCTGATGCATAAAATGTACAACCCCAAAAGTGTACCTAAGGTAAACTATGGACTTAGGGTATTAATGAAAATGATGCGTCAATGTAAGTTCATCACTTATAACAAATGTACCTTTCTGGTAGGAGATTGGATAAGGGGGAATGTTATGCAGGAGCAGAGACAGGATATATGTATGAAAATCCTATAACTTATACTCAATTTTGCTATAAACCTAAAACTTCTCTAAAAACTAAAGTTTTTTGAAAAGAAAATTATCTTCCTCCGGAATAACTCTTGATACTACAATCTGTATCAGGGTTCTCCAGAAAAACAAAACCAACAAAACATAGATGATATAGGTATAAATATAGATATAGGTATAAGGAGATTTATGTACAAAAGAGATGGATTATAAAGAATCAGCTTATAAAATTACTGATGCTGAAAACTCCCACAATCTTACATTTGCAAGCTAGAGACCCGGGAAAGCTGGTATAGTTCCAGCCTCAATCCAAATACCCAAGGACCTGAGGAACCAATGACATCAGTTGCAGCCCACATCTAAAAGCTGGAGAACCATGAACACCAATGGTACAAGGCAGGCCAACACCAGGAGACCGATCCTCCAGCTTAGTTGGGAAGAGAGAGTGAATTCTCCTTTCACTCACATTTTTGTTCTATTTAAGCCTTTAATGGATTAGAAGGTACCTATCCACACTGGGGGGGACAGTCTCCTTATTCAGTGATTCAAATACTAATCTCCTCCAGAAACATCCTTATAGACACACCCAGAAATAAGTATTTAGCCAAATATCTGGGCACCCCATGGCCTCACATAACAAAGATCCTTTAGATTGACAGCTGACTTCTCATTAGAAACCATATGATGACATATTCAAAGTACTGAAAGAAAAATACTATCATTCAAGAATTTGCTATCTGGCAAAATTGTTTTCAAAAAGAAAGGAGAAAATAAGATATTTGCAGACAAATAAAAAGTGTCAGAATTAGTTCTTAGCAGGCCTGGCTCACAAAAAATACGAACAGGAGTACTACAACTGAAATAAAAGAAAACAAGAGAGTAAAATGAATTTACAAACAAATAAGAGTACCAGTAAAAGAAACTGCATAAGTAAATATAACAGAAAGAATAGCTTCATTTTTATTTATAACTCTCTTTTTCTCCAATCTGTTTTAAAAAGCAGTCATCAAGACTGTGTGGTGTGGACATAAAGATAGACATATTGATCAATGGCATAAAATTGCGAATCTAAAATAAACCTTCACACTTGCAGTTAAGTGATTTTTACCATGGATGCCAAGAAATTTCAACAGGAAGAAAGAATATTCTTTTCAAGAAATGGTGCAGGGACAGCTGGATAATATATTCAAAACAGTGGAGTTTTAGCTTACACTACATACAATGTGCTATATATAACAATTAATTCAAAATGGATCAAAACCTTAATATTAGCACTAAACCTATAAACTCTAAGAAGAAAATATAGTAATACGTCATTGTGATTTTGTATAGGCAATAGAGTCTTAGATATGACACCAAAAGTACAAGCAGCAGAGAAGACAATGCAATGGACTCCATCAAAATTAACAGCTTTTGTGCATCAAAGGACATGCAAGAAATTGAAAAGACAACCCAAAAAATGGTTGAAAATATTTGCAAATCATGTGTTGGATAAGGTGTAGTATCTATAATGCATAAAAAAATTTTTGCGACTCGGTAATAAAAAGTACAAACCATCCAATGAAGAAATGGGCAAATGACATGAATAAACACTTCTCCAAAAAAGATACACAAATGGCCAACAAGCACAGGAGATGTTGCTCAACATCACTAGTGATTGGGAAAACACAAATCAAAACCACAATGAGATACCACTTCACATCCACCATAATGATAACTTAAAAAAAACAAACAAGTGTGGTGAGGATGTAGGCAAATTGGAACTGTCATTACATTACAAGTAGAAATATAAAATGGTATGACCACTGTGAATAACCGTTTGTCAAGTCATCATCAGATGTTATCATGTGACCCAGCAATTCCACCTCTAGGCATATGACCAGAATACTCAAAATGTATATTCAAACAAAAAGTCGTACACAAATGTTCATGGCAACAGCAGTCATTATAGCCAAAAAGTGGAAGCAAAGCAAGAGTCCATGAATTGATGAGTGGATAACAAAATGTAATATATCCATAGCTCAGAATACTCCAAGCTGTTCTTTTGGCAATTCAAAAAATGCAATATTGATACATGCTACAACAGGGATGAACCTTGACAACATACTTATAAGAGAAGCTTTTTACAAAAGACCACATATGTGATTCCATGGATGGGAAATGTGAAGAATAGGTAAATCTCTAGAGAAAGAATGAAGATTAATTATTTCCGGGGGCTAGAAGAAGAGAGTGGAGAGTGACCCCTAATGAGTTTCTTTTGGGGGTGATGAAAACAAATTTAAATATTATCGATATCTGCACAACTTTGAATATACTAAGAACTGTACATTTTCAAAGGATGATTTTATAGTATGAGAATTATAACAATAAATCTGTTATTTAAAAAGATATCAGTAACATAAAAAAAAACAACATGTGAATTACATAGATTTCCATTCCCCTCAACAACAACAAATGTGGCAGGAAAATCCTCCTACCATCTGTAAGGAAAAACTAATTTCCATGACCATCACACCTCTCATGTTTTGTCTCTTTTTTTTTTCTTTTAACTGAGAGAGAACATGCCAACGGGGAGGGGCAGAGGGAGAGAGAGAATCCCAAGCAGGCTCCACACTCAACATGGAACCCAACACAGGACTTGATCCCACAACCCTGTGATCATGACCTGAGCCAAAATCAAGAGTCAGATGCTTACCGACTAAGCCACCCAGATGCTCCTCATGTTTTGTCTTTTAAGATGAAAGCAAACATAGAGTAGTTGATGTGGACATTAAATAAAAAACAAAATGAAAATATTCTGCTAAATGAAAGTGAAAAGAAAAAACACATCAGATGAATTTTTAAAAGAAGGAAAACAAACTGCTTAATAATGTAAAAACAAAAATATTTCAGAGGAGAGTACAATGTCAAAATGGACCATCAACAATTTTTTCAACAACACCAAATTGTTGGAAATCTGGCAAGGACCCATTATCCACTTCAGAACATACTAGTAATGTATGGCAAAATGGAACTGGGCCTGAGTACCCTTGAAAATGTATCATAATCTACGCTTGTTTAGCAGGTGAGACACCATCTGTATAGTGCTCATGTATCATTAACTGTCATGCTGTAATAAATTAGGCAATTAAACAGCTTTGCCCAATGTATTTTTGCTAAAAAATGAATTCCACTGATGATGCCTGAAGATGCTACAGGATTGATTTCGGCATTTCGTCCTCAATGTTGATGAATACAGGCATAAAACTGTACCCAGTCACCACATGCTGGGCAGGCTGGGGTGAGGAAAACAGAAGCAAGGGCCAAGTCATCCCTGTTAACCTACAAAGACAAATAGGAGATTCCATACTCCTCTCTGTATACAGGTGTGCAAAATTACAGTGTCTTTATTTTCCTGTATCAATTCAACCTAGCATCCAGACCTGTGTTCCAGTGTGAGCAGGATAAAAGCAATGGTATCAACAACTTAAACTTGCTTATCGTTGCCATGACTGGATTTAAATGGGTTCTAGTACGGATTTCAATCCAGTTATACCAACAGTCCCGCCTCTTGTCTACATTTCTTCCTGTTCATCGTGCCAATTTTCACATTGGTGGCTTAGAAGAAATCTGACTTAGCATCATGGCCTTGAGTGTGGGTGGTCTGGTCTGAGGGACATCCTTGAGTCCTCACTGGCCTCCATGGAGATACAACTTTTCCCACCTAGGCCTGAGCATCTGACAGCGTTTGCCTCTATTGCCAATTTCTCAAATTATCTGTCTTGTGATATATTCTTTTAGAACAAGCAATTTGTTATTGCTTTTGGAAGTATAATGGTCTTTCTGCATCGCCCCCCAGCACTACGGCCAGCACCAACATTGACCTGGTCAAGCCTCCTTGGATCTTCCTGGAATGGCTGGTTCTCTCAAAATCAGCTATGCGCCCCCACTTGCTTTACATATGTATGTGCTGCCCGGTCCACAGCCTGTGCCATGGGGCTCCCTTGCTCCTTTCCCTTCTCTAGAGCAACAGCCTAAAAAAGCATATAAGCCCCAAAATTCTCATCTGTGTTCTTTACGTCTCTTGTGTGTGTATCTTGGCTGGAGTGGGAGGGCAAAAGATCTAGAGAACATAGGATAGTTGTGTACACCTTTCCATGCTACAGAAACCAAGAAGCTCATGACAGTGATCAGTGCTGTCCCAACTCCCCTATGCCACATGCAGCATGCTCCCTTTTCTGTTCTGGTACAATTGTCACAAGTTAGAAAGGGGACTTAAAGAAAGTCACCTCATCCCAGACATCCCCATTGAAATCACCTAATTAACTTAGATTTATTTCTCCCTATCCAGAGGGATAGAAGGATGCTCTCAGTGATGCCAAATGATAGAAGAAGAGTAATACATAAAAGAAACTAAAATATCTCATAGTTAAACATAAAACTATGACATATTCTATGACAAACATCACCTATCATTACCACTGGTATTATTGCCATCATTTTTTTGTATTACTTTTATTATTTTTTCTACCTCCTGCCCAGCATGGCAGTTGTTGGGATGATGGTAGAGGCTAACCAAAGATGCTGTCAGGTTCCAGTATCACAGAGTGGGGAAGGCCTGGGCCCAACTCCTCCTTCCTCTGGCAGAATCCATATAGGAAGAGCAGGACATTAAGCTCCACACACGCACTGAAAAAATAACCCCATTAGAGGAGTAAGTTAAAATAGTAACACTTGACCCTCCTAAAGGTCACATACTGAATGTAGATAAGTTAGGGCAAAAAAAGTCTGTGCGTGAAAAAAGTATTGTAGAGCCTACAAATTTTGCTCATAAGACAAACTGAAGTTCACCTGAGACAAGGGGATTTTTCAGTTACTCATAATATAGGCTATCCTGTCTCCTAATTTTTCCCCAAAATTTACAGAGGACAGTGGCATATAGATCTTTATTTATCTCGGTACTCACAATTCTCCAACACAGCAATTGAAATATAGTAAGTATTTACTAAAAGTCTGCTGCTTTGGTTTTAATTGAAATGAACTGAAACTCAGCTGATAGAAACTAGCAACTTACAAGTAAACATAGAAAAGGATAGAAGAAACAGGAAAATCATTAGCAGGACACATTTCATCCGAAGTCTTTTAATGCTGGAGGAAACAGAGCTTCATGGATGATAACTACTATATTATAGAACTATCCAATAATTCACATCCATAACGATGATTTTGAGTTGCCAAGAAAAAGCATAATTATAAGCAAAACTCTAAAAGCCAAGAGTGCATGACAGAGATTTGAAAGTTTTTTGTTATTGTCATTTCTTTGTTAAATATGCAATGGTTGAAAATAAGTTCAGTTTCTGAAAGGTTCACTATAACTCTCTGGAAATTTTATTTATGTGTGACAGTTCATTCTCTGAAAACACTAGACAGACGAAGTCCTATTGTGCTTATCTGGAAGGTAATGCCAATACGAGTGGGAAATATTATTCTGGAGAAACTCCCATTCATAAGAACCCTGATGACAATTGGTCCCATGACATTTATAAACCAACTATTTTAAATAAGCAATATTTTATCATTTGTTCCTAATGAAACGGAAGTCTAGTAGTCACATGTATGGGAGGAAACATTCCTTTGATGTGACAGCATTTAGCAAATAAAGCTGAGCTCTCTCATGCATAGAGGAGGATGAATTACAAAGTTAAGTTGTGCTTTTAAGAGACTAGATATATGGAAGGTAAGTTCCAATGTGAAATACAAAGGATTTATCATATATAAGCTATGCAAAATGTTTTTAAATTATTACTACATTGATCAGTAGACTTAGAAACTAACCAGAATTTAACTGTGATCACCTGGAATATATGTGAAATGATGAAAAAAACTGGGAGTTTTTCCTAAGATCATTATTATAATTTAGCTTTATTAGCCTATGAATTATTTTTTCCCAAATACGTTTATTTTATTTTTTCAGTGTTACAAGATTAATTGTTCATGCACCACACCCAGTGCTCCATGCACTACATGTTTAGTTGATGCTGTCCTATGATTGGCACTGTGTGTCCTGTTGCATATAAACAAGTCAACGAGCTATAGCATATGGCCACCGACTACACAAAGGTATAGAATGTCTGGCCGTTCCTATAATATTATTTTATCAGGTGCCCTGGACTCAAAAATACAGGGAAAACTCCATGAGATGATTTTGGAGTTTTTTTAACAAGTTTCCTAATGACTTGAACCAGAGTCCAAATAAAGGAAAATAATCAATCCTGCAGATCAGTCCATGGGACAACACCTTCATCATCATTTCAGATGTCCCAAGGTTAATATGATTCCTTCTTCCCACGCAGTTTTGTCTCTGGTTTTCTGCTTGCGAAACTGACTAATCCTTGAAAGCTCAACTCAGCTATAACCTTTCCTCTAACGCTCTCTCTGAAATTCCCTTCATCAGGACTAATTATATCATACCATACTTCTCTGTAGCATTCCACACATGCCTTCTTTAGTAGAAGCCCTTACCAGCTTGCAGTGATTGGGTATTAGTTGGTGTCCCATATGAGTTCATGGAAGCTTACAATGGTGTCTTATTCATTTCCATATCACCGTCTTCCCAGATCTATTCTAGCTTACAAGGAATTCTTAGTAATATAGAATTAATTATGAGAATGCATCCTGGACCAGGAAAGCATAAGGGTCTGCTCGAGTAAGGAATTTCAAATTTCTTCCCCAAGGATGCTCCTAAAAAGCTGATGAGCACCAAGTTCTCCCCAGAGGAATGAATAAAGCCTTGATTCTCTTTAAGCAGGTGTTCAAGGGCTAAGACAAGGCTATTTTGCCCCCGATGGGCCCATAGAAGTAAGAAGACCTGTACAAAACCTCAATATATGATGAATGTGAATGTGAGATAGGAAGAACTATTCAGCACTGACTCTCTGGACTGAGAGAGAAAGAAGCCCTCAGCCTGGAGAAGTGAGAAATGGCCTACGGGACTCAACAGGGGGATACTCTGGTGGAGGGAAGGAGCTTTAGCCAGAAGTCCCACTGTATTGTATTTGAGAGAGTGGTGTAGATAAACAAGCACTGCAACTGTAATCAGTTAAAAAAGAAAATTTAAACCTATTTCAAATTCTCATTTAGTAAATTATTTTAAAAGTAGTTTAGGGCAGATAATTTACCTCTCAAAGACTCCTTTTTTTTCACTTAGAAATGCTGAAGATTTTCTTACATGACTTTCATAAGGATTAAATTAATATATATGAAAGTTTTGGGTGCACACCCATAGTAATAATCTGAGTAATTTGACAAGGATGAGAACTTTTTTAATCATTCCATAGAGGCCTTGTTGACATGGAAGAACCTAAAACCTAGCTAAGAATTCAAAATGCCTCCAGAGACCTTGAAACAAACACCTCCCATTCATATACCAAGAGTGGTTGGGTCTCCCAGAGTTAGGATGAAAAGGATGTTAACCAATCTTCTCTTTTAAATATAATATAATTAGAGAAACATTTACTGAGAGCTTTGCATTTCTTTGCAATGAACTGTGATCACCATTTTCCTACAATGAGACTACCCAGCCATGTCTTTCTATTTCTTATGCTGTTGGAAATCTTCCTAAAATACATTAGTCCTCTTTTCTGCCTTAGCAGATGCTGTCCTGCAAATATAATTGAATCTTTCTATGATGAGTGAGCATCTCACTCCGCCTTGGGGGGATCATTTGGTGTCTCCAGAATGGCAGTATAGTGTTGTAGTTGTAAATATAAAGAATAAAGAAGATTGGTCTGTGTCTATTTGACCTCAGGACATACCTTGGTAGTCAGTCTTTCGAAAAAAAAAATCCTTTCTTACAGTTTATTTTCTTGTGAATTTCCTCTTTACTAAAATTAAGTACAGAAGACACACAATCCTAGTTAATTGAAGCTTTATTGGATTCCCATTGATGGGCGGTGTAATGTACCTTATTTTGGAATAATAGCTTTGGGATGGGAATGTGGGAAATGGTCTTGCAAATGTACCCGTGGGTTCTTGATCACAGGGAGGAATTTCATATAAATGTTTTCTATTAACTGTTAAAGGCTTGGAAACACTCAGGGAGTTGCTGGAGAATTTTTGATGAGCATCTTTCTCAAATGTATTGATAAATGCCCGTGTCTTTCATAAAAGGCTGGCATCTTTTTCTTGTTCTTCTGAAAATCTTTGATTCCGAATATGAAACTGCCACGCCATGCTTCATTTATCTCAGCCTATTGTCTACTAAGTGTGACTTGATAATTGGAAAGCCCTTGATCTTTAATGATTACTCTAATGCCTTCATGTGCTTCTCACAGCCCCTCTGAGCCACACAGCAGTCCAGAAAGCATTAAATATAAGCAGCAGGGCCATTTTAATAGAAATGCTTTGCTACAGTGGTTTTGTAATGTGAACACATTTTTACTTTAAAAACGAGGCTGTTCAGAAAGATTGCATTTGCTTCAAAATGAATTCAGCATGTGCAGTGTCTTTACACTGGGAAATGACCAAGTACAGTTGCTACAATTAGTAAATGAAAGTCTAGAGTCTCTGCCATAGCGATAGGTAGCCACCGACTTGATTGATTAATTGATTGGTGATTTGCTACGCAAAGTCTAGATAAGCGGGTTAGAAACTACATTAACTTGAAGCACTGCTCCCCACCTCATCCTCCTCATGAATCATTTAGTTTGCTAATGGTTATGTGCTTGATTAAATTATGCACTTGATTAAATGATATTCTCTAGGTCTAAAGTTTTAATACAGAAGTGTCTAACTTGCTTGAATGCCTCTTCCCCTAACAAAATGAAGGCTCTGATCTCTGCTATTACTCACTCACATACAATCCTGTAGGGCTCTTTCTCTCTCTTTCACTGGCATTTGTAAAGGGTGCCCCCGCACTTAAAATTCTACTGAACATGATTTCACCTTCTACCGCATTTCACTCTTACCTCATAAGGGGAATTCATTTAACTCACATACATGGAATCAGGGTTATTTTAGTGGATTCTTGATTTCCTCCAAGGTAGGTCTGGCCTCAATTCCGTCTCCTATGAGCCCAGAGAGAGCTTACACAAAAGTCCGATTGTGTCTACACTTATACACACTTGTTTACAAGCGTTACAGGCCAGCAGGACATCCCAGTTAGGGAGGTGGAAATCTGGCCCACTTTGCAATCATTTCTTTGCGACTTGATGCCTTAGAGTACCCAAGTGAGCTTGAAAGATCTGTGGTGTCATACAGTGGCCCCAAACGCTCTTCCTTCCCTAGTCCCTCTCAAGTAGGATGTCACGGTGGGTGACTTCCCACATTCCCAGAGCAATCAAAAGTAATTAGTAGCTCCTTTTCCATGCTGTTGAAATTCTAGGTTTTCCTACTATTCACCACCTCATAAAATAGACACAATGGAGAAAAGTGGCATTCCTTAGATTTTTAGGCCGCTTTTTGTAGACTTTAAGATAGTGAACTGCTGTATGCAAAAATTTTATAGTAGGCTTTTCACAAAGGGAGTAGGCTTGTGATTCAGAATCAAAGCTAAGGTACTCAAAGCAGGAAAAGACATTCTTCCTTTGGTAAAACTTCACTCGCTATTCTAGATCCTGAGTTGACAAAGCACCCTTTGAGATTTTTATGAGGAAACCTGAAAAGTCATGAAGAAATCAAAAGAGAACTAATTGCCAAGTGTAAAAATCACAATGCAAATTTGGCCTTCAAGGTAGCCCAGGGCTGTGGTTCTCAAAGTGTGACTTTCAGAATTCAGCATTTACACCACCTGGGAGCTGGCTGCAGGCCCTACACCCCGAGATTTTTGTGGGCTGGACATGAAGCCTCCTAATCTGTGCTTGGCAAGTCCTTCTGGAGATTTCAAACTACCCAAAGTCACAAAACCACAGCCTTTGTGAAAATGCCTTGCATTGCTCCATAGCAAAGGGGCTCCTTTAGCTCTGGGGAAAACTGTCCGGGATCCTTAGCTCCCTTAAATGCACCCTTGGAAAGATTCAAAGAGGCCTCCTCTAACAGGTGAACTGTTTACAAGCTGGTGACTTAAAGGGGATGAGGGAGGGGGGCATTTAGGAAATGAAGTTCAATGATTACAGGTAGGAGTAACGAACTGAAATTTTAGAGCCATTCTTTTCCATAAGGATTAAAATAAGGTAGATGGACACACTGTACATTTGGAATGAAATTAAATACATTCTTTACAATGGAAGATACTATGCATTCTTTCTTCCCGTAGCAAAAGTTAGAAACATGGCGAACCAGGTGAGAAAATAAGTGTTTTTCTTTGAAATGTCCTTGCTAAGAATTTCACCCTGTAGGGTGATCCAGAAATGATTTCAGTGTAGGAAAAATTTAATCCACCTCAGGAGTCTCTTCAGTGTTGTAATAGAGTAAAGAGAACATGCTGGCTTTAGTCAGAGCCCATGAAGCAGAATTTTTAAGTTATTTTATATCTTAAAACTTCAGATTCTTCCTTGAATTCATTTCAAAAGCACTCTTCATAGCTCTCAGAAAGTGTTCCTTAATAATAGTCATAATGCATCTAAATACAGTGAAACTGGGGCAAGAAAGGACCAATTACTATCAAATCTGCAAATTGCCTTAAAATTAAGATTTAAATCCTAGAGATTAGATCTTGTGTGGAATTTCAGGAACCTTTGTGTATTGGAGGGGAAAAAATGTGTACCACCTGAGTGTTCTAATTGCTTATGCGTCCTTTAAGAAATGTTTATTGACCACTGATTTTAGGAAGCTATTTTGGTCCTTCAAGCATGGCAGTGAACAAAACAAATTCCCTGAGCTCCTGGAAGTTAATTCTAATGAAAGAGACAGACGAAAATGAATAAATACATAATATGATATCACGGAATGATGAACACAGTGAAGGAATGTGAAGCAGAGAGTAGCATTATTCTTCTGATCTTGTAACAAAAATCATCTTCCTTGCGTCTGCCATTCTCAGATTTCTCCTTAGAATTTGGCAACCTTATTTTGGAAAATGCTACAAAGCTTTTCTTCTTACTCCAGTAACTGAAAGTAATGAGCATCCCACCCAAACATGGAGCTCCATGGGCTGAAAAGCAACAGTAGAATCGTCTGACATGAAAATCCTCTAAGGCAATCAGGCTCCTTATCTCTGCATGTTTCATACTAAAAATACCATTGTAGGAACTCTCTGCCTTTCAATGCCTTCATTCTTGGTCACGCCATCCGAAGAATCATGAGGTTGACCAGACAAAGCGTGGTAGGTAGCAAAGCCAAGTTTATTAAACAATAGTATAAAGCTCCCAGAGATGGAGGGGGACCCAAGAGGGTTTCTCCTGGAGTTTCTGAGTTTAGGAGTTTTTATGAGCTGTTCTGCGAAACTGTCTTAAGCAGTCAAGGTGTGCTGAGTCGTACCCATCAGGGCTTTGGTGGCCTATCTGTCTACCTATTAGGTTAATGTCAATGGGCTGATGGTCTTTTTTTTTTTTTTTTTTTTCCTGACATCTGGGGGCTTAGGTCTTTACTACTCCTTGCCCATGGTGGTGACAAATGCTTTGTGGTCATTTCTGCAAAGGCAGCAAAGCAGAATGTCGGTGCCATCCTGTCTAAGCTGCAGAATGGGATGTCTGTGCCATTTGATCTTAGCTGTCCTGACTCCACCTTTTCTTGTTGGGGACCCCGGCCCTGACTACCCAGCTGTCCGGCTCACTCCTAACAATATCAGAACTTGCCCGTCTGGAGTTTAAAGATAGCTAACCAGGAAGGGGCCATTAATAGCTCTTCCTGGGAACAAGCAGAGCCTCAGGAAACATGTGGAGGCTTTGGTACCAGTATGGACAATCAGCCCCGCTGCTGAGTAAATCTCCCCTAGAATAAGGCACCGCAAGGGGTTCCCCTACGTACCCTCCATTAGGCCTGGAACTATCTCAGATGTAGAAGGAAGGTGGAGAAGCGTATCAATCCAGGTGCCTATAGGTAGCTTCCCAAGAATGGAACTAGGATGTTTTCTTAACCCCTGGAATAAGTTAATTTCCTCTGTTCCATGTTCTTATAGCTCCTTAAGCTTCACTGACATTTAATATCACAGCAGAATGACTTATTCTAGGTGGGTACCCTTGATCTTCTATAAACTTCATGCCGTCAAGTGAGTTGTTCTGTCTTGCCAATCCCATATTTCCTGTCTTCCATAGAATTCCTAGGAGATAGTAGATGCTCAATAAATATGCTGAAAATGTATCCAACTAAAATGAATTAAAGTGGAGCTTGTTATTGTTGTTATTGTTGTGATAATCTTTTTACTTTTCCCCCCCCCTTTTTTTTTCCCTCCGAATGAACAACTAGAAGCATTAGGATAATATCTGAATGCACAGGGGTGTCTAAGGTGTGATTGGAGTATGGTTGGAAAAAAATTGTTTCATGCTCTTTAGTGCACACTGTTGCCTAGCTTTTACATTCCTATCTATTTATTGCTATGAATTCTTTATTTCCTCTGCCTCTTTCATTTACATGCATATATGTTAAAGGTACTTACAGTTTGAAAAAGCTAAGACCCAGGTATTTATTCAGTGGGTATGCTAAAATTAGCTTTAGAAACAATTTTTCAATCGGAAATTTCTCTGAATCGGAAGTTCCCAAGAAAAACATCTCAGTTTCTACAGGAGTAGAGTAGGCACCAGTGTCTAAGGAGTAGAAATGAGAACCAGAGCAAAAGATTCGGCACTGCAATCATTTAGGTTAGTGACTGGACAGCCCCACCCGCCCGCCCCTTGAAAAAAAGTACTCCAACATCTCTTTGAAGGAGAAAACCCTCTTACATCCACTCCATTGTTTAAATTTCAGAAGAAATGTAGTATAGCTTGCTCCTGTGATTTTCTCAAAAGTTGTTCGTAGGGAAAAGCAGCCTGAGTAAGGTATGACAATCCTTTTTGGGGTCAATGTGCATTAGAAAACATAAAATAACAGAGGAGCTTTTCGTGACTCCTTCTAGCTTCATGGGGGACAAGTTGGTGGCAATATTTAGCACACATCCCACATCATGCCCATGTAGCAGGAGCAGAAGGCCAGAATGCCACACCCCACGATTTCTGATATGAGCTGGCACAAGGACAGAAGGCACCCAGACTGGCAACTGCAAGGCCTGTGTTTCACCTGCCCGTGGGATTCAGATCCATCCAGAAAGCATAGGGATTTCAATCAGCTCTGGGAGGGGAGGGTACATTAAGATGTTTTTCAACTGAATGAGAAATATAATTCATGATAGAGCATTTCCCAGTACAGGTATCCCTCACTTTTCAAAAGTTGGCATATGCCACTTGGCTTTTACGGAAGACCTTCATTGCATACCTTTCTTGCTAATCAAAAGAACTCCCAAGAAGATTTTCACTTTTGTGAAAAAAAATGGGGAAAAGCAAAATAGCGTACCGTGTGTGTTTTGAAGTGGGCCACAGCAGAGGCATTAGGCCCCCCCAGCAGTGAGAGGGGCACCACCAACCTCCTTTCCCGGGAATGACACTGAGCATCTCACCATCAAGCTGCTGGAGCTTTGAACTCTGTCTGTGACCACCTATGCTTTCTCCAATGTATTTGGTGCATCTGTTAGCAGGTTGTGTCCTAAGGTATCAGAAAAGCCTAAGAAAGGTAATTTTTTTGGGTCTGGGAATGCCCCCAAATTTTTCCATATAAATTAATAGTAATTGCTTCTTTGGCTTATGAATGGTTTCATAGGAACACTCTACTTCCAGAGAGTGGGGGAAATCTATATTGCCACATAGAAGTGATAACTTTACTCATGCCTATCTAAAAAGAGCTTGCAGGGATGCCTGGGTGGCTCAGTCAGTTAAGCGTCTGCCTTCAGCTCAGGTCATGATCCCCGAGTTCTGGGATCGAGTCTCACATCAGGCTCCTTGCTTGGCAGGGAGCCTGCTTCTCCCTGTGCCTATCTCTGTCTCTCTCTCTCTCTCTCTCTCTCTCTGACAAATACAGAAATAAAATCTTTTTTAAAATTTTTAAAAAAATAGAAAGAGCTTACAGATTGTTCACACTACTAGCCCTTCTTAAAGGTTACATCTTGCAAACACACGCGTGTGTCAAATCCACTTTCTCCTGTGTGGCCCCTGTGCTGTGTGGTGGCAACCCAGCAGAAGGAAACATACCAGTCAGAAACTGCAGATGTATTGATAATAACAACTTGTGCGCTCTAACTCTTTGATTAATTCTCTCATGTAGGATGATTATAAAAGGCAAGAATGTGAAGATATGGTCCATGCTGGGCTCGGTGGTAGCAACAAATGTTGAGAGGTCCCTGGTTTTATCTGTCCATCCCCTTCTCCAATTTCGGCTCCAGACATACATCAGAGCGATGCCTGCATTCAAGAGTCAAACCTTAGCAATGATGCGATGATTGTAGCTATAATCATCGTCAAATGGGCTAAATGAACTCTTTATACCCTGTTATGGGCTGAACTGTGCTCCCCCCCACCTTAATATCCACAGATTGAAGTCCTAAACCTCCATGTGACTGTTTGGAGATGAGATCTTGAAGGCGATAATTAAGGTTAACTGAAATTATAAGGATGGGGCCCTAATCCCATAGGTCTGGTGTCTTTATAAAAAGAGGAATCCCAGGGATGTAGGTACACAGAGAAAAGGTCGTTACTATGCCCCGATGCTCCTCTGGTTGCTTTAGAAAATTCAAAACTTCCTGGCTCCTCCTTCCACTGTTCCTTTCCTGATCCACCGTTTTTCCTTCTAATTGCCTCTTTTCCACTCTCTCTCTCTACCCAAGCAGAATCCACTCCATACATCCCTTCCCAAACTGGTTCCTGATCTTGGCTACTGAATTTGATCTTTGGACAAAGACCAGCCGGCCTCTGAGTGAAACGCAGAGACTGAGCGATTTCCTGAAGTCTCAACCTCTACTGATTAGTGATGGCTTCCTCAGTTCACGGTGACCATATACCCCCTAGGGAAATGAAGGAATCTTCACAATATCTGTCCATGTGAGTCTCAAAGTCCTGAAATAATAATAACTAGCATTTATTAAATTATGTCTGTGTTCCCTGAAATATTTTAGCAGACTTGCATACATTAGCTCAGTAAATCCTCACGATCACCTCGTGAGGTAAATTTATGATAAATGTGAAAATTAAGGCACAAGGAAGTTAAGTGACATGCCCAAGGTCAAAAAGTGAGGAAGTTGTCCGACCTTCAGGCAAACTGTGTTCCAGATCTGAACTTAGTGTGGAGCAGTGCTACCCTGGAATCTAAATCTAGATTTTAACCACCACTTTTTACTTGCTCTAGGAAGCCATCTGTGACATACAGAAATAGCAACAAGGTTTTCAGTCAAGAGGCTTAATTTCGAGTATCAGCTGTATTCCTTATTATTTGTCAAATCTTAGGAAAAACACTTCACTTCAATTACCTCGTCTTTCTCAGAGAGGGAAATTACTATCTATCTGATAAGGTTATCATGAGGATTAATTGAAATAACATGTGTGAGACACTTTGTGAACACTAAGACCCAAATCTGAATGGTTATTAGAAAGTATTGTGCTAAAGTTAAAAGAACATACAATTTGCAATTCAAAGACCTGAATTTGAGTTTTTACTCCTTTCTAAACTTCACTGCACTTCACCTATTAAGTAGAAATAGTAAATGATGGGTTTCTTGAGGACACTGCTGTGTTGTGGTTATGTTTCTATCCTCACGAGCTAGCCTAGCAATTTCCCTGGCATACGTTAGTGCTTTATTCATGTCTCTTTGGTGAAATAATACATGGTATTTAAAATGATAGAGTGAGGATTCAATGACAAATGGATTTTAATGTACTTTGAAAAACTTAAGGGATTATGGACATATCCTTTGAAGGTTGATCATACAACCTCTAAAATAGGACAGCTAATCCCTTTGGGATGACCCTGACCATGAAGCTTTAAACTAAATCAAAGACAGATGAGATAGATATGATCTACAAGACAAATATGTATGATATTACTAAGTTATTCAGATTCTGAACAAGAGAAAGTTTACTGCTTCTATTTCTTGATTCCCAGAAACAGCATTCAGCAGGTCATTCTTCAGGAGGGCAAGCAAATTAATGATTTCCCTGGGAAAACATTCAGCCTTCTTTTGTACCAAACAGCTATGAGAAACCAACTATCTTGCAAATTAGCTTGGTGATGATTCTGCAAGATCAAGACTGTTTTGGTTTTTTTTAATTCATGTGTTTGGCAACTTATAAGCTCTCCACTAACGCTCTGGTCATCTATTGCTGTATACCAAACTGTCTAGTATGATTTAGTGTCTTCAAACAACCATTTTATGTACTTGTGATTTGGGGGTCAGGAACTTAAGAAGGACTCAACTGAGTAGTTGGTCTTAGGTCTGTGTGGGGCTAGTAGACCCAGAGGATCTATTTGAAGATGGGTACTTCATTCATACTTCTAGCCCCTCAGTGTCCTTTGGCCTCTCTCTCCACCCAACGCTTCAGTTATAATCTGCCATCATCTCTTGGTCAAGGCAGACCGAGGGCCTGTCAGGTTCCAGGGGTGGAGAAAAGGACTCAACCACATGGTGAGGGAGTGGCAAGATCACATGACCCAAGAGTATGTGGGCTGGGAGTTTATTGAGGCCATCTTTGGAAATTAAGGTCTGCCACAACTACCATGAAAAGTTTGATTGGAAGAAACAACCCTAATAATATTATCATATGCTGACTACTGCTTTGAAGCATGTGATTACTGACTTGTAATCTAACAAAAAGCAAATTTTCTGATATTGGTTCATACATTTATTCATCAAATATTCCTGGTATACCTGCTGTATATCTATCGCTAGACCAGCTCCTCAGGATAAAAATAAAATAAGACTCAGTCTCTGCCTGAGAAGGCTCACAGTCCAGTGGGAATGTTGACTGATTCAAAGTAGAATATAGTATCACTTGCATAAATGTATGTTTGTAAAACTTCCCTAGTAGTTACCAAACAATACATAATAAGAGTTCAAGAGTGAAAATAGGCTCTTTTCCATGATATTGAATTTTTACCCACAGTGGTCTTTGTTTCTAAGTTATTCATAGCTACTAAAATCAGTACAGTAGAGTTAAATTTAACTGCTTTCTAGTTACTGTGTGTACTTTAGCTCTACTTAATAAACATAAATACCTTTGAAGTCAAACAGTGAGGCCCTGGATAACTCTATCATAATTATGGGCACATAAATTATAATCAACAAATATTCACATTTTCAAAATCTGAGCTGTTCTTTAATACTCAGATATGTAGATACCTGGTCACTCAAAGCTTGGTGAAAAATCTGATATCTATAAAATCTATTTCTTTCTTTCTTTCTTCCTTCTTTCCTTCCTTCCTTCCTTTAACAAACTGTAATAAAGGTCACAACAGTCACAGAGAAGCACAGGAAATTTCTACCGAATAACACACACAAAAAAAGAGGAAAAGGTTTCAAGGATATTTCTAGCATAAAAATACCCTCAAGGGGAAAGAGAACCCCCCCCTTTTACATTTCATAGCAAACACTCAAAGACAAAGCAAAATACACAAAAATGTTTCAAGTAATTACACACACAACTGTAAAGCATTCAAAATGCAATTTGATGGCAAGTTTTCCCAGAGAAAAGTCATATTTTCAGGCACATTCTATTTGTGCATACCGATGGTAAATAGTTTCATCATTATTATAGTGAACAAGTGAACAGAAATCAGGGGTGAGTCATGAGTTTGAGCCATTTTTTTTTCACAGGTACAAGTATCTATGTGAGAGTCAGGCAAGAAAATGGATCTAATTGCATATTTGTGTGTCCTTGCTATAAGTTTATTTCCTTCTTTTTTGAAACTAACAAAGCAATAAGCTTCTCGTCCATACAGTGAGCTTAGTGGACACTCCCGGGGGGTGGTGTGTACGGTAGCATGCTTGTAACAGCGTCAGTTCTTCTGTGTTTTTCTTTCCCCACAAAATATTTTGTATAAATTTACATAAAATGATGTTAGGAAACATCATATTTGCAATTCCATACAATGGCACCATTTACATAGCTTATTTTAAATATTTGGATAGGTTAATGCTTTTTGTACAGGTGTGTCTTCCTTTTTCCTTTGGAACACAGGGCCCTGGGAGGCTGAAATGCCCTCGACCAAGTTATACCTAAGATGCATTACTTTTTTCCTTTCTTTTGCACTAGAACAGTACACATATTATTGAATATTAATTTCCTATTTAAAAAGCATCAGAGTTTTGCACTTATTATTTACCTGCCTAAATTCAAGATGGCTTCCAACTTGTCTTGCAATTAATTTCACTCTCTTGGGATAGCAGAAAGATACTAACTTCAGGTCAGAATGAAAGGGGCCACCTTAAATTATCAGTGGAGAGTTAGAGAAAACAGTCCATATTTTTTTATGGAGAGAATACAGTTTCTCCAAGAAAGAAAAGGAAATCTAATCAATAAGAGAGCCCAGGGGGCGCCTGGGTGGCTCAGTCGTTAAGCGGCTGCCTTCGGCTCAGGTCATGATCCCGGAGTCCTGGGATCGAGCCCCACATCGGGCTCTCTGCGCAGCGGGGAGCCTGCTACCATTCCCTCTGCTTGTGTTCCCTCTCTCGCTGTGTTTCTCTCTGTCAAATAAATGAAATCTTTAAAAAAAATAAATAAATAAGAGAGCCCAGGATGTAAACCAACATCTCTTTCCATCTCCACCTAGATCCTGGCTCCCTGGCGTTCAAGTCCTTCCAGTCAGTCCCCTAAACAATACTGTCTTTACAACTGCCTTATTTTCTGTTTCTCCACACACATATTTTCTAGAATCAAGTGCTTCCCTCTCTGCTATAACTCTGCTGGTTTTAGCAGTTGAGGTTCTTCAGAATCCACATACTTTTGGGAGATGAGGGCTGGGTAAATCTTTGGAGGGAAGCCCTTTTTGTTTGTTTGTTTTTATGGTTCTCTTATAAGTTACAGTTTAATATCTGTAAATTAATACATCCTCCTCCCATGATCCCTATAATAATCTGCCTTTTTACATCTGAAATCAAATAATTAAATTCCTTCCACCAGTCCCTGCTGCATTCTGAAACTCAGTCCTCAGGTTGGATATTATAAATTGAACTTCTAACCCCAAAATAAAATGACATAAACGCTTAATTAAACAGTGTAATTTAAGATGGTTTATTTGCCTTGAATATGGTGTTAAATATGATTATATTTTCAGAAATGGAACAAGAAACTTTTTGTTCAAGGACAGATTGACAGTGGGGATATGAGTGTATATTGGTGAATTATGCATTGTCTCTCTACATATAAATTTACCAGCATATATATACATTTGTAAGTAAATTGATGAATCATTGAATCTCTGCCAGACTTTACATCGACATTACTGACTATCTTAGAATCTCTTTATGGCAGGGCTCCATCTGGTTGGAACAATGTGCTTGGAAGCTTATCTAGAGCTATATTTTCCTAGTAGGTTCACTTCGAACTTCAACTTTATGTTTCTTTGGAATAGTTGGTTGGGGTCCACTATAGACAACAGTAGGAAGCACACCATGAAAATGCTATTCTTGGCATCATGATCCCTTGATGATGTACCACTGATTATGGTGGAAAGAACATCCCTTCAACATCTTTACTTTGGTATCCCCTCCTGTCCTTTCTTTTCTGCCATCATTAATAAACTATTGATTGAATAAATGTTTGTTCCCATTCTTTCCTTCGATCCTTTGCCTAAAGATTCGCATTGTGAGCCAATCCATAGAAGATAAAGTCATAGCCTTCTGAATCTCTTTCCCAGCCTCCTCCTCTCTTTTAGTGCTCTGGCTTCAAGAAATCAGCTCTTTGGAAGCTCCAACAACACCTCGAGGAAACTCCTTGGGTACCCACAGAGATCTCATTCTGAACCACAGAAAACCTGAATTTGTGACTCTAATCTGTCAAGTAGATGAATGAGGCTTCAGTCCTTTGTCTAACAAAAGCACCAGGGGTTTTCTGTCTTTCTTGACCCACGATACTAATCTCCTTACCTTCCAGGGCACTGTTTCAAGTCTGTTTCTCTGTGTTATTGGAGGAAGGGACCAGAACTCAGGAAATTCCAAGACACTGTATGCACATGCCTCTGAGGAAATAGGGTAAATAATGCAGCTCTTAGATTCTGTTCTTTCTCCATTGGCAAAATACAGAATGCTACTAACTAACAGTAGATGGTGCATGAAAAAAGATTTACATGTCCAATCTTTGTGATCTTTTGATAACAATGAAGTAGCCAATTAAGAATGAGTTTGGTCCAAGAAGTATCATAGAAAACTTAGAACTGATAGTGAATCAAGCCTCTCTAGACTCAGTTCTTCTTTTCTGGTGCCCTTTGTTACATCTTCCTCTTTGTTCTCATTTGTCTCCCAACAAGTTATTGCCCAGTTGTGAGAGCCACTCTCTTGGAGACTTACACCTAGTAGATGTAGGAGATCTGGGTGGCACCTTGTGAGAGCAAGACCCAGGTCCCACATCCATGGCTAGAGATGTTGCCCAAAACAAACCAGTGAGAAGTAGTAACACACCAGGGAAATAATACTGACTTTGGGCTCCAACAAACTTAAGTTCAAATCCGGGCTACCTCTTTCAGGTTGTGTTCCCTTTATAATTTTTCTGAACTTGTCTGGGGTTCAATGCTATTCATCTGTAAAAGAAGGGTAATAACATCTTTGTAGTGTTGTTTTGAGAAGTATAATACTGGGTATAATTCTTTTGTGTATTATAGAAGCTCAATCAATAGCATATTAAATAATGTTATCACCATTTAATAAATATGACTGTACTTGCTCTCTGTTCTTTATCTCTTCCCTTTCTAGTCTCCAATCCATTACTACCATGGTCTGGAGAAAACAGGAGAAGGTCAACCACAGAATTCTGTACCAATGCATTTATGCTTTGAAATAGCCAAAGACACTATTGAAGAAGACTACTTTGATTAGAGAGAACTTTGCCCTTGCCAGAAAAAACAAAGATTAAATTATTGAAGAAAGAGATCTTCTTCATTAACCTCCACAGGGAAGAAGAGAGCTCTTCTGACCCAAATGGCTGCTTTCTTCTCTCTTTGTGTAGGGAAAGAGGAAGTGTTCCATTTCAATCATAAACCAGATGCTTTGCTAAGGAGCCACTTACTTTGCTGTCATAAAAATGCTCTGTCCTCCTCAATCTCCTACCTCTTCCAGACTTCTTTTCTAGGTGGACCACTTATCATCATACCTTCAATTCCATTACGTGACCAAGGGGTCTAACTCTGCTTTTTGTTCCCCCTTTCTCTTGGGAGCAAGGATTCGTAAGTTTCAAATATGAAAAGAGAAACCTAAATGGGGAAGCAATGTATAAATTTCAGTTTTTTCACCATAAAAGTATTTTCCTTTCCCATTCACCCCTCTGCAGAGTATGTATTTTTCTGTTCCATTATATTTCAGGTTTAATCCAAATAAATTATTGAAGAGAGAAATGTTGAAGATGTGGATTCCTGGCTTCACTCTGGCACTGCTTGACTTGTCACTACTTTCTGCTGTTGGTCAGTAGAGATGAGAATCTTAAAAATTAATGAGAGCATAAGACCTAAATCTTCACTAGATCTTACTCTAATTTTGAGTAAAAATCATCAAGGAAAGCTATGATTAGCAAACTCCTATGTGTATAGAGCCAGTGTTGAGATAATCAAAAATAGAGTTGTATATTACAGGACTTGATTTGGGAAATAAAATGTCCATCTCTAGAACTCTTACTATGACGGTGTCTGGCTCAGTCTTATCCTGTTTATTGGTGGCCTTCACAAGGACACCTATGTTCATGCCAAAAATACAACTAAACCATAATATGGGGATCAAAATCATAAACACATTATTCTCTCCAGTTTGTTCCCTGGAGAATTGACATCAGACCCAACATCAACCCTCATTGGGGGCTGATTCCCTGATGCCCAGGTGAGCCTGACACAGGGACAAGGAACAGTCTGCTGGCTCTGAGTCTGGGCTTCTTTAGCCTTCTCCTTATGAAATGGATAATTCAGAATCTCTTGATGTGTTTCATTGCAATGGTCAGGCTGGAAAAATATCCCTTTCCATGGAAATTGAAATTCCTGACAAATAAAGTGTATAAATTTAGTATTTAAATCATTTTCACCAATGCAAGAGAATTCTTTCCTTATTATGAAATCAAACTCCTCAAACGAAGGGAGATGCACTAGCCATTACTGAATGTAGAGGTGTCTTCTTTCTTAACATTCTTACTCAGAGCATTCTTAGGGGGCTGTCTGCCTGCTCCTAACCATCAAAAAAATGTGCTAATATAGGGCAGGGGAAGGGGGAGATGGGGCAAATTGGAATTGGAAAGAAGGAAATATGGCACAGTTTAAATCCACCCCAGGTTATTATGGAATGAAAAGTTTCATCATCTGACAACTGTTAAGGAGTTTAAAAAGAGCTAGTGGCTGCTTTCCAAGTAAAATATTAGTGAAAATATATACAGAGAAATGTCAGCCTAATGGAATTTCTAAAGACAATGTTGGTGTAAAATGGTTGCAGGCCAAGGGAACAGGTCCCTGATGATGAAATAATGGGAGCCTACGAGAGCTGTCAATCAAACTAGACCCCAGTTCTACTCACACTAGTCCCAGATTTCAGCGCCCTGGAGGCAATGGTAAATGCCAACATCCTCACTTCCCAGCACACTGTGGATTGTAAGGAAAAAGTACTAACCCTGTCGCCAACCCAGTGTCCTTCTCTGACCAACCTTATGACCAACTTGAGATGAGAAGGAAGCGGGAGTGGGGACCAGTCTGGAGGCAGCTTTTCCAGCTGGCCTCTGGTGCTACGCAGATGTATATCCAAGGAAGGCAAAATGCACAGACTTTAAAATCTCTGGGTTCACAAATGATTTCTAGATCATTGTTTGATTCCAAAGGTTTGGCCAGATTCCTCTAAAAGGTCTGGTTATAGATGATCATAAACCTTACAGACCTCTGTGGTCAGGTTCCCATAATTTTGATGGGTTCTGACCTGATGAGCCATGCAGCTGCCCCTCTAACACCCATTCCTATGAAAAAATATCCTACTGAAGACACTGAAATAAATCCTCTCTGCATATAACAGGAATCTGTGACCTCATGGAAAGTAATCTGGGGTTGCTTGCAAATGAATTCTCAAGTCCTAGAAGGCAGAGATATTATATTGTACATTTTTGAACATTGCTAAACCCTCCTAGCACTTGGTACAGTTGTCCAGGAAAGTGGGTGTCTGATACATGAATCGATGCTACACATACTTATTGAACCCAACAACCAAGTTCTGAAAAATTCTGGTGAAATATACCAAAACCCAACATGAGATAAAATTAGGTAATAGTAATATGGGGAAAGCAGTTTGGCTACTCTAGACAATTTGAGGACACAAATTAATTCACTCCAGAAAAATAGTCAGTCTTCACCTCACTCATATGTGGAATTTAAGAAACAAAACAGAGCATCAAAGGAAAGAGAAGGAAAAATAAAACAAGATGAAATCAGAGAGGGAGACAAACCATAAGAGACTCTTAATCATAGGAAACAAACTGAGGGTTGCTGGAGGGGAAGGGGGATGGAGGGATGGGTAACTGGGTGATGGACATTAAGCAGGGCACATGGCTGTTATATAAGACTGATGAATCACCGATCTCTATCTTTGAAACTAATAATACGTTAGATGTTAATAAATTTAATTTAAATTTTAAAAATTCAAAAAAATAATCAGTCTATCTTCTGAACCCAGAAGAGAACAATAGGTGATACTCCAGCTATGACTCCAGGGCAATCACAAAATACGAATTTCATCATCTAAGCGTAAGAGGAAGGCCCCACAGGGGCTTCAGCACCAGCATCATAATTTTAAACCAAAGTTCATATATCCTTCCAGATTGGACCATCATCCTCCAGCATTATCGGAAAGGGTACTACTTCCTGTGCTTTCTGTGCCTTCTGATTAGTTCCCAGAGTAAGTGGCTCCAACCAAACCATCAATTTGAATCAAAGACTTGTGTGTTGAAACAAATAAGAGCTCCATGATTTTCACATATGACACCAAGCCAAGAGGAGACAAGAAGGGGTGGTGTGACTACGAAGCAAAATGTACGTATTATATGCTTTTTTCCAGTAACAAAGGAAAATTGGGCATAAAATAGTCATGAGTCGCTGATGCTATATAACCCTAAAACTCCCATTACCTAGGAAAAAGAAGCATTGAGCTGCATATTATCATGAACGTCTGTTTTGTTCATCCGCATAGGAAAATGCTTTCGAAGGCAGCATCATCAATGATTGACAGAGAATAATTATATTGTTCCTGCATAGTTTTGAAAGATTAAAAGGTAGATTAAAAAATAATTTAAAGGTAATAGTGTACCTAGTTATTTCTCTTCAATTTGTGTAAATAATCAGTAACCAGAATGGAAGAAAGAAAAAAGCTCTCTTTGATAATACACATTGTTATGCAGGGTGTCTGTCATTTCAGCATAATCAGATGAATTTTTGTTTGCAAATTATAAATTATTCAGAAAGCTTCTTATTACAGTTATGTGACTGTTTACTGGGGGAGGGAGGGAGAGCGTACTTCATTTTCCTGATGTACACTCTAAAAAAGGAGACAAAAATAAAGCATTTGGCACATTTAGTGGGAGTGCCTTTTCCAAGCTAAATACAAAGGGAAGACAAATGCAGTAATTGTGCTGCATTTATGAAACCAAAATATAATTGCATCGGGGGCTTTTGTGGCCGGTTCTTCATGTATAACTCTCTTTGCACAACAGACTCCAGATAGTGTGCTCAGAGACTTGCCTTTGGAGGCAGGGTCATTGTCCTTTATGAAGGTCACAATACAGATCTGACAGGAACAAGTACAGTGTCCAAAGGCGAACTACCACTTTGAGAAGCAATCAAGCAGTTTCCACGGGGCTGATTGCCTCCAACTCCACCTCGAGGCAATTAACAAAGTGGCAGCCAGGTCTTGATTAATCAGCAGAGGCACTAATGAACCAGCCTTGCCTGAGGTTTCCTGCGCTCTCTGATTCCTAACCGCCTTTTTAGTGAATGACTTGGGGCCTCAAGTGAGCCTCACGCCAGCAGCCCCAATTCTGCTCGAGCACAGACTCTGATGACAGAGGAGAAAGTCCTGCTAAGTGGTGCATTCGTGTTTGTTGTCTCTCAAAATGCTCCTCATATAAACATTTGACTTGGAGAGTGAAATGCAGGGAGATGGGGTTAGGGTTTGTGCCGAGAACTTGATTTGTTCAGTGACTGGGTTCCATAGCAGAGGGCCTATGAGAATCACAAAGACTAAATAGCTAGCTGACCCTCGAACAATGTGGGGGTGAGGAGTGCTGATCCCACGCACAGTAGAAAATCTATGTATAACTTTGGACTCCCCCGAACTTAATAGCCCTCTGTTGACTGGAAGCCTCACCGATAACATAAACAGCCGTTTTAAGCATATTCTGAAGGCTATCTGTAGTATCTACTGTATTCTTACAATAAAGTAAGCTAGAGAAAAGAAAATGTTAAAATCACAAGGAAGAGGATATACATTTAAAGTACTATAAAAATAATCCACATATAAGTGGCCTGGGTGATTCAAATTGTGTTGTTCATGGACCAAATGTATGCACTAATGCATACAGCGTGTAACTGATCAACTGTATACACTAACACATATGGCGCATAACTGAACAACTGTATGCACTGTAACTGATCAACTCATGCACTAATGCATACAGTGCATAACTGATCAACTGTATACACTAATACATATAGTGTGTAACTGATCAACTGTATACACTAACGCATACACACATAACTGATCAACCGTATGCACTAATGCATACAGTGCATTACTGATCAACTCATGCACTAATGCATACAGCGTGTAACTGATCAACTGTATACACTAATTATACAGTGCATAACTGATCAACTGTATGCCCTAACACATACATGCATAACTGATCAACTGTACGCACTAATGTATACAGTCCATAACTGATCAACTCATGCACTAATGCATACAGCAGGTAACTGATCAACTGTATGCACTAATGCATACAGCACGTCAGTGTAAGCGCAACTCTGAACACAGTTTGGGCACACAGTAGGCTCCCAGAACACAATAGCAAAATTTGTCTCAACACGTGCTTCACTGGCTTTCTGAGTATGGCAAGGGAATAGAAAGTGGAAGATGACTGTGTCATAGATTGGGTACTCCAGAGCACAGCCTAAGACAGCATCCCAGAGTAAGTATTGGATTTAGAAGATAATTCCTGAAAGGAGCAAGGAAAGGAGACAGGAGAGGGAAACACAACAAAGTTTGTATCATCAACTAAGTTGCCACTGTGGGCAACTGAAGCTTCATCCCACCAAAGCTCAGAAAACTGGTGAGGACATGCAGGTCACAGCTGTCCGCGGGGGCAGGCTGGCTGGGTATCGGTCTCCCAGCTCCTTTGGTCACTGATTAGGAGCTGCTGGGGTGGAGATGGACCTCCGTCTCCTACCATGCTGACTTGCTACACATATGGGCAGGGTTGTCACCACAGCAAAACCTCAAGCAAAGGCACCAGAAGTTGGTCAGCCCAAGAGAATATAGTCAGGCACCCACAGAGTCTGCTTCCACTACAAAACCAATGTATACCTACATTTAACAAGCATTTATCATCCCAGTTGTCCCTAGCCCCTTGGGTTAAAATCCATATTGTTTCTATCCCCTAAGCACTCTTTGAGTGGTAGCTGGGTTCTGCGCCCAGAACCTACTGAACGATAGGTGTTGCTTCTGGCTACCATAGATAAATTTTCTGGTAGCAGATCCCTGGCCAAGTCACACAAGCAAACAGGTTATCACAGGTGGACCAAGACTTCTTGGTCTCTGCTTGGACTTGACAGTCTGGACACACACATAAATTTCCATGGTAGACAGTCCTGACACCTTGTGGATACAGCCATGTTTGGCCCAACATATGCAAATCCAACAATGCAAAACCTCCCTATGCAAATCAACACTTCAAATATCAGTGATGAAGAGTCTCCCAAAATTCTCAGTTGGCATCCCATTGCTTACCAATTATGGGTTTTTTTTCAAATAAATTATTTTTATTTAGTCCAGTAAAATAGTTCATAGGAAACCATTACTTGCTGTTATAAACCAATCATTTCATAATATTTTTCTAGGGCATACAATTTTACAAACAAGGTTTATACCACATATTTAGTGTGTCAAAGCTGTATGTGGAAATAAATTATGAAATTCACAGTGAACATCCAAATGATGTCAGTCATCAGAACCAAAAGAAACTATAGGAAGCAATGCCTCTTACTTCTCATTAATTATTGCCTTTGCAGTTGGAATTGGACTCAGTGTTTTTCACTTCCGGTTCTTAATTGTTGTTTAGAGATGCTGAGGACAATTAAACAGCTCTTGCTTTTCATCCTGGAATGGGCTAGATTGGGTGGCTATTAAAATGTTAGGATCCCTTAAACAAATAGCTTCCTGTTTGTGTCCCATCAGGATGCAAGTACAAGCCTGAATCTATAAAGATCTTAGTGGTCGGTATCCTAGCTGCCTAATTGACTCTCTCTCTCCATATGCTGCAAGCAAATAATTAGAACAAACAAAACATGTAACATTTTTACCTCCAAACCACCTGCTTCCTGAGCCTCCCTGAGTCTTCCTTGAGTAGTAGGCTAAAAGAAGCACTGAGAAGTTGAGGGAGGTCCAGGATCAAACAGGTTAAAAAAGAAATTCCTGCCACAAAGTCTAAAAAGAGAAATAAGACCATTTTCTCAACAATTCAGATACCCCCTACCTCTGCCTACATGTCCATGTAAATAACTTACAAAATGTGATTGCTTTAAACTTTCTTGGAATTGTTTACATAAAAGGTGGATTTTTAAGAAAAAAAAAAATTAAACCTCAAATGCTTCACTTCTTATCTTAAAGAGTTGATGAGTATAAATGAGGTCACATACTCTGCAACTCCCCCAATCTGGATGCTCTGTACTCCACATGAAGTCTGCACATTGTCACTTTCTAGATGTTGCTATGGATTCCCAAGGAGGGGTCCCAGAAGCAACTGAGTATCTTGAGGACACAGATGCTGCATATGATTGCAAAGAATGTAGTCTGCTCACCTTCAGGGGATCCATTTCTGGATGTGGTCATGCTAGATTTATACACTTTCCTGCAGATAGCAGTATGGTGTTGTGATGGAAGAAGGACTTTTTCTCACCAAGGAGCCTTTTGAAGTGCTAGTAAGATATTTACAACAAATTATGGTGTGGGCTCTGGGTTTATTCAAATGATTTTTTGCCTAGTGCTATAGCTGGATTCTAGGTCCCAGTTCTGGTCATAGTACCTTGAAGTACTTTCAGTGGTGTCTCCCACAAATTCATCTTGAACCAAAAAAGTCAGATTGTGAACCTTATTTGGAAATAAAGTCTTTGCAGATGTAATTAATTGAAGAAAAAGACGAGATCATACTGGATTAGAGTAAATCTTAAATCCAATGACTATTGTCCTTATAAGAAGAGGAGAAGATACACAGAAGGAAGAAGGCCATGTGAAGATGGGGAGTCTCCATCCACTATCTGGAGATTAGAGTGACACAGCTGTAAGCCAAGGAATGACAGGTACTGCTGGGATCCATGAGAAGTTAGAAGAGACAAGGAAGGATTCTTCCTTCCAGGCTTCAAAAGGAGCATGGCCTTGACAACAGCTTGAGTCTGAACTTCTGGACTCAGAGATCTTCTTAGTTCTTTCGCATCTTTGGAAGATTCACTAACGATTTAAAAAGAATTTGCCATAAATCATATTATCATGATTTCTTATGAGGAATATTTTGAAAAAGTAAGGAAAATGTATGGAGATTTTAAGCATTTAAAATAGACAAATGATAAACTTTTAAATTTCTATTCAGTGGGAGCCAAACATCCATATTTATTAAGGGTTATTAACAGAACATTGATGATTAGGTGAATTTGTTTTTATTTTCTTATTTGGGGGTACCACCCCTTCCCATATGTTCTGTTGAATGGCCTTCTAGGTTTTAACTTTTGTGCTTCTATTGCTCTTTCATTGGAAGAAATTAGCAGGCCTTTCACATTTTCTGAAGGAAACATCCGCTAGGGTCCATAGGAAAAGTAATGGCTTAGAAACCGTGATGAATGCCAGTTCTCCCAGGGCACATCAGCTCTAAGTGTGCCTGTGAGTGCATGGGGAAAATGGCAGATTTGAATAAACATCCTGAAACATTTTGATAGAGTTCCAGAATCTTCTAGCTACCCACATTTATTGTGCGCTTTATTTGTGCTTGATCCAGCTCTTCCAATAATGAAATTAACCCTTTCACTAACGGCATTAGGGAGAAAAGGTTCTGTTAAAAATGGTCCAGTTGTAATCATTCAAAAATGACTTATTCAGCTCTTTGGGGAAAGAGCTGATAAAGACATGATATAGACATTGAAGTAAATGCAGAAATGGTTTTCCTGCTTTCAAGGACCTTATACATAGCCAAACAGAAAGATACGTAAACAATAAACCATAATAGAATGTGAAAATGAGTCATAAAGTAATGTTACAGGGCATCCTAACATTCATGAATGTCTGGGCATAACTTAAAGACAAGAGAGCTATTCTGCCAGGAATCTAGTTGCATGCATGGTTGAAGAGCATTTAGCATAATAATAATCTCAAGAAAAAGGGTCAAAACACATCAGCCTGTGGCACCTGGGTGGCTCAGTTGTTTAAGCGTCTGACTCTTGATTTCAGTTCGGGTCATGAGCACTGGGTGTGGAGCATACTTAAGATTCTCTCTCCCTCTGCCACTTCCCCACCTCACTCACTCCTTGTCTTTATCTCTCTCTCCCTAAAAAAGCAAACAAAACAAAACAAAATGTACAAGCGTGATCTGAAAACAAAACCTGGGGAACAAGCTTTACTGATTATGAGTAAAGATCAAGGAAGGTGGTTCAAATTATCACAAAATCCAAAAATGTGTGGATTGCTTATACAAAACATGAAATATTACAAAACAATGTGTATGGAATAATCCAATTTATTGAAGACGGGTATATACACATTTTGTCTGACCCTCTGTTCTTGCACTGTCCTTTTGTCTGTCCCTTAAATATTACCCATACAAACAAGGAAAAGAAGTGGATGAGATTGGGGATATTCTTTATTTCTACTTTTGCATATCTTTGTTGACATTTTCCCATAAATATAATGTGTATCAAAAAGTGAAAACTTACACCATTAACATTTCACTTTAAACAAAAATTGTAATGATTGTTTAATAGCCCATTATGTGAATGTCTCACAATTTATGTCAATATTTCCCCCATTGAAGGCCTTTAGATTGAACCTTATTCCTTTTGCCAACCCTAGTTATTATCTCTATTAATTCTCTAACTTGGAGTCTTTTTGTATTACTTTCTCTTAGTATTAGTTCCCCAGTGCCATAAATTGCTAGGCCAACTTCAACATAAGCCAGAACACTCAGTGTCTGCTAGTGAATGAATTAATATTAATGAATAAGAAATCCCAGTACTGACCCCGAGGGCACCAATGAGAGAGAAGGCTTCAATAATAGCTTCAGTAAGTTTATGATATATAAAGATCAAGTTGGACTAATATCCATAAACAAGAAAAAGCATTAATTCGAGTTTCATTTGTACTTGCCACAAAGAATAACCATTTATCAGCTTAAGTAAAAGGGTCTGTGACTTGCCAGCTATTTTCTTTAGCCGAACATGTTAAACATGGCAGGATCTTAAAAATAGCTACCAAAAAAGAGTAAGCAATTCTTTTTACATGAATTTCCAAACCTTTATTTAGCATTTCTTTATACCAAGAAATAGGCTTCATGCAGAGGGGATAGAGAAACAAATGAACAAGACATTCTCTCATCATAAGGGGCTCCTTGTCTAGCAAGGAAGATAAAAAAGCAATGTGCTGTGAAAAAATATATTAGCGGATTGGTGGTACTTTTCAGGCATTTTTCTACAAGCTAAGGAGATCCAGGCATGTTCAACTTGATACATATTCTCAGTGTCAATACATAGCCACAAGTTAAATTAGTCCCCCTGATATGATATGATGAGAGGATCTTTTACCTTGTGAAAATTAGTAAAAGGAAACCTCATTTAAAATGGAGCTGGAGGGGCACCTGGGTGGCTCAGTCAGTTAAGCTTTTAGCTCAGGTCATGATCCCAGGGTCCTGGGATCAAGCCCCACATGGGCTCCCTGCTCAGTGGAGAGCCTGCTTCTCCTGGTCCCTCGGCCTGCCACTCTACCTGTGCTCTCTCTCTCTCTCTGTGTCAAATAAAGTATTTTTAAAAAATAAATAAATAAAATAAAACAAAATGGAGCTGGAGAAGAAGAAGGTGGAGCTCTCACACCCCAACACTCCTTGCAGCCCTTTGAAAAACCAATAGGAAGAGATCTATTGCACATCGCCCTCAAGAAGACACCTATACTTGACCACCCCAGCAGGAGAAGGAAGGATTTTTCTCCTCGCCTGGCAACAGCCCAGCCAATGAGATTGTCACATCTCAGCCAATGAAAAGCCACTACACTTCGAACTTCTAGTGTAAACTGTGCTTTTTGTTTAAAGCGATCCCTCCCAACTCCCTCCCTTCCCCTGTAAAAAAGCATTCCTCTCCTTTGTTCTCCAGACTTGCCTATGGTTTTGTGTAGTTTGCACATCCCAAGCTACAATTCTCAGCTATTCCAGAATAAGCCTATCTTGCTGATAAGATGACTGACAGTTTTATTTTTAAGGTCAAGAAGCATTATGGTTTTTTTCACTATTTATTTTTTTCTAAAATACCATAACCTTAGGCTAATCATGGAAAAAAACAAACAAAAAAAAATATGGAAAGCAAACCCAAACTGAGGATGAATCTACAAAATACCTGGTTGTTCCTCTCCAAAAGTATTGCGTTCATGTGAACAAGAAAAATCCTGAGAAATTATTATAGCCTAGAGAAGCCCATAGAAACATGATGACGAAATGCAGTATGGGATCCTGGATAGGCTGGAACATGGCGCCAGGGGGGGGCGCCAGCAAGACATTATTGGAAACTCTGATGAAATCAGAGTAAAATCTGAAGTTTAGTTAATAATAAAGTACTAATGTTGGTTTCTTAGAGTGGACAGATACATCACAAAAATGCAAGAGAATAACCCCAGGGGCAGCTATAGGAAATGAGGCGTATGTATTAACTCTATCTCTGCAATTTTGCAGTAAAGAGAAAACTATTTTAAAATAAAAAGCTCATCAAAAAATAAATGTGGTAGTGTAAGGTATTTACAATGATAAGGTTTCTAGATTTTCTCTTCACTTCTATAAAGTTATATACAAAGAGCCAAGGGAAGATCAGTGTAACTAATTCTACCTGGGGACTCAGAAAAAACTTCACCAATGAGGTAAAATTTGAGGAAAGGCTCCAGGATTGAGTAGGCATTTGCCACCTACTGAGAAAGGTACAAAGGAACAAAAAAAAACAGATCAGTGAAAGAACACTGCATGTTTGAGAGACACAGTAGAAATCACATTGTCTGCAGCTTTAAGAGTTAGGGTGTTCAAAGCCAATTTACACATCAGGCCCAGAACCAAGAGCCAAGGGTCTGTGACAATCTTAGGGATCCATAAAATGTCCTAATTTTCATTGAAAATCCAAAAAAACCAAAAGCTCTTTTAGATCTATGAACATGTTTTAATATATATATTTTAATATAACTGTCTTCATAACACTGTAGTAAAAAATATTTTTATTATTATTTTTTTAATTACAGAAGGGACCTAGGAAATTCATGATGTGTCCTGGTGGTATTTATGTGTATCATCATACATTAAGAGGTCTGCCTTTTTTCCAGAATAAAAAAAGCAAACCTTTAGGTCAATAAAAATGGTTAATATTTAATTTTAACACATTTGTCTTTAAAAGAAGAGTTGTAAGTTACAATTTACGGTATTTTTTTTTTTTTTGGAAGAAGGTGCCCATATCTGTGAAGTGCCAAGGACCCACAAAAGCAAGAATGTATCTTTGATAGTATTTCATGTATCCATCCTTTATGGACAAGGAAGCCTGGTAATATTAAATTCAGATTGAATTAAGTCAACCTAATGAGATATTTTAGTTGGTAACAGAAATATAGATATAATACAATTAAATAAATTATCTTCAATTTAGAGAAATCAGATCTAACGAACATCAAATATGTACATACACCAAATATATATATCATACATATGAAACATATTTAGAGAGCAGACATTAAGTATATATAAATAAAATATGAATTTTAAGGAACTTCTCTATTCTTTATATTATCTCCCTTTTTCTTTGACTATTCTTCTAGTCCTCATTTTAATTATTCTATGCCTCTTTCTTTACATAGCTGCCTTAAAAATAAGGAGGTAGTTAAAGATTTAAAATTAAATGAGTATGTGAGCAATTTGCTTGATTTAAACTAACTTGTATCTAATTTATTAATCAGTAAACACTAACACACTTAAATATGTATAAGGGTTAAGCGAAGAATCTAAATTAGTTTACATAATTTAATCTTTCAATTTACTTGTTCATGTGCAGAAAGCTAATACTAACCCCAGTTATGTAACTCCCTTCACTAAGGAAAGTAAAGATTATACATTCTGTGTTAATCACACATGCCCTTAAATTATGGTCTGAAAACACTGACACCTCCCAATGTATGTGTGAAGTGGAGAATTTTACCATACTGTTACTGGTTTTTGTGCTAGCTTATATAAAGCACACTTCATTATTTTTAAATAACTTTATTTCTATATCACTTAGAACCTCTACCTCTCATTTTTCTAAAGTGAAATGCCTGGCACCTCAAAGTTGGTTCTACAAATAGAATTAGCAGATAAAAATGTATATGGAAGGTTCTATGGGTCCTTCCATCCCCTCTAAACACTCTCTCTCTCTCTCTCTCTCTCTCTCATACACACACACACACACACACACACACACACTTCTTTTTGCTAAGACATTGTCTCCAATTAAGATAAAAATACTACTTATAAGGGAAAATATCCAGCATCAGTATTTTGATCCCCCACTTTCAGTATAAGTATAGTACACCTTTTCTTGTAAAAATGAGAAAATAAGGAAGAGACACTAAAGTCACCAGACGCCTGAAGGGTTTCATATGAAAAAGAACAGATGGAAAATTGTAACAAGTAGTGGGAAGCCTTATTCCTATTCAAACTTTCTTTGTGACTGACCTGAAGATGATGTTAGGTAATAAAAGACTTGCAACATTTTACCAAGAAATGAGCACAGAGAAAGTGCAAAACACAAGAGTTCAACTCCTGGCTCAGCCACTTACTAGATTGTGCTGCCTTTGGACAGATGACTTGGCCTCTCTGAGCCTCAGTCCCCACTTCTGAAAATGAACACAATCATAGTTCCTACCTCAGAAGGTCCTTATGAGGGTTAAGTGGTTGAAGTAATATAGATATAGAAAGCTTTTGAAAGCAATACATACAAAAAATGATTATTTTGATAATGTCTACAATGTGTGCATATGTGTATATATGTATATATACCTATATGTTACACATTTGTTCTATTGAATGACTATCCTTTGAATATATGTGTACATAGATTAATGACATCCCTGTCACATTATAAGACATCTACACCAAAACCAAACCCATTCACACATAATGGTGACCTGGCGTGTGACTGCCCCTTTCATTGCCTACCTGTGTCTAAGTAGGAAGATGTAAGCAAAGAAAATGAGAAGGTCCTGGAACCAGTAGATTTTTGGGTTTTGTCCAGGGCCTGTTGATTCTCCACTGTTCTTGGTCATCGCTCTTTTCACCCCTCATTAGCCTTCCTGTAGGAAGGAAGCACAGGCTTGCATGAATCGATAGGTTCCACAGTGTTTTCTCCCTGTTTGATACTCTCCAAAATCTATTTCTCTCCGAAAACTACAGGCAAAGCACAACCACAACTAGAAGTCTAGTTTTGGATTCTGTTTACATGTTCAGTCAAAACTTAGACTGGCCAAAAGGAGAGTCTATGCAGGCTTCCCCTTCTTGTCTTTATGAGTTAAGAGTTCTCTCTCATCCTCCCTCAACAGCTGTGTGGGCTGGGAAGTGTTGATCCTATTCTATGATGACTTGTACTCCTCTTTTTCTTTCATTCACAATGTTTGAGATCATTTATGCAAGTGTTCATATATTTAATGAATAAAAAAAAATGAGTGCTCTAGCTAGAGTCTCATTTGCTCCGGAATTCCTATTTGGAAATCCTAATGCCCAATGTAATGGTATCAGAAGGTGGGGTCTCTGGGAGGTGATTAGGACATAAGAGCAGAGACCCCATGAATGGGATTAATCTTTTTATAAAAGAGACCCCACAGAGCTCCCTCGCTCCTTCTCCCATGTAAGGACATAGTAAAGACAGCCATCTATGCACCAAGAATCAAGTTCTCACCAAACACCAAATCTTCTAGAGCTTTATTCTTGGACTTCCCAGATCCCAAACTGTGAGAAATAAATGTTTACAAGCCACCCAATCTATGGTATTTTTGTTACAGCAGCCCGAATGGACTAAGACAGGAATAAGTTCACATTTGTCTAGGACTGGAGTTGAGCTTCAGAAATATTTTAAACATTTGAATATCTTTCTTTGTCCTCTGGTCATTCACTTTTCACATTTTCCTCAAGATGGTAAAATGAAGGAGGAAAGAAGAGCTTTTCTACTCCACAGTTACAGGGAGGGAATTAAGAAATGAGTGATCAAAATGACAGCTTTCCTATTTTCTGATCTAGAACTTAATTAGACATGACTGATTATTTGAATCATCTGTGATCATCATTAGGACAGCTGACCCCAGTTCCTCTTCCCCTCAAAACACTCTAATATAACCTCAAGGGAATGAGCCTGGACTTGTGTGTTAAGTTTGTTAGGATTTTTTAACAAGTATCCTAGGTGATTTTCTAATCAAGCAAATTTGGGAAACTGCCCTAGTCTGTAGGAGGAAGGGCTGCTCAAATTTGTTGCCTGTGATGGACAACATTGACTGTACTGTATACGTATTATTAACTAATCTGGAGCTAAAAAGTACTGTTCGCATTTCTAACTTCGTGCAGAGGGAAAGTGAAGAAAGAGGAATGAGATATTCAGGATTATTGCTGAAACTCAAGTTTCTGAGTCCTGCGGGCAGAGACATGGGGAATAGCAATGGGAACCTCTCTTGATGTCTCAGTTTAGACAGTGCCAGAAGGGACGGATGGGCTCCACATTTTATAGTCTGTAGAGCACTCCCTTCTCAGAGATATCACCCTCCACCCACACTGGACAGAAGAGAGAGGGAGGAATGTGGCTGTGTGTTGAGCTATTATACTCAGTGCAACCCCTCTAACACTTCGGGGAACATCAAAAATTTTCTTGAAAGACAAGGTATTGAAAAAGCAATATCTTATCTCAAGGAACACTGAGCTCTGCTGACTGAATGTAGCCGCAAGATTTGTGAGGAAGGGAGTAATCCTAGATGGACACCAGAAATACCATACGTTTTAAGTAGGAATTTCTTAGAACAGTCACCATTATCAGCCCAAGATATTCCAGGAAGTTGCTTCAATTGAAGTGAGAGAAACCGCTGAGAGGAACCCCCTAGGCTCTGAGCAACTGCCAAGGAGGGAGGGGGTGGGGTCAAAGCTTCCAGTATGTTGCACTCCGGAGCCATTGGCAGGAGCCCACGCAGAGCACAGCCACAGTTCAAAGGCACAAAGAACATCAGAGCCAGAGAGTACAAACTGGTATGATCTGGTCTCTCCCAAATTATCCCCAGTAACTCTGGACATCCTGGAGCAAATGAAAAATTCAAGATAAACTTTACATAACTACATAATTCCACGCATCACCCCTCCATCATTCTTCAATGATCAAATACTTATTAAGCCCCTAGATGTTGCCAAAACAACTTTCTGGAGATAAGGCAATAGGAAAGGAATTGATAGTTGCATTTTTACCAGGATGGAGCTTCTTCTAGACAAGCACAGGACAGAGGGTGAGGGGAGGAGTGATTTTAAGTATGGACCATGCCATCGAGCTAACAAATGATTAGAGAAAAAAAAATGAGGAACAATAAACTGAAGTTCTTTTGGAATGAGGAAATTAGAGCAGGATGGATAGAAGAAGGTGTTCAGTGAGCGAGATTCTTAAAATCAAGGTCTAAAAGATATGAATTTACTGTGATGAACAAGGATATGACCACAGCTGAGGGAGGCAGAGTAGAAAAATAATTTACTGAAAGTAAGAAGGTCAAAGAATGATGAAACCAGAATCCCAGATATATTGTTCATGCAGTTATTAAATATTCCTCCTTCGCTCCACCTGAATGGGTCTGAAGGTTCTAGAATTCTCAGTTACAGTCTCAGTCTGGGTCTGTAATACCTGAGTTCCTAGTGATGGATGTGGAAAAAATGTGTGTCTAAAAACAATGAGTAATAGTCTGGAAACTGTTATAAGGTACTTTAATATACACATTAGAAATGTGCAAATGCCTGCCTCTTGAAATATATTCTCAATCCATCCAAAGAAAGGAGGATTGAAACTCTCACCATGGAGTGTCTGCTTTAGATAAAGATACCCTGTCTCCAGAGAACTTGTTGCAAAATAAATGTATTATATAGCATAGGGAAGTGCACATTAGGACATTAACATTCATAGGACATTAAGTCATGACAATTTAACAGATTGACTAGTTGTCACATTGTCTAGAGCAAGACTGAAGGAAATGAAGTAACTGGAAAGCAACAAGAAGACAGCAAAAGGAGGCTGGTTAGGAATGGCAGCTCACTCCCCAGGAGCCCTGATGATCCCATCACCTGTAGGGTAGGAGGAAGCTCTGGGAGGCAGCAGGACTTGGCAAGGAGTGCATGAGAGGTAACACCACTTGGAGCATGAGATTTAAGTGAAAGAATATATGTCAAACATCTGGCGCACGTTAGGTGGTCCATAAATATCAGCTCTTTTGCTCACCTGTTTTTCTTGCATATAATGCATATTTGTGTTCCAAGATGATTTTACACACACACACACACACACACACACACACACACACACGAATGTTGCTCTGAAAACATAGACAAAAGAATCTATATCATTCCATTGCTATGCATGTAACTATTCATTTGACTAGGTCTGTATTAACCATTTGGCTTCCTTTTCAAAGTTCCTTTGTCTTCAAATAAGATATTTTGCAACAATGTGTTTCAGGGAGGGAACCTTAAACAAAGGAGAAAATAATGCATAATTATATTTAAAGATTTCTTCATTTATTTTAGAAAGACGGAGCAGAAACAGGAGGTGCAGAGGGATAGGGAGAGAGAACCTCAAGCAGATTTGGTGCTGAGTGCAGAGGGAGATGTGGGGTACAATCTCACAACCCTGAGATCATGACCAAGAGTCAGTCGGTTAACCGATTGTGCCACCGGGGTGCCCCTGCATGATTCCACTTATATAAAATTCTAAAACAAGATAAGCCAATCTATGATGGAAATAATCATAACTGCAGTTACTCTGAGGTGGGAGTGAGGAATGAATGGAAAAGAGCACAGGGGAACTTTCTGAGATGGTGGTAATGTCTACATGTTGGTAAGGTTTAGGTTGTAAAATTCAGTCAATGCACATTTGTGATTTAGATTTGTGAATTTCATTGTGTATAAATCCAAAGAAAAACTGTAAGCAAATAGTCAACTGTAGTTGCTGGCATACATGCTCAAGTAGTTGGGAGGAAACTAACATTGGCAACTTATTTTGAAATGCATCCCAAAAAAGATGGATAGAAGGGTATATAAATACGTGATAAAAGAATGGTAGCAGAAATTTATTGGTAAGATGCAAGTAGTGGATATAAAAGTGTCCCCTGTAAAATTCTTTTAACTTTTCTGGGTACTTGTACATTTTCATATCATTATCATAATAAAATCGGAAATATATATATTTAAATATAGATATTTATATATTAAATAAACTAACCTCTCATTTGACCTTTCCTGGTTTATATCCCATTTTCTGAGCAAAAAGTTGAAATTCTTTCTTTATAATATTTAGTGATGAACATTTTAGAAGTGGCTACGTTTGAGTTGAAACAAATGCATTTTCATCAATAGAGAAGCATGTATTCAGCCCTTAGGTAGTATGTGTGAAAAATCACTTAATATTCTTGTCACTTCTTGATAGCTGTCAGCTTCACATCCCAGGTGCTCAGCAAACTGTAATTTCCAGGGCTCTCTAACTGAGGGTATAGAGAGCTATACAGCTGACCTCACAGAAATATTATAGAAACCTGCCTTCCTTAAAAAACTAAACGGACTAGGAAGACCAATATTTTAGTTGTTTAAGTGGTCAGGCTCCCACAAGTACATTTTTATAAATATGGAAGCCCTTCCCCATCCAGTGTACACCAAGGAATCTTCTATTACAAATATTCAAAATATTCCATGTAATAATCTCAGTTCCCAAAAGATGTTTTTATCTATTTTTTTTTCCAAAAGATGTTTTTAATTGAGCACCCTAACTTTTAAAGGTAAAGAAAAAAGAAACAACGTGTGACACCAGTGTAGAGTTCGTAACTCTTTATTTCCAGAAATGTATCTTCCACTCCCCCCTTCACTTGTTTTTCTCCTTATCTCTCCCAGTCTCTTACTTTGGAAACATGCCAAGGCTCAGTTCTGGGGTCTCTTCCTTTTCCTACTTATAGGCACATATGGTTTCCTAACATCTTAATGTCATCTAAGTGCTGACGGTCAACACAGATCTTTTTAGCCCTGACCTCTGTTCTGATTTCCAGATAGGTATACTCAGTTGTCTGCTTGGTGTATCCAAGTAGACTTAATATGTGAAACTAAGCTCCTGATCTGCCCCCAAAATCTGCCTCTCCTAAGGTCTCTTCCACATTTACAATAACTGCAATTACGGCTTCCCAGATGCTCAAAAACCTGTCTGCGGAGTAGTTTGGTCTTGCCTGACCTTTTTAAAACTATATGCATCTGTCTCCTCCTCCCCAGGGTTTCCTACCACCTTTTCTACTCTATTTTTCTCCATAGCACTTAACATCATCCAAATTATTACCTGCGAATATGCCTATTTTCTGCCTTCACCATCACTTTAGAGTACAAGGTTCATGAGGGCAGGCATTTTTGCCTATTTCATTCCCTGCTATAAATCTATGGATTGAGAACTTAACTTTACAAACAGGATATCATTTTGAATTTTGTCAAGAATAATCAAGGGGCATCTGGGTGTCTCAGTTGGTTAAGCGTCTGCCTTTGGCTCAGGTCATGATCCCGGGGTCCTGGGATCCAGCGCCAAGTTGGGCTCCCTGCTGAGCAGGAAGCCTGCTCCTCCCTCCCACTTGTGCTCTCTCTCACTTTCAAATAAATAAATAAAGTCTTTAAAAAGAAAAAAAAAAAGAATAACCAAAAAATAGGATGGAAGATCACAAATCTCTTTCTATTTCAGCCCAGTCAAATCTATCCTAATAATTCAATTTAGTACCACCTTATTCAGAATAAGAAAAGATCAAGAAGAGAAGGTTATTCAAACACATTCCTTAACTCCAGATCTTAATCTTTTTTGTTGTTGATACCACTGGTAAAAGTTTATCTTGTTTATCTATCCAAAGAAATATCTGGCCTCTGTTTCCCTTCATTAGAACCTCAAGTGATCATAGGCAACTCCAAATTCTACAGATAATTTATTTGGCGTTATCGCTGTCTGAAACTGACCTAACCCAATTCGATGGTCAGAATCTTTGGTAAATATCAGTAGCCTTCTATGGAAAAGGTAGTTCATAGCAATACACCTGACTCTCACATCCCTACCAGATGGCATTTGACAATGAAAACAAGTCTCATGCATCATAACTGTGTAATAATCCCAATATAAAGACTTTTATTAGCAAGAAGGCCTAGCCCTGCACCCTGTTTTCATCCAGAAAAGGTCTCTTTCATTGATGACACATCAACTTGCAGCTTATATGAAGGCTGGCCCTTATAGGCATTTGTGTCTATGGCTTTTATCACTGTAGCTTTTAGCACTATACTATGGTTAAAAGTATGCAGAAAATTCTGGGTTGGAATCTTAACCCTTCCAGTTGCTATTTCTGGGAAATTGGGCAAGCTCTTAATCTTTCTCTGTTCCATTTTTCACATTGAGAATTGTGGGGAGAATGACAGTAACAACTATCTCAAGGTACTGTTTTGAGAACTACCTCAGGTAATGCACTTAGAATGTTCTCACTGTGTTAATATCTATTGAGCTTTCATGTATTGCCAAGCACTGTATTAAGCAATTTACATGCATTACCACACTTATAAGGTACATACACATTACCACACTTATAAGGTCACACAAGGTACATATTATCATCTTCATTATATGCATAAGGAAATGGAGACTTAAAATTTGTACTATTTTCCAAAGTTTCCACAATTAGTAAATAGTGGAGCCAAGATTTGAACCCCTTCTGACATCAGAGCTCAATTCTTAATAAATAATGCTGAACCTTCAGTCAATTTCACTTAGTTTTAACAGACTTGGAGGATATTATTCAATTCCTCCTATACTTCCCAGACAACATGTGGCTTTGATTTTCTAATAGTTCTCTATGCTCATCAATAGCTGCATTTTTATATGAGCCAACCTGCAATGCTATTGCTTTGCTTGCACTCTTTACTCTGTTTAAAACCTCTGATAACCAAAAAATTCCATCTGATTCTCAAAATCATCATTTTTTCTGCATGAATTCTTTCTTTAAGATCTAGGTGGTGGGGAAATACGTGCATTTAGGTGTAAAGACTGCATTAAGGCACAATGTTTTCAAATAGTCTTCAGACTTAGAATGTTTTCTGCTATAGAACATGCCAACACTCTTTTCTTCATGTGCCTTAAAGATTCAAGGAAGCAATCCTACCAAGTCATGCAGACTTCAGGCCTAGTAGTAGGAAAGGAAGGTTGCTATCAGGCAAAAGTCTGGAATTGGCCTTCCACAATGGCAGAACTGAGAGTAGAAAAGAATATTTTAAAATAAAATGAATATCATTACCTGAACAAGCTTGAAAACTCTAGCTCTAGCTTGGAGATTCTACAGTCTCATTATATAAGGAACTTAGTGTTATCTTTGTCATCTCCAATTTTTTTCAAAAACTTCATGTTAGCATAGTTTAAGGAAAATATTCCCCCAGTGATTTACATCTGTGTAATCAATAACTTTATATCCAGAAAGACAAAAAATCTTTCATTTTATTTACAAACTCAACCGTTTATAAATCAGAGCTCTCACACTGCATATTCATTACAAAATTGAAGAACTTGTTTCCACCTAACTTACGGACCATCTGACTTGTCTCTTAGAATATCTTTTGCTCCCTAATGGCAACTTCAGTTTTCTTGGTAGAATCCATCTGTAAGGCTTATTCCAGCTTCTTTCCTGTTTGCAGATTCCAGCCTGGCCTATCCTAAATTCACACTGGAAGTGAGAATTCCTACTATGTTGCAAAGCCACTTTCCACGTGAGTTTCTCTCTTCCAGTATCCAGGTGCTTAAGAATTCTCTGAGAATCAAAAATGGCATAGAAGTCTACTTTCCACATAAAAACCATGTTATTTTGGTTACTCCCAGATACTAAAGGTCACTCAAGGACAAAACAGGGGAAAATGTACAACAAGTTTTTCCTCGTCTTCAAAATTAGGAAATGTCTTGTCCTTCAGCCTAGAAATATTGAAGGAAAAAGGTAGAATCACAGAGCAGAGAAGTAAAGGTGCCTCAGCATACACTGTAATCTGTTTGCCCTTCAGGTAAGCAAACTAGTTTCCCTGAAACCCAGAAGATGAACAGGCTTGTTGAAGATTACATGGGCATTACACAGTCGAGGTGAATTTGAATCTGCATCTCCTGGTTTTTAATATCTTTTGGCTTGTAACATTATTTTCACCCTCCACACTATGCCCATGTGACAGATTTCACATTCACTTTAGCATATGATGTCTCCAAAGTGATATAAATTAATCACTCACAATATCTATCCCTATGTCCTCCATGTCAGTAAATCCTTCACTACATCGTTAAGTACTAGCACTTTTTCTGCCTTTAATTGGCAATGAGTTCCAACTGTTTATGGACACTTGTATGAAAAAGCTTTCCATTGCTACTCTCTGAAATAACAGATTTTAAAAATGTTTTGTTGCTAAAATATTTTTGAAACTGTCAACATTTAAACAACCACTTCGGGGCGATCAGGAGACAAAAGACCATGATCCTCAATGAATAGGTTCAAAGTTCATGAAGTACTTTAAATAGCTCTGGAAATTCCTTCTGCCCATGTTTTATTGGTGATCTTGGAGGCAGATTTGTTTCTTTACTTCAGCCAGCTTATTGCCATTCTGGGTTAACATACAGGTGATATAAACTAATGTCTACCTCCCCAGTGAAATACACAGGAGATGTATACATATAAAATTTTGCAATATATACTTTGATTTTCATCTAGAGATATTACCATTATTACCATCATCATCATCTTTATTATGTTTAGAGGAACTTTGTAACTTATAAAAAAGTACACATAAAAAATTCCAGAAATGAAAAGGGAAAAATGATATGTTTTTATATTTCTAAAAATAAAGTTTTACTGTTAGACAAAGTGCTTTGGGCCATTTGTGTACATTTTACACTGTTTCTTTTTCTTATGTGTATTATTTATTCTTTAGATGAAACCTAAGTTCTTTCTTTATTTTCAAAGTCTGTAAGGTTTAAAATACTTCCACATATGCTTACTTTTTACTGAACATCTAAAATCTATGCCATCCACTTTAGTTTTCTAACATAAAAGTTATACCTATGAAAAAATCATTTTACATTTTATTTGCTGCTTTAAATATTCTTTTATTATAGTTTTTTATATATTGTTAATATTTGACTCAAAATACTTAATATTCTGCTTTGACCTTGCTTTTTAAATGAGTTCAAACAAATATGTGATTATTCTATTTTTACAAGGATGTTTTGCACCATCGAGAATAAAGTGCAATTATAATGATAAAAGTATTGAACTTTCACTTCAGTTTGATAGTCAAAATCCCTTGTGACATCCTGACACATTTGAACAAATAAAGGTTAAAAATACAAGTGTATATCCAACAATAACCTCTGGACTCATCATGGAAAAATCAAGCATGGAAGACCTGAGAGCTAGGAAGCCTGTGTTCCAATCATTGCTGGGGTTTTATATTATTTTAATATTTCTTCTAAAAAATCTCAAAAACCACCCATGGCCTCTACTTTCTACTCTCTCAGGTGCTGATGACAATCCTTGCCCTAATCCTCACAGAATTTATAAATTTAATTTGTTAACCACTGCTGATATTCCTGGTATATACCAGATTCTTCTTTATATTCATTCAAATATATATTAATCACAAGTAGGTTGTGTCATTTCTGCATAATAGAGGAAGAGACAGAGCTTCAGAGCAGTTAGTTCTACTGGGAAGTGGCAGAATCAGGGTTTTCCTTGACTGATCATAAGTCCTGGTCCAGCTCATAGTGAAAGGAAAAGAAAACACCAATGTTTTTGGCTTTATCTTTTTTTTAGTCTCACCAAAAAAATTACATTTCCTGAATATGAATAAGAATTTTCTGAAAATAATCCTCATACACTGAAAGACATTGGCCCACATTTGAACATCAGTAGGTACTTCTTATCCTACAGCTTGATGTTGCGACATAATTTCGAAGGCTCAAAATTTTCCACGCAACCGAGTGAGCAAGTCATGCACAGGTCTTCTCAAGGAAGAATTTCTGTTCAATATCCATTCATTATGCAGTAAACATTTACTTCATACCTACTGTGCACAACGCATTCTGGAGCTGTTTAAAACATGGTCTTACGATGGAAAGTTTGAGAAGTAGAATGTTCCATGGTGATCATTTAGCTTGTTTCATTCAACAAATGACAAACCTGTTTTTTTTTTAACGTCATCATTTATTCAAAGTCTTCCACATTCTAAGTCTCCTACATCTAGATGAGAAGGGCTGCCACAGGAAAAGCCTACCTGTTTTCAAAATATGTGTTGTTTAATGCATCTTTATAACATGAACGCCAGCAGGCCACCATACATATGTTCGATTCAAAGGTAAAGAATCCTGTACTCAGCCAGGTGATTTTTTGGGTAGGAAGGCCACAGAGAGGAATTTTCAGACACTCAGTTGTAGAAGGAACATCTTTCTCAACACTTAACTTTCTTTATACAAATGCATGAGGGTATTAGTAAATCTAAAATATTGCAAATGACCACTTTACTTTTTTATTTGATTTATGCCCTTACTGTTTTACTACCCTTATTGCTTTAAAAAAAAAAAAATACCAATCACGTACACTTCACATTGCCCACACTTCACGGGAAGACACGTTCTCCACTAATGCATTGCTATTTTCACATTGCCCAGTCAGCCTCCTACGCGGTTCCTCGGTGTGCATATTATCATAGGTAAAAAGAATATATAATTGCATAGTGCCCATATATAATGAGGTATTGGCCTCTTACCAAAAATGTATAGAGGATACACTTAATTCTCTGTCTTATACAAAAGCTTCTTTCTTAGACTTATTGCTGAACTATCGAACTTTTGTTAAAAAGCCAAATTACTGGGGCACCTGGGTGCCTCAGTCATTAAGTGTCTGCCTTTGGGTTAGGTCATGTTCCCAGGGTCCCAGGATGGAGCCCCAAATAGTGTAGGGTTCCCTGCTCAGCTCAGTGGGGAGTTTGCTTCTCCCTCTACCACTCCCCTACTCATGTTCTCTCTCTCTCTCTTTCTCTCTCTCCCTCAAATAAATAAACAAAATTCTTAACAAAAAAATATATATTTTCTGGGAAAATCTTTCTTGTTTGAAAGTTAAATGAATTTCTTTAAAAATTAAAGGTAATCAGTCACAAGTTAGTTATTTTTGTTGTATGTTCTTTTGAGTTTTGTTTTTACATCTTTTGACATTTGAAGACAGCCCCCAGCAAATGGGCAGTAGCTTTGAACTGCACTGCTATTCCTTTACGTTTTAACATTTTACTTATTGCTCACTAGGTCCCACATCCGTTACGCTTAATCCTGTCCTGCATATGGCTCTATTACGACCAAGGTGATTTCATCCTCTTCATCTCCTTGAAATGCAGAGCTACGTGTATTAGATATCCCCCTTTTTAAAGAAATGGGACTTTCTGGAATCATTAAATGACTGATGGAAACTTAAAATTTCATTAGTGGCAAAGTTCAGATCAGAAAGAATTCTCTTGCTTCCATAATTAATATCCCACCTGCTCATGAGATGAGCCTTTTATTCCCCTTAATTTCCACCCTTAAATCTCCCTTTCTGCAGACAATCTTATTTGGGTCATTATCTTTATCTTACCTTGATTATTGATCCTGCTTGTTCTAGGGAGAGCAAAAGCATAGTTTTAAAAAAGAGAAAAGCCTGTGTCTTGCACAGGTGCCAAATACCATGCAAAAGATTTTACTGAATTCATTGATTAATAAAGAGCCAGTGAGATGTTAGGACTGATTCAGAGTGCATTTGAGAAGCTGGGGTTTTTGTGGGAGGATTAAGATTCCAAGATTAGATACAAAACTGGTACATGTCCCTTAGGGCCATAAACTGTTGGGCTGATCTTTTCCATCACATCCTTGCCAAAATTTTGCAAGTTCATGTTCAGCTGCATTAAGTCTGGGGACTTTAGTCAAGAGTAAACAACAGGTTAAACTGTCTAAACAATCCCTGGGCAGCCTCCCCATCCCTGAGACATTTAAAACACATGCCACACATCCTTTTGGCTTTATTTTCTACTTTCACATACTTTTCCTGCCAGAGGGAATTCCAAAGGGACACCATTAACTCTCAAAATGTAGGAATGAAATTTTGTGTATGGTCACAAAAGTGTAGGTCTCTGATCTGAAATGAATGCTGTGCATTTCCAGCTCAGTTTCCCCCATTCTTTTGGCCAAATCCTTTCAGAATCTGTAGAAATAGGGTGGGCTACCTGATTGAATAAAAGTAGTTATTGGATTTTGCAGGAATGTCATCGGAATGAACTTGAAAATATATGTAGCTGATAAATCACACCTTCTCTGTAAAACATGAAGATGCAGAAGAGACAAGTGGGGAGACTTAGTCTCTGCCAACAAAGAGGAGTACTTCCCTTAGAAGCCCACAGGTGGAGTAGCAGTCCTAACTACATGTGAATACTTTGGGCAAGAGGTGGGTTTCTTTAAAGGCCAAAAGATGACTTAAGACTGTTTATAATCATTTGTATTTCTCTGATAAAGTTCAATTCCAAGAAAACTTAGAGGTAATTGCTTCCACATTTGAAATCTGTGTAATGAATTGCTGATTGAAATTCAATGACTTTCGCATGTCTGATTTTTTTCCCATGCCAGTTTCTTTGAAGATGTATTGATGTTGAGAAAATGAGTCAAGGCTTTGAATGCAATTCAACATAGTATATGCAATTTTCAGTTCATTGAAGCAGAATTGAGCTCAAATATGGGGATCGGTATTTGTGCCTATAGGCAGGGGACTATCTTCCCTTCTCTTTCAGGTTTTAATGTACAAAGTGGTTTGATTACTTAGATGCATTCCTTGTCATCAGCTTTGAAGATAAATGAAATCAGAAATATTTGTTCAAATTATTGGAAACTTTTTTTTAAGCACTTCTGATAAAGAACTTGACTTTGTAATGGACATCATCAGAGGAAAAGAAAATACTGGGATTCTTTGGGGAAAACGGGGGAAATATATTTGTAAACAACCACTCCTAATAGTTTAAAATATGTGTAAAAATATACATGTGGACATATGTGAAAGAGTTTTATTTGTAGTAAAAACAGTCTGGGAGAACAACCCCCCTCGATGACTTTTCTACAGTCTTGCAGAAAAATGCCATGAGTGAGTGAGGAGGAACATGAATTATTATATAGTAAAACGTCATCAGAAACACCAGCCTCATTACGACCCCCCTCAAATGGATGGTGGTGATTCCCCAATGATCTTCTGCTCAATTCCAAATCGCCCCATCACACTCCTTATAACTCTCACCCACCCAGACTCCCACCTGCTTTGCTCCCCCCTCAGTCTCCCTAGATCTTTGTTTCTCCTTCCAACAACTCTCAATGTTCTGGTAACCTGTGTACATAATGAGGCTAAGAGCCAGAGGAAGGGGAGTCGCTGGTGGGCAGTGTTAGGACACCCCTTAAAGAGAGGAGGATGGGTGAGCTATTATTAAATCATGTATTGTATTATACTGTGTTAAACTACATTATATTTTTCCCCCTATTACCCATGGAATTATTTTAAGTTCCTTTTTTCTTTCTTTTTTTCCCCTCATGACCATTACAACAGAAGGAATGGGAAGACTGAAATTACTTTCCTCCACATTTCCCACTTCAGTAATTATGAATTATCTTTACTTCCTCCCATGCTCTATGTTGTCTTGTGGCCCCTATCTCTACTGACACTACTTTTTGTGCCTAGAAAATCTTTCTACTTTGTTTTTCCTTGCACTTGGCTATTTCAGACCTATTCTTCAAGCCTCTCCTAAGTTCCTTCCTCCAGAAGCCTGCTTCAGTTCCAGCTTTGGGTTGAGCGCCTATTCTGGATTCTTCCAGAGTTAAGTAAATTAAGACCCATTTTTGGCTACGAGTAGGGCCAATGGTCTCTACAAAAAATAAACAATAGCATTTTGTTAAAAGTAACTAATGACAATGCAAACACCACATTCTGTCATTAGCAGTTAGAGCCAAAGGTTAAAAAAAAAGATACATGCATTCTAACATTATTCAAAATAAAAAACAAAAGCCATGAGATAGAGAAAAGAACGTGGGCCATGTGCATAGTCTTCACTTCCACTCAGCTCCTTCATTTGCCAACCGCATGACGCTAAGGGCATATTCAGCATCATTACTGTTTTTTTCAACTTTTCAATAGGGAAAGTAATACACGTCGTATAAAACGGCCGCAGAGAGTAAACGCAACACCACCTATAAAGCAAATTACTCTTTTCCTGACACAGGCTGGGTATCTGATAAAAATTGCTTCCTCCCGTGACACCCCAAGGTTAGGAGACGTTTCAATAGCCGTCTATATCATGTTGAAGTAATACATCCATTTAGAGAAATACTTCTCCAATTCCTATTTTAAAAAATTATCAGTGATATGTCATTATTTGGAGGGAAAAAAAAGCCCAATTGTCATCCTGAATGTTTTCCTTCTCCAGCCACTTGTCCGTTCTTGTGTGGATGCCACTGCCGTGACATTCGTGGGGTTATTATCCTTGACCTACAGTCACACATCTGCATCTTCAGTAGGACGCTAAAATAATAAAAGCAAAAATGGGATTTTCTTCCGAGAGACCTAATTTCAATAAAAGTGTAGACGGAGTTTTATATCTGCATCTTGCCATCTACAATCGCCTTTATTTCCTGAACGACCATCTGGAGTGCCCTCAGCCGTCCCCGTGGTGCCATAGCATTTCCTCACTGGCTCACACGGGGGACCTTTATTTCTGAATCACTCATCAAGGAGTTAACTAAATAAAACCCAATGTGTTTGTGACACTTTGAAGTAAATGTTTATTCTGTTATATGCCAGCTGTCCAAGCAGATATTTGCCTCAAATTAATTTCAATGACAATGTTAGGTTTGGATTTATGTTATTTTTCCTGGAATTTACTTATATAATTCAATATTTATTAAAATGAAAAGAAGGGTAACCGAATCACTTATTTTTTATAGATGTCTCTCAGTCTCCTTCGAAGATAAAAAAAAAAAAAAAAACGCTGTCACTTATTCCTTTGTAAATATTCTAATTTAAATTTTTATTGGCAAGAAAATTTTCCAGGCAATTTTCTTGTTAATCCATTAATGAATATGCCTCTGACAGATGGAGGTTTTCTTGTAATTAATGTTATTTTTGCCTACAAATAATATCAAGTCCTTTCACAAAGCAGAATGTTCTTGTTGCCGACTCAGGCTACTACTCCCATGACTTCAACACCAGATTTCTGGAAAGGGTAATTTCCAGTCCCTTCTTTGCCCATGGATCCAGTCTTCAGCCTAAAGATGTTTTACCTTCATCTAGGTTAACTGTGCATGGGATCCAGAAGGATTTGTAGGATGAAGGAAAAGGCTTCCAGTTGCTTTAGCAAAAAATAATAATACATTTCAAGGAGAGATAAGTGTGTGGCTCTTCTTCCGACCCAGGAACATTCCTGCCCTGAACCCGGCGTACCTCACACTCTTTGTACAAATGTTCCACTGATGTCTCACTCAGGAAGGCTCTCCCAGCCCCGGTGGGCACCCGATAAATGAAGAGACATGTATCTTCTCTCCTTTTCCACTGTGAAACATTTCAAGCATACGGAAAATGTATAGACAAATAAAAGAAGTACTGAAATGGCTACAATCCAGCTTTATTCAGTCTTCCCATTGTTCCATATTTTATTTTGTTTTTCAAGGAACTAACACGTCGGATATAGACGCAGCCCTCCATGTGCGTTTACTAGATCCCATTCCCCTCCCTTCACCTCCTATGCTCTGCTTCCTGAATTTGGTGAGTATTTGGCTTCCATGTTTCATGTGTATGCAATATAAAGATAAATATATACAATTATTTTTATGTTTTAAAACTTTATATAAATTATATGATTCTAAAGGTGTCATTTTAACTTTTTCTTAGCATTACGTACAGTTAGATTTATCCACAGAGCTCATTTCAAATGCTGTGTGGTATTTTATGGTATGAAAACACTAGAATTCAGATGCCCATTCTTGTGTTGCTGGAGATTTGGTAACTTCACATTTCTGTTATACTAACAATGCTGCAGTGAACACTTTGTTCATGTCTCCATGCATGGGGCATATGAGGATTTTTCTGTGTTATAGTCCTAGAAAGGAGATTACTACCATACATTATGCACAACTACAGTTTCTAAGAATGAAGGAATTCTTGAGAGCAGTCATGTAAATTTCCCCCAGTCTCCCACAATATTTAAATTCTGGCTTCCTCAACTACAAGTCTGATTGTCCAATTTTTGGGTGTTTTATTTTCAATTTTATGTTTATGATCTGGTAGTTAATTATATTGGCAATTATCATTTCTCTGATTATTAATGATGTTCAGCATTTTTATTATTAATTGATTTGAATTTCCTTCATGTCCTTCATCCATTTTTCCAGAAGTTTCTTTATTGATTTTTAGGATGTCTTAATATGTTCTGAATACTAATTCTAGTCAGAGGTTCTTCGGCTTTTCTCTTGCCCTTGGGAAAATGGCCACTATTGGGAGTGGCAACAAAAATAGTACATTTTGTCCTATTTTCCCTGTTCCTCTTCACTGTTTCTGCTATTTATTATTTTAAGAGAAGTGAACATGGGCAGAGAGAAGATGATTAGAATAAAATCACCCACTGGTATTTACTAGCTTTGTCTTTGCCTTCTTTCTGACTCCTGAAAATTAAGAATATTTCCAAGGTCATGTAATACCCTTTTGGCTGAACATAGGGATTAAAAATGACTGAAGAAAAAAAAATGAAGAGCTCTCAAGTGAACAAACTCTCTTTTCCCCACTACACCATGGAATCAGAAAATGATATAGCAAGAAAGGACCTTTGAGTTCATTTAGACCGAATGAGTTTGAGTTGAGTTTGTTTCAAGAAACCGAACTTCTAATCGGCCTTCTTCCTTTACTCTCCACCACTTTTCTCTGTTCTTCTTTGTAGTGCTTTTAACTCTAATGATTCAAAATGCACTCATTATTTCAGCATATATTAAATTTTCTTGGCTCTCTTCTGCCTCCCCCACTGTAATGCAAACTTTATGAGGACAAAGATACTATCTTGTTTTATGCTGAATTCCCCACAAGGAAGAACATCAGTAGGTGCTTACCACATATTTGTTTCATGGATTGACTGCCTACTCTGTGCCAGCTACTGTAAGAAAAAGTTCTTGCCTTTAAAGAATCACTGGTAACTGGTCTACATTCACAGTTAGTTACAGTTAGAAGACAAGAGTTTAGTGCTCCTATCCCCATATTTAAGAGAAGTGCCACAGTGAAGGAGCAAAAGCAAGAATCTATAAATGGCAGAGGGTTGCGGAAGTAGGACAAATTATTAAATGCTTTACATGTATCCAGAAATTAACAGCACTGAGACATTCAAGATCAGAATTTGTGGACTGCATTAAGTGAGGATAAAGGTAGGAGATTTTGAATTGAAGATAGCCCACTGCGGTGAGCCCAAGTGATGGCTTCCCAAGTAATTTGTGTGAAATTTGCCAAAGTCAAGTCAAAGACCAATGCCTCTTTTCCCCCCGTCCTGTCACACTTGCCCTGCTCTTGGTAAACTGACAGAAGCCACAGGAATTCTTGGAATCTACTAAGGAAATGTTGAGTTCTGGATTTTTTCACTCATGCAAGATTTTTATTAGGTTTGTCATCACTTTAGTGTTTTGCTCTGAAGTAGAGGAAAGATTTCCACAAATACAGTCAGTTCTCTGTGCATCCTTACCTGACGTGCACGCAGCCTCAACAGATCTTGTCAGAGTCCCACAGTGATGATGTCTGTGAGTCTCATCGTTTCAACTGGGATTTAAATTTTGATCCCAAACAAGAAAACTTGGAATGCCTAAAATCATATAGCTTATCCATGGAAGAAACATAATACATGTCTTCCTAAATGTGACACCAATCTTAAAAATTTACATGGCAACACCGACAAGGAATTGTGAAACTAAAATAAACTTTTTCGAACCATTAAAAATTAAAGTCACAGATAAACTCTTCTCGAAAAAGTACTGAACTCTATTTCTATTCTCTCTGTAGAAAATGATACTAGAGAAGTACTTCCCTAGGAAGCCTCAAACAGAACCCAGGTGAAAAAATATAGAGAGAAAAGTATTATGAGTGTTTCAGAGGGATAGATGAGAAAATGAGAGTGCTGACCTTCTGGTTTTCTGATGTTTGTTATACTCAGGTTTGTTTGTTGTTGGTTCTTTAATTTGTGATTTCTCGTGCTATTTAAATATTTACCTTTAATCTAATTCTGTATTTGTAATTTTGCAAACTTTTTTTCTTAAAGACTCTTCCCTTCCCCACTCTGACCCTTACCCCCCCAGGTAGTCACCTGCTTGGCCAGGGCTGTGCCCACTACATTCTGTCCACAGTCTGAGGGAAGAGAATGAGGCATATCTGGTAGCTTAAGGGCACAGCCCAGAAGTGGAATATGTTAGTTCTAATCTCACGCCATTGTCAAGAAATTTCTCCAAATGGTTCTGGGAATGTAGTCTTTTCCGTAAGACCATATTCTCAGCTGTGACTTTTCACCATGAGAAGGGATTTTGATAGACAATTAGCAGCCCCGCCATACATGACCCATTAGAAAGGGATGACAGAGACAATCTCCTTGATGTCCTACCCTTTTCCCTGCCACATTTCATATCCCACAAAGTCAGACAAGTGGGCATCCAGCCTTCTCTGGTTATGAAAGATTCACTAAACCTCAAAAAAACCTCCTTCATCTACCATATCTAATTGTGACAAAATTATCTCTCATATTTGTGTTGAAATCTGTGTATATAATTCTTAACTAGGTTTTATTTCCAGGTATTGAGGGACACAAAATAAACTTTCCCCTTTTTACATGGAAATCCTTTCCCTTTTTTTCTTTTTTTTTTCGTTTTAATTTGAGTGTAGGTGACATATGATGTTACATTAGTTTCAGGTGTAAAGCCTAGTTATTCAACACCTCTATATGTTATGCTGTGCTCACCACAAATGTAGCTACCATCTGTCACTACACAACACTATTACAACATCATCGACTGTATTCCCTGTGCTGTATCCTTTATTCCTGTGACTTATTCACCTGATAATGAGAAGCCTGTATCTCCCCCTCCCCTTCATTCAACTTGTCCATGCCCCACCCTTCCTGGCAGTCATCACTTTGTTCTCTGTATTTATAGGTCTGATTCTGAATTTTGTTTGTGTATTCATTGTTTTGTTTTTTAGATCCCACATATGACTGAAATCATATACACATGTAAATCTTTTTCATACGTAAAATGTAATACCATGAAACTTGCTCCCTGACCAAGTTCTACTTCTCTAAGTGAAGAGTTCCTTCAAATATTTCTCATGAGGTAGCTCCAAAATTGTTACTTCTATGGACATTCAACTCTTTTCTGGGTAGAATTCATTCTTTCAATCCCTCTCTTGAAATGTGAATGTGGTCTAAGGGTATGTACACAGAGGACAGCTACCTTGTGCTGGATGCTTTTACTCTCTTTATATTGCCTAAGTGGCTTCTTTCTTTCTCTTTCCTTCTCTCTTTCTTTCTTTCTTTCTTTTTTTTTTTTTTTTGGTCAACCCTCATCATTGTAGGTTTTTTCTAAGATTGTAGGAGCAACAAAAGTGCTATGATCTTTCTTCAAAAAAATTCTGGTGAGCCAGCAACCCCACCGTATGCAATTACCATTAGCCCAAGTACAATATCTGATATATAGTCTTATTAAATTTCATTTTACCAGATTTGGCGCATTGTTTCATCCTGTCGATATGTTTTCATGTCAGGATTCAGAAACCAAGGACATTAAATCTCAGAAGAGGAACGATATTATTGCACTAAATTGTCTCCATATTTCGACTTCACAGTATTGCCTTCTCTGGCATTTACTATCAGTATTCCACTCCTGCACATATAAATCCGCGAGGACACAGAAGACCTGAACAATACTATCAACCACCTAGACTTCACAGATACACAAAACATTCCAGCCAACAACACACTCCTCTCAAGTAGATCTGAAACATTGTCCAGGAAAGACCATATTGGGCAGAACAACTCCTGGTACATTTAAAATGATAGAAAGTATACAAAGTGTATTTTCTGACCACATAAGAATAAAATTAGAAATCAACAATGAATGGAAATTCAGGAAAATAACACATATGACTGATTTTTAAATAAAGAGCAAAGATGAGAAATCAGAAGTTAATTTAGAAATTACTTTTAGGTGAATGAAAACAACACAACATACCGAAACTTATTATAGGACTCAGTGAGAGCCACACATTAAGAGAAATTTATAGCTATACATATCAATTTAAAAAAGAGGAAGTCTTTCAGACCAATAACTTAACCTTCCACCCTAGGAAACAAGAAAAAAAAAGAGCAAATTAAATACAAAAAAAAAAAAAAAGCAAAGGGAAGTAAATAATGAAGATTAGAGTGAAAATTAATGAAATAGAGAATAGAAAAACAACGGAGAAAAATCAACAAATCCAAAAGCTTCGTCTTTGAAAAGATAAGCAAAACTGAAAAAACTGGCTAGATTGATGAGAAAGAGAAAGAAAGAGAGAGTGAGAGAAGGCTCAAATCACTAAAATAAAAAATGAAACATGACAACTGACCTTGCCAGAAATTAAAAAGATAACAAGGAAATCCTATGCACTATGGCACACCAAATAATCATATAAACTACAGGAAAGGACAAGTTCCTGAAAAAACACCTACTCAAACTGAATCAAGAAGAAATCATGTAACAGTCTATCTGAATCTGTCATGTCCCTAAAGCACATCCGGCTGCAGCGGAGACCTTACCCTAGAGGATTAACTTTGGGTACCGGGTGGGAGGCCTGTTGCCATGGGGAGATCGCTCTGACCCGGAGATCTGCAAGGGTCCCCAAGGTCAAGCTGAAAAGGGCTTTTCTTGTCTAAGGAGGAGTAAACAAGGTCAGAAACAACCAGTGTTGGAAACTGTGATGAATCAGCTGGCATATCAGGAAGTGTTTTACCCTGAGCTCAGCATATTCTTGGATGGCCCTTTAAGGAGGGTCCATAAGCAGCTCAGGCTCAAGGTGGGTGAAGTTCAGGGACCAGGGGAAGGAGAGAAGCCCAACCAACATTTGCTTTCTTTTTTTTTTTTTTCCAACCAATGTTTGCTTAACAATCTTTTTATTCAGTTTGGTCATGGGGATAAAACAGTTCAGCCAATCACTTACGAGGCAAGAAATGGGAATTTGGAAGGTTTGTATTTGCCCTTGTCACAGGGGAACTGGGGTAGTATCCATGGGTCTTACCTAAGTCATATGTTTCAGGGTGGTTTCTCGCACTAAGCCAACTCCTGAACACCTAGGGATTCCTGAACACAAATCCTCACTGTTTTCCAGGATCACAGGATTCAAGTAAAGTTCAATATTGTCTTCACTCTATCCTTTCTCAGCTCTAGTTTATCCACCCACCAAAAAAAAAAAAGAAAGAAAGGGAAAAAAAGCTATACCTGATTGGTAGTTTACCAAGTTCTTTTAGCAAGAAAAACTCTTCTTAAAGTTTACATGGAAATCCTATATGCAGCACAGATTAAACTGAAAATCCTCTGCTCTGAAGGAAGAGGGAGGTAGGAACCTCTCCAGCTGACATAATAAGCAATGGGCTCCAGGCCCTGCACCCTGGGTCCTCATAGGGGGTCTAGAACTTGGTCAATCAGCTTGACTTAACTTGAGATGGGCTCCCTCCTGACTCTAGGCCTTGACCTCCCTTTACTTTGAGCACTGACTTTAGACAACTTAGAATTGTGAATTTTTTCTCCACTTTTTTAAAGTGTAAACAGATCTCCCAACCTTTTTACCAGGTTTGCCACCCAGGGATGTCTTTCTCAAGGAGCTAGGAGTTGTCCCTTTGAAATGTAATTATTGAAGGAGACATTACCCCTATTTCCCAGGATCTGCTAGGGTAGGAACCTAACTTCAATAAATGCCAATTAGCAAACACAGATGGTCTGATCCATTGACTAACCCCGCCCCTACTTGTCCTCCAGTACTTTTCCAGTAGCTCACAAGGGCACTGAAAAGCCCTCCCATCTTTCCTTTCAAAGCAGTTGAATTCACTCTCTCCACTACTACAATAATCTTGAATAAGGTCTCCCTTGCCTGTGTAACTGTCTGGTGCAATTTCTCTTTGACACAACTCGTAGATTAAACTATTGGCATATTTCTTTGCTGTACTGAAAAATCACTAATAGGTCTGAGTTCTGGATTCAGGAAAACCTGGAAATAGAGATTGTAACTTAGTTTTGCTCATTAAAAAAAGAAAATGGTAGATAGAATCTAGTGAAGAGATCTTAAAGTGACCAGAGACTCAAGATGATATTCTATTCCCCTCTTTTACTTCTGAGATTCCTAGGAGCCCATAAATCCATGCTAGTTTTTTGTTGCAAACTCTGCAGACAAGCCTCATGGCTCCATTTGTGTCTTGCTACCCTAAGTTGCAACAGGGAGGCCCAGATCCTCATTGTAATGTCCTGTCCCCACATGCAGGGTGCAAACTCCTCTTAAAGGTTTCTTTAAAAACAGGAACAATCGCTAAGCAGGTTCTAAGCCATACACAACCGTCTTTCAAGTCTTTTCAACTGCCGTGTTTGGGGCTGCAAGTCCAGTCCTAGGGCACTAAAAATGAATACATATATAAATAAAGCAAAACAAACAAACCAAATCAACCTGCAGCTTCAGCAAAAGGCCCACTCAATTCCCAGAAGGAAAAAACAAAATCATCTTTTCAAGTGTATTTAAAACAATGATATTTCTTTATTATCCCTTCCTTTCTGCCCATTGCCTCTCCACTCCCATTCACCACCTTTAAGATTTGCGTATAAATGGCACTCTATTTCTCCAGAGTTATTGGCCCCTGGTTGCTTATTCCCCCACCTGAAACCTAATCCTTGCTTTGCAACTTCTCAATTGGTTGCTGTGGAAATGATTATGTTGTCACAAACAGAGGATTAGGATTGCAGGTGGAGAAGCAGCAGCAGAGAGCAGATGAACTCCTAATAAATAAAGGTTCTGGTATCATGTAAATGCACCTAAATAACAAAAAGAGCTGTCATATGTGGGAAGGGGAGAAAAACAGGGAGAAAAAAATCAAAATAGGATTGCAAGGAATTTCTAAACTAGAAAACTATTAGCATTTACTCACAAGAAATCATTTTGCCATGAAATCACAAGTCCAGGGTTAAAATAAAGACACTCTGTACATCAGTAGGGAAAGATTGGGTTCCTCTGGATTCAGGGACTTTAAATGTAAGTGAAAGATGTAGAGGAAAAAATAAAGGAAAGAAACGGAGACTAATACATAAAAATGATAGCAGTTCTGATGCCCGAGATAATTCACACACTCACAGAATGTCAGCATTAGCATCAAGATTGTCACTGTCATTTAACAGTATTACCTGGAAAAGTCATTGCCAAGGTCAGGCAACATCTGATTAGATAATAATTGCAGCGTGTCTATGCAGGTTTAGAGTCACACCCTCGACCAGTGAAAATATAGAAGGCAAGTGTTTCTTCACTCTACTAACCAGACCAACCAACCAGAGAAGCTGGAGAGGAAAGCATTTGGGGAGCTTGATTGGCTGGTGAATGGGGTAAGGTCAACCAAACAAGTGGGTTTGCGAATTGTAAGCCTGCAGGTGTCCTCAATCTCCACCGGAGGTCACAGAGAAGTTCCTAAAGAGATTGAGGGCAGCACATAACATTTGGAGTTGCTTTCCCTTTCCCTATTACTTTCCTTAACAGTGGTGCTTTCTCCCATTTTCCACTAAGTTTGTAAAGAGGATAAATACCCGCATCATATAATTGCTTTTGTACCTTTATGCGGGAGTCCTTCCAAGGGACCAAGGCTGTTTGCACTTGATCCACAGTGGAGAGGAACACATTTCCCCATACCCATAACTGTTTGGAATATTCATCTCTTTCCATTAAGCCAGTGTAAAATGGCTCTTGTTTTCTCCTCTATGAATAAGACAACAACGCTGCCATCCATTCGAAGAAAAATTTTCAATACTTAACTGGAATGTTCAAAAGCATCCATGAAGCCATATGTCCAGCCATAAAATGACATTTGAAGCCATCCGCAGATATTGGCAAGCACGATTCCAAGGAATAGACAATTATAGTCATGACTGGTCCTTGTGCTTGAAAACACCAATTCTCTTTTTCTCGCCTGAAATGTATCCCTTTACATGTAAGATTTTGTTAGTAATCAAATACTAACAAGAACTAATAATATAATAACTAATCAAATACTAACAAGAACTAATAATACAAGGACACTTGCCTTCTTTTTAAAGTGGGGAGAAGGGGATAGAGAAAGAGACTGAGGAAATAAGCCCTTTCTCTTAGCAGCCTTAAAAGAAAATGTCTCTGCTATATGCTGTGACTTCCAAGGGGTCCTCTCTCAGACCTGAGCGCTGGACAGAGAGAAAGCTATGAGCTTTGACCTTTGGTTCTGGGCACCAGAAGCTAATGTCTCCAGGTCTGGGCTTCTGGCACCTTCTACAGGATCAGGCCTGAGCCTCAGGGCGAAGAGACTGTCAGTTAGGGGCTGCAGCCTGGACAAGAGAAGGAAGGAGGGTAGAGGGCAGACGCACCCCACTTGGTATCAGCCCATAACCTTGGAGTTGTAAGCCGTTGCAGCTGATGCCTTGCCTTCATAGGGGTATCCTGATGCAGTTTTCTGACGGATTTGGATATGTTATTGTTCCCCCAACCCAGGTGGCCTCTCCTGAGAACTCTAAGTATTGCTACACTCTGAACAATGACAACTGTAGAGAGGAAGCAGGCTCAGGCTTCCCATTTCTTGTGGAATTTAAGGACATTTCAAACGAAGCAAGGAGAAGACAAGGACCTTGGCAGCGAGCTAAAGGCACCATGGGGAAGAAGGAGCCTGCTGTTGTGTCGATCATGGTGGCATTTTTCTAAGGAAAGGAAAAGGTCCTTCCTGAGGTTGTATGAAATCAGAAAAACACGCAACAACGGTGTCACCCGACACAGAACAGTAAGAACAACTCAGGGCAGCTTCGATGACAGAAAACTGACAGTTTCTATCCATGTGAAAAGGCAAGTTAAACTCATTTACAAGGGTCAGTCCGCTCCTTTTCAAACCAACTCAGGAGCTGTACAAGGGAGTGGAGTCCCCTCACTGGCTTATTAGCATTTTTAGCAGGAATGTCAGTCATCAAGGAGCGGGGCTTTTTGTCTCCACGCTTTTCTCTTTGTATCCTCCCTGCCACACATGAGCTGGAAACCGAGCCCTTGTCAATAAGAAACTTCAAAAGAGTCTGGTTAAAGTGTAGCTCCAAAATTAGGTTCTTCTCTAAGACGTTTAGGATACAAAACCTTTCACAGGAGAAGTCAAACCGTCAGCAACAGGTATCAACGCCCTTCATTCACTCAGCAAATATTTATGGAGCCCCCTGGGCTGGGGGAGCCCAGATGAGGAAAACGAAGCCAGCCTTTGCGGGTCTTCATCTGAGTAGAGGACACTGACGGTCCACGGGCATGCGCGGGGAGTAAGCAGCCGAGAGTTTCATCAAGTCATGAGAAAACTCCATGTTCTAACTCAGGACCAGCAGTTGGCATCATTCAAGCCCCAAGAGCTCTCAAAGTCGAAGGTTCACCCAACTAGAACAGGTCAGGAGCCCACTGCCCTCGTTACCACAATTTTAGTAGCACAGCATGTAGGGACGTGCTCATACCTTGGAGTCAGACTCCAGGATCCAAGTCCTGATTCTGTTACTCAGTAGCTGTGTGATATTGGATGATGTATGCAGATTCTGGGCCTCTGTTTCTTCATGTGCAAAATGGATATCATCACAGCTCTACTCTCCCCATAGGGTTGGAAGACTTATTACAAGAACTTTGTCCAACACATGATAGATCCCACAAATATTTATTATTGTGATGAGGACCTACAGAGTTCAAGACATAGACATTTTGATTCTTTCCATGGGAAATGAGAAGACCAGCATCCCCAAAGACCAAGATGGAACACGTTTCTTATGCCTCTGGCCAGCTCACTCTCCCACCGTATGTCTCCATAATCACCCCACTTCTTCAGGTCATTGTTTGCTTCAAGAATTACATGCTTCCCTTTCTCTTAGCCATGTGCTGTTTTATTGAACATTTGGTGCTTTTCCGAATGAGTGAAGAAAACAAAAAGGACCAGTAAGTTAATTTGACTTTAAGGTTCCATTGAAGCTATGAGAAACAACTTAGAATAGAATGTTTGGATAATTAATGCTCGCTGCTTTAAACTTCACTCGCATCAAGTCCTATGCACCCCAGAGCGTGGCAAGTTTTGAAGATCACCATGTTCTACTGAGGGTCTCTCCAATTATTTATCATCCAAGGATAGTTATGATTACATTCAGGGAAATGGAAGGCGGGAGGAAACACTGTATGGGGAAAATAAAGCATTTTTCAAATGACTTCATAGTTTTATCATGTTCTGTTCAGTTTACCCCTGTCGATGAGGGCTTACTATACCCTCCCAACACTTCCCACCTGTATCATAAGGGATTTGTCCCTCAGATGGAACAAAATGATGTCCTCTGGTTTTTTTTTTTTGTTTTTTTTTTGTTTTGTTTTTAAAGATTTTGTTTATTTGACAGAGAGAAACACAGCGAGAGAGGGAACACAAGCAGAGGGAATGGTAGCGGGAGAAGCAGGCTTCCTGCCGAGCAAAGAGCCCGATGCGGGGCTCGATCCCAGGCCCCTGGGATCTGACGTGGGCCGAAGGCAGACGCTTAACGACTGAGCCACCCAGGCGCCCCAATGTCCTCTGGTTTTAAAGGAGACGAATATCTCTGCTATTAGAGGACTCCTCTTCTGCTTCCACATGTAAGCAGTAAGGAGTTTGGCAACTTTCCCCGGAGAGCCCAAGGGAACCAATTCCTTTGCTGAGACTTCTGCCACCATCTGCACCATCAACACCTTGCTACAGATTAATCTGCTAATATTAAGACGTACTTTTGGCAGTCTATGTTTCCCTCTTCAAGTCAAAAAGAAATAATCTCTTTATTCTTCCTATCCAAAGAATTGAAGTGATTTCTTCTCCCCCATCACCTTTACAGTGTGATGTCCTTCCCTAAGACAAGACAGAGCATTATTGTGCTTCAGGATGGTGTTGAAGATATGTGTGAGTGTGCGTATGCGCGTGCGTGATCTTGCACACTCACATATGGCTAAGATTTCCTATGTAATTATATCTTTACAAAGAGCTTAAGAAACAAGGACAAGAGGTAGCCAGAAAAAATTCCATTTGGGAGAAAAAAAATCTTACAATAAACAACACTTTCTATGCCTCTTCTTTTGTTCTTTGTAATTGAAGTCATTAACAGGACAACCAGATCTTTCTTTCACAGTGAATCTGCTCCACTGTAGTTCTCGTGGACAGTTGTCTGTCTGTTGCCTCACATACCTGACTAGAAACTGTGTGCATGGCCTGTTTTCCAACACCGCCCCTTCCTCAGGGTGAGCCCAGAGCACCAGCCACTCAGGACTCCCCACTCTCTAGGGACATATATGGCAGGTAGGAATGAGCACAATGAGCATGCTTGCTCATCCCAAGTTACCACAAAACCTTGCAAATCATTGAGCAAAGCCAAGCTTGGAATGAGATTTGTTGGCTCCTCTCTCCACACTGACAGGGCCAGCACCAGCCCATTCCTGAAATGCAAAAGTTTGCTTCTGTGACCTCAGTCACCTCACAACCTTGGGGCGCCATTCACCTTGGCTAGGAGGTACACCACAGTCTATGGTGGGCTTGCCAGCCCAGTGTCCTCTTTGACACAAATGGTGTCACATCTACCCCACATCCCTTTGTTCTCTTTCCTTGACCTGCTCTTGAAGAAGGATCTGATACTAGAATTTTACAGCAGCGAAAATATAAGCCGATGCCAGATTATTCAGAGACATTTCTGAAGCCCTGTAATTGACACTAAAAGCTGTTATTGTCATTCTCTCAATAAACATTACTGCATTCCTCCTAAGTGTCAGTCACCATGCTCCATTCTGGAATTAGAAAAACTACATTTGTAGAGTGCTTTACAAATTTACAAAAACCTTTCCATAGTTCAGAAAACCAAGAGTCACAAGCTAATATACGTGCTGTCCTTGGCTTGTTCCTTTTATAATCTAAGGACAATGATCATTGTTTTATTTTTCATAAGGAAGATTAAAATCACAAGATTGCTTCAATCAGATTTCCAATGCAAAGAGACTGGAAATGGACAAAAATAAATAATCCAACTTAACAGTGACTCTGGGAACTAGAAACAACCATCAGATCAGCTGTTCTCCAATGAATGAAATGAGGAAGGAAAAGTTAGTGTTTTCTATCAGTACAAAAAAAGCTGAATTTTATGTGAAAAAAAATCTTTTTGCAAATGGCAATCCTATAGAAATATTATCATATTGGAAAGTAGTTTTTCAAGAACAGATTGTGTTTGCTATTTCTCAAGCCCTGAGATCAACACCATGAATGTCAACTTAAAACCATCATCCTGGGTTGTGAGAAATTTAGTATATGCTGCTATTTGATTTTGCAATAACATATAACATAGATTGACTGAAACATTTATATGTTAAAGTAACTCCCCAAATAGCACCACACAGTCCTAATTAACGAGCGAGGAAAACACCACTGGCCATCTTAAGAGTGTCTCAGAAGAGAGAATTCATTAGTGGCATAGTTACTGAACCTTGAGTTCTGGTCTCAGGTCATTTGAAGGCAGATCTTTTAACATGAGAAATTAATTGGGAGTGGGCACAATTTCTGACATAATTTAGGATTAGTGGACACAAGACCAAGGAAACTGTTTGCTCAGGTGAGGAGTATTATCTCCAATAAGTTGATCTATAGGCATATCCTGAAGCAAACACTGAAGATATTTACTGGTTCACGGTCTCCTCTTACCCAGGAAAATATACCTGATGCAAACAACAAAGTTATAGTTATCTAGGTGTTCTATACTCTCATTGACATTATATTAACACAAGTAATCTCAGTTCACAAGTATCTTTTGGTTTGCAAAGATATAGCTGTTAAAGTAATGGACCTTTTTTGTCACGTTTATTCATACCCTCAAAAATTATTAAGTTCTGCTACATGAAAGTCATTGTCTTTACCTTAAGGAATGCCAACATGAGACTCCTAACACTGAGAAGGTTAGGCAATGAGAAATATAAAATTAGATAAAATACAAATAAAATTTGGTGCCATAAAAGGAATTCCAGAGGGAGAGGTCTGAAGAGCCAAAGGTTTTATCATCTGGGAGATTTGGAGACAGTTTTGCAGGAGAGGTGATAACCTCTGAAGAAAGTGAGAATGGGGCATGTAGAGATGAGGAGAGAGACCCCTCTCCCCCTCCAAGTGGATGGATGACCCTGAGCAAGGAAAGTGGACATTTGTAAGAAATGAACAAAATTTGCTTAATGCAAAAATGGGTGGGAAATAAAATCTTAGACAAATGTGGGAATTATATACTGGAGGAAGTTGAAATGTAGGCTACATTATTTTTTATGCTTTTATCTGATGGCAAATAAGAAACAAGTGATGGTTGATAATAATACATAATTTTATACAGAATTGTGTTCCAAGGAGATTCATCTAGAGCTGGATGAAACATGAAGCTGCCTTCTGTTTCTAGAAGAGTACATAGTAGATAATCTGCAAACTTTTCTTCTGCAAAATATCCAAACATGTTGACTAAAATCAGCAAACATTCTCTCAAATATCCAGCTTGCAAGAAAGTGAGGGAAATCTCCAGGACCCAAAAGTAGATAAGGCCGAATCAGCAACCATTTACTCCTCAAGAGAGCTTGCTTGATTCGCCACGGGTGTTCCAAGGCCAGGATGAAGCCCTGCGACCCTTGCATGCTGGTGACTTACAAACTTGTATGGAAAGCTTGAAGAATTGAAGGCTAGTCTTTCTTTAAAAATAAAAGCAGATTAACGAAGAAAATCCATCTGCCAATGAAGAACTACAATAAGAAACAGAACTAAGAATCCAGACAGTGTAACCATATCTACATAAACCCTTAATTTTACAATTGCACACCATGAGATCTTCACTTGTATTTGTAAAGTAAGCTGGTGACGTGTACATGGGTGGTCATTGTATAATTATTCCTATCTGCTTGTACACCTGAGTTCTTTAACTACAGAAATTTCTAAAAATGTCAAAAATAGACAAAATAGAGTAATAAAACTGCATAAAGCCATTACCACGTTTTGACAATAATCAATACATAGTAAATCTTGCTTCTTCTAAAATTCCTCTCACTCTCTTCAATCTTAGAATATTTTCAGGCAAATCTCATATACTCTTTATGTTTATTCCACGAAAACTTCAGTACGTGTATCTTGAAGAAGATTTTTAAACTGTCAAAATTAAATTATAAAACAATAAAAAATTAACAAACATTTCTTGGTATTATCAAATCAATGGCTGAAATTCCCCCAACTATCCCACAATTTTGTTTCGTTTTGTTTTGCTTGGAGTTTGCTTGATCATGCTAGAATACATTTGGTTGACATGCCTCTCAAGTTTTTAGTCTATAGTTTCTGCTCTTTATTTCCTGGAAATTTTTTGAAGAAAGTGGAATATTCGTCCTTCAGAGTTTCTCACATTCTAAATTTCGATGATTCCATTTGATTGATGTTGCTTAAGGTTTGTTTGTTTGTTTCAGAAAGAACGTCCCATAGGTGGTGGTGTAAGCTTCCTACTGAACCCCATCAAGAGCAGCATAGTGTCTGTCTTTTGTTAAGATTAATCAGTTGATTTAGGAGTTATCAGCTTGACTTAAGCATTATAAAAATCTCCACTAGCTTTTTAGCTTGTTGATCCTTTCTGGATTCCAATTTTTCATTAATATTCTAATAGCTGGCCTTTCTATTAAAAAAAGAACTTTTCCATCAATGGTTTTTCACTACTCTGAGGTACAGTACATACAGTGAGATCAAATTATTTCTTGATTACGTCCTTTTATTTGTCAGTTTTCAAAATAAACTGATTTTCTATGATCCTCCATAGGTCACCAACGAGATTATTTTGACATGTCACCCATCCTACTTGAATATATGATAGTCATATCGTTGATGTATTTTCTTCTAGTGGCAGTAGAATCCTTTCAATATTGTCTTTGATAACTTTCTTACTTTTTGGCACAATAAGACATTCTAGGCTCATCTGGTCCTTTTCTTTTGCAATACCTAAAATCAGTAACTTTTCCTGAGAACTTAGAGAGTTTGCATTCCCACCAACAGTGCACGAGGGTTTCCTTTTCTCCACACGTTCACCAACACTTGTTATTTCTTAAGGTTTTGATTTTAGCCATTCTGACAGGTAGGAGGTGATATCTCATTTTTGTGTTTTGTTTTTGTTTTAAGAATTTTTATTTATTTATTTGACAGGGAGAAAGTGATCACAAGTAGGCAGAGAGGCAGGCAGAGGATGAAAGGGAAGCAGGCTCCCTGCTGAGCAGAGAGCCCAATGCAAGGGCTCTATCTCAAGACTCTGAAATTACTACCTGAGCCGAAGGCAGAGGCTTTAACCCACTGAGCCACCCCTCATTTTCATTTTAATTTGCATTTCCCTGGTGATAAGTTACACTGAGCATCTTACATGTGTCTGTTGCCCATCTGGATGTCTTCTTTGGAGAAATGTCTGTTCATGGACTTGTTGCTGTTTCTAGGCCTTTTTAGTGGGTCAAGTTAGAAAATACAAACATTTTTTTAAAAAGAAATTAATATTATGAGTTTATACTAAGGAGGACACGTGAAGTGATGAGCACTGGGTGTTTTATGCAACTGATAAATTATTGAACATTACATCTGAAAAAAAAGAAAAAGAAAAAATTTCCAATTCAAATTTAGAATTCAGCATTTCTACTTAACTTCTTTGATTTTGTGTGTGTATGTTGCATTTTTCCATAATGCTAAAACTCTTCGTCACTTATATATGTTTGAAATTTCATAAAACACAGTTACAAATACACAGAAAACTAAACAGAGGTGGAAGACTACAGACAGAAACATCATTGAGAATACTGTTCCTTAAATGTTTCCCAAAGTTTTTTTATCCCAGGTCCAAGTTTGAGAAGGAGAATATATTTCTATTTTTCTTCTATTAGAACTTATAAAATAATTTGTTTTGACCAAACAACAAGCAAAATATATTTTAAGAAAAAATTATATCAAACATAATATAAATTTTAATCATGTGCACTAATCTGAATGATAAATTTGCTTACTTGGGGCAAGTTTTTCTCTCTTAGTTGGTGAAGGACATTTGTCTCCAGACATTTTCTTCATGTGTACTTTCAGTAGAAAGTTTGAAGTCTACCTTTAATAAATTCACTTAATAGGGGCGCCTGGGTGGCTCAGTGGCTTAAAGCCTCTGCCTTCAGCTCAGGTCATGATCTCAGGGTCCTGGGATCGAGCCCCACATCGGGCTCTCTGCTCAGAGGGGAGCCTGCTTCCCCCTCTCTCTCTGCCTGCCTCTCTGCTACTTGTGATCTCTCTCCTCTCTGTCAAATAAATAAATAAAATCTTTAAAAATAAATAAATAAATAAATAAATTTACTTAATATATACTATACTATTTTTTCAAAAATAGAAATTAAAAAGATGAAATAAACAATATTCCAAATATGTATTTATACTATTTTTGATGATATAATAAATCCTTTTGCTTTCAGTACAATAAACACATACACATTTATATAATTAAATGTGTTATTTAGGCTCAGTTGTTTTTGTTTCTTACTAATCATGACAGCTCCATGTTATCCTTAGCTAGTACCTGAAGGCACAATATACACTTGGGGGAGCTTTATCCTTTATTTGGCTAAAGACAAACGTTAGCCAAATATCAAATAGTCTTTTTGTTAATTTAGAGAGTTTGAAGCCCCTTTCTTGGCTATCAGTTAGACTATCATTATGTTGTATTGCAATATGAGTGACAAAAAGCTTCTATTAAGACTAGGAGAAGCATTGTTTCTGCCATGGTTTTTTTTGTTTGCTTGTGCTTAATTACTCATGTTTTGTTGTAATTTTCCTGACATTTTTAAGCATTGTATTTTGTGAGGGCTTGTTTATTTAGCGCCAGATGAAATAACCTGTAGCTCCATTATCAGTAAGTGAGGGCACTGTGTTCACCCCTGCCGAGGAGCTCCCACTTCCTGCCCTCGCCCAGTAGTGGGTGAGTCCCCCCATAAAGCAGGGGAGAGGGCCAATGTAGAGACATATATTGGGTCCTAGTAGCGCCTATCTTCTTTTTCCATTTTGTTTTTGAACACAGAATAAGTATCCAGAGAAAATAAAGGAACTAAAATGTTCTTCCTCCGTGTGGGTCATTTCATGTCCCTTTAGGGTTTATGAATTCCTAGACACAGAGAAGAACACCACAGGAGGCCTTTTCATGTCCAAGTCTCATACAGCACCTTGTCTGCACACCACAAACATCTCCTTTCCACAGCCAACAATATCTTGACAAGACATCCTAGCAGGATGTGCTCTGTCCCCCCCCCATTCTGCCAAACTCACCCTTGAAAATCACTGAACCAGAGGGTGCCTGCAGAAATCCAGGCAAGAAATAAAAAACAAGAAGCTATTAAAAGGGAGGAGAGCAAAAAGTAAAACATCTGGCAGCATATCTGAGTTAACTTGGCAAGTGATTCCGTGTGGGATCAAAGGAAAAAATTTTTTAAGAAGTATTAAAGTTTCATGTCCAAGTGCCTAGAGGCTTAGGGTGGGTGGGGATGGCAGTGCTGTGGAGACACAAAGTAGAAGTGATTCAGGGGAAAAAAGGGTCGATCCACTTCTGAACACCAAGCCTTATAGCTGGGGATCCTCTGAGTATTTAATTGGGAAAGTAAAGCTGGAATTTAGTGGATGGCCAGGTCTGGAAATTAATATTTTAGAGTTAATTCACAGATTTGCAATACTGAAACATGTGGTAACTAGGATAAAGGATATTGAAAACGGAGAAAAGAGTGAAAACGAAGAAGAAATTATTGCCAGGGAATTATATTTTACAGGTTGGAAGAAGGGTGGAGGTTAAACAGTTATAAAAGGAGAATCAGGAAAATCATGTCCTCTAGGCAAAAAAAAAGGGGGGGAGGGGATTTTCCACAAGAGGATGCTCAATGATGTCCACTGGAGAAAAGAAATTTAAAAACATGAGAACTAAAAAAAAAAAAAAAAACCACATGAGAACTAATAATCCCTTATAATTGGTACCTTCAATATCACCGCTTTGTATATTTTTCTTTGAGGAAGAAGGAAATTCCCAGTTAATGGTGTGCATTCCAGGTAATAAGCAGAAAGGGAGAAAGCATATAAAGATTCTTCTTTAAAGCAGTTTGGTAGGGATAAGAAGAAATGAAATGTAGATAGGCTTGATTTTCAGTTAATATGGGATGGAAACAGGATGAGATATTGAGTTTTTAAACTTAAGAAAGACCCAGCAGAAAAAAAAAAAAAAAGAAAGCCCCAGCAGAATGCACAAATTTAAAATAGAAAAAAAATATGCAAATTGCCATTGCTAGTGGAAATGCAAAAGGGCACAGCCATTTTGGAAAACAGTCTGGTGGTTTCTTATAAAGTTAAACATATTCCTACCATATGACCCAGCAGTCGTGCTCCTTGGTATTTACCCAAAGGATTTGATACTTACGCCCACACAGAAACCTGCGCATGGATCTTTACGGCAGCTTTATTCATAATTGCCAAAACGCGGAAGCTACCAAGATGTTCAGCGGGTGAATGGAAAAACGAGGTACTTCCAGACAATAGAATATTATTTATCACCAAGAAGAAATGAGTTACCAAGCCACGAAGGACACAAGTGCATATCAGTAAATGAAAGAAGCCAATCTGAAAACACTACATACTGTATGATCCCAACCAAATGACATTCTGGAAAGGGTGAAACTATGGAAATAGTAAAAAGATCGATGGTTGCCAAGAATTAAGAAGAAAGGAGGTTTGAATAGATGGAGCCCAGAGGATTTTTAGGGCAGTGAAATTACTCTGTATGATACTATGAGGGCAGATGCATGTCCTTTACACATTTGTCCAAACCAGCAGAACCTAAAACAGAAAGCATGAACACTAATGTAAACAATAGACCCCGAATGATAACAACACATCAGTGCAGGAGCATTAAATGTAACAAATGTACCACTCTGGGGGACAGTGGTGATATTGGAGCAGGCGATGGATACATGGGGGGCAGGATATATGGGAGATTTCTATACCTTCTGCTCAATTTTGCAAGCCTAAAACTGCTTGGAAGAATCAAATCTATTTTTATAAAATAAAAGGAATTGTTGGTAAAACACTGACATAATATACTGTTTGCCAAATTTGTATTAGTATATAAGCCTCCTAAAAAGTAAAAGTGTGCTCCTAATCCTGGGATCTTAATATAACTATACGTGCTTCACAATCATGACACTACATAACTGACCTTAAGCTTTCTCAACAAATCATAGGAATAGTGCGCAGGCTGAGAAGGGGTCTCCTTTGCTTTTCAGGAAAGGCGACCAGGTCTTAAGTTCCTTATCACATATCTACTTCTCTTTTGTCTGATAATCAGTGGCTTGAAGCAAGAGTAGCCAACATTAGAGGGCAGGAGACGTAGGTTAAGAAAGGGATTTGCTTCAGCGCTGGTTGACTGACCAGGAGCACCTTCCTGTACCTTTGGCTCACTGTTGCTCATTTGGGGTTCTGGGCCGTTGCGGTTAATTTTTTTTAAGATTTTATTTATTTATTTGACAGAGAGAGATCACAACTAGGCAGAGAGGCAGGGAGAGAGAGAGGGGAAGCAGGCTCCCCGCTGAGCAGGGAGCCTGATGCAAGGCTCGATCCCAGGACCCTGGGATCCTGATCTGAGATGAAGGCAGACGCTTCACTGACTGAGCCACCCAGGTGCCCATGGACATTTGAAGTTTAACAGTTAACAGTAAACCTCTTGCCCTGGACTAGACCCTTGCACAAGACTGTTTATTCCTCACCAAATCTATGCTGGACTATCTTTGAGGATCTTATGTACCTTGCAGATTGTACATGGAAATCTTACTGTAAGACTTTTAAAGTAATAAAGCAATGGAGACATAACAAGTGTCTGTTAACAAAATGCATTGTATTTTCTTGTTTTCACTTTCCAGTGCTTAAAATCTAAGCACTTACAACAGCTCAGGAAAAGCATCCTCTTTAATCTTAAATGCAAGTCCAAAAAAGAGAGGTCCCAAAGACAGGCTTAGAGATTTGAAGAGCAGAAGAGAGACATTAATTAGATCACTGGCATTTTGGACCCAAAGTAAGAAACAGACCTTAATCGCAGAAGTTATCCCTGTTCAGAAAATACTAATGTAGCGTGTGCTGGCAGACAAAATGCCAGGAATTATGAGTAGGACCTAATACTTTAGGAGATACAGAGAGAAACGAACAAATGTAGGTGTTTAGAAAATAGAATATATAGCAGGCTGGTGATAAGACAACTTAATTAGGAATAAATTAAATCTAGGAGTAATAAACCAACACACATGCATATTTTAAAGCAGGTAATAATTCTGTGTGTGTGACCCTGCCCCTTAGACAACTGAAACTCTAGTCATTCTAATTATTTTCCCAGAGCTACACATTTAGGCAACATGTGTCTGCAACTAACCTCCCCCATTTACAAGCATAAAATCTTAGAAGGAAAAAAATCTTAAGGCTGAGCCACGTTGGCTTCAATAAAAAGAGATGTTATTAGAGCTCTCCACGTGATATGCCAGGAATTAAAGTGCTCCCGGGAGCTCACAGGATGTTCTTGGTTCTCCCTCCTTCTCCTGCTTTCTTGTTCTCTTGCTCTCTCTCTCTGCCCTTGACTCTGTTCCTCTCCATAGAATGAGTTGACTCAGTTCCCCTGTTAAGAAGTTTCTGCTTTCCTCCTTGTTGGAGACAAGGAGAGAGACCCAGAAAGCCCCTTCTTATACCCAATCTGATCCTGGAGAACACAGATGGACCAATCACCCTGGCTTGAGACTCATGACCTTTCATGAACCAATCGATGAGATCAGGTGGATGGTATCTATATTGACCAGAGCTAACAAAATGAACACCCACTAAATATGTAATGATTTTTTTCTAATATGTTAAGCTCCTATTAGTCATTTAGAATTAGTAATTCATCATCACTGGGTAGTGGCATTTTTTATTGTTTCTTGGTGGCTTGATAAGCTTAAGTACTCCCATTGTGTTTTAAGGAATTATTTGCCTTAAGAATAGTGAAACTTGCTTTCTCGGCCTCCCTGGTAGCTAAAGTACAATAAGGCCCCCAACCATCCCAGCTTGCCCTGAATTGAGGAGCTTCCTAGAATGTGAGACCTGAAATGGTCCATGAGGTCTTCATGAGGTCCTGAAATGAGTATAGTTCCTAGCAGACTGGGACAGTTGGTCACCCTAGGAGCAGAGTGACTCAGTTTGTCTTACTCAAACATAATTATAGGACACTGAGTCAGATGAGGTCTGATTTGCAGAAGTAGGTGAGGCATTGGCTTAATCTGTTCAGGCTACTACAACTGAAGGCCATAAAGGTGGCTTATAAATAAAATAAATTTATTTCTCATATTTGGAGGCTGGGAAGTCAAAGATCATGGTGGCAGCAATTAGTGTCTGGTGAGAGCCCACTTCCCAGTTCATAGATGTGATCTTTTCAGTGTGGCTTCACATGGCTAGAAGGTGACAGACCTCTCTGGAGTGTCTTCCATAGGACACTGTTCCCACTCATGGAAGCACCACCCTCTTGACCTCATCACGTCCCAAAGACCCCACCTCCTAATACCGTCACCATGGGGGTTAGGTTTTCAGCTTATGAATTTGCAGGTGACACGAACATTCAGCCCACTGCAATTTATCCTAGTGTAGATGATGTTGAAGACATTCAGCATCCCAAAGCAGCAAATTTTTATGAGGCCTGCTGGGGCCCCAGCCATGTCTGCCATAATTCAGGCATGACAGGTGCTATTTGTGTCCCAAAGTAATAATCATGCCATCGTCATCACTGGAATTGTCTGTGGTGTAATTTGGGCAATGTTTTGGCTACCTAGCCATCAAGACTGGGTCTTGACCACCTCAGAGACACCATGAATTATTAAATGTCCTTGATACATTCCTTTCCTTCCTAAGAGTGAAAAGAGAGACTCTTGCAAGCATCGAGCTTGATACCCTCTGAAAGTTGGAAAACCAGCCAATTTTTTCTCAATTTCATCATCTCCTAGATGAGAGCAATAATGTCCTCTCTGGCTACCTCAAAAAGTTGCTGTGAATCTCAGAAGGGATGATATATGTGAAAATACAACACTGTAAAACTCAGTAAATGTATTAGATAATTATTAAAGAATACACTAGACAGGATGGAGACATCTTTAAGTACTCTGAAAAATAAAGATTTTTAGCTTCTCCACAAAATGGATCTTGAATGTATTCTTGGGTTTCCTGGGTAATACATTTTATCCTGATAAATGGGCTTTGGTATTTTGATTGTATCATCCCTTATAAACTTAGCCTCAAAGAATAACATATCCAGTAGTTCCTCCTTCTCTGTGGTTTTGTTTTCCATGGTCTCAGTATAAGAAAAACATATACGTAGGGTTTGTTACTATCTGCAGTTTCAGATGTCCACTGGGGGTCTTGGAACATATTACTCATGATAAGGACTACTAAGGAACAAAAGAGAAAATTTTATTGTTTTCTGTCAAATCATCTGGAAAAATCCTCATCCCTGATAGAGAAGATGCAATATGGCCATCATTTTCTTATGGAATGGTAACACATGGATAGTTGATCATCATCATATTAAAAAAAATCATTGGTTTTAATACCACAACATAAAGATAAAAACAGTGGAGATACTCATGTTAATATCAGTAGATCTTCTCTGGGCAAGCCCTTTTATTAAAGAGACCCTTGGGAGATGTTTATGGTGAGGTATGCAATACAGCTTACTCACCTCAGCATCTGCCTCCTTCATTTCAGTTCAAATGGTACTCCCATGATTCAGGCCATGAAATTTCAGTCCTAAATGATTTCTTGATAGAAAGAATGCTTATGCTAAGTGAAATAAGTCGATCAGAGAAAGACAATTATCATATGATCTCACTAATATGAGGAATTTGAGAAACAAGACAGAGGATCATAGGGGAAGGGAGAGAAAAATGAAACAAGATGAAACCAGAGAGGGAGACAAACCATAAGAGACTCTTAATCTCAGGAAATAAACTGAAGGTTACTGGAGGGGAGACGAGCGGAAAGGCTGGGGTGACTGGGGGATGGACATTGGGGAGGGCATGTGCTATGGTGAGTGCTGTGAATTGTGTAAGACTGATGGATCACAGACCTGTACCCTGAAACAAATAATACATTAATTTAAAAAAATGAAAAAAAGAAAAAGAAAATTTTTTAAAAGAAGAAAGAATTCATATAGTAGTTACCAGTGGGATGATATGGTATCCCCTGCTTTTTTTAAGTGGAAACTGGTTTTCTTTCCCTCCACATATTTATTGAGGGAGATTTCATATTAATTAGGTGTGACCATGCCCTCCAACCACAGATGCAGACCTGAACAAACTGTCTGCTCCTATCAGACCCTGCTCTTTTGCCTAGAATTCATTGGTTTAGAGATGAATACTGCACATAAGTTGGAGAATTATTTTTCCCCCACAGGATTTTTGGGGACATGTTATCTAGTGGCTGACAAAGTAAGATGCAAAATTTGGGTGTTACTAGGTATCTGTGAAAGTGGATCTTTATGGGTGGAAATGACTCCAAAGTGTAAAGAGAGGCACAAACAACCTTGCCTTCCTCAGCCATTGGTGTCAGAGGTCCCAAATGCTCCATTGCAGCCCAGTCCTTTCCAGTAACACCAGTGGTCTTTGGAGTCAGAAAGCCTGAGATTCTAACCCTGTCTTTGTTCTTGATCATCTAGCCATTCCATTCCTAAGACTCAATCCTCTCACTGTATCACTGAGTCAATATGTCCTCAATAGAGTATTGTTAGAACTAAAACTGTGATATGAGTAAAACATCTAGTGCAGAATCTTTCCTTAGTGGGGGCTTAACAAATTTTGGATTTTTTTTTCTCTTTTCCTTCATTAGAATTACTGCCACTGCTCCTTAACTTGGCTTCTCATCACCAATGTCTCTTCTCCCTCTCTATCCTTCTCACCCTAGACAGATCCTTCCTTTTGAACAAGCCTTAGCACATCATTCACTGCATCAAATACCAAGTGGCCCTTCTCTGTATTTCCAATGAAATCAAAACTCCTTGAACTAGAATTTGACTCCATAATTTCTTTCTGCAACCTCTTAACAGCTACCCCCATTTCATACCCTGTGCTCCAACGAAAACCAATTACTGGGTATTATGTAAACATAAGACATTATTCATGCCATTTCTTACATTTAATTTGCCTAAGAAGCTCCTCCTTTTCTCTTTTTCCCCTGTCAAAAATCTACCTATCCCTCAAGGCAACCCCAAAGATCAACACACAAGGAGAGCAATTACCTAGTACCTGTTAGGGCTATCTCTCTTCTGAACTGTCATGGTGCTTAGGTTGTTTTTCTTTTTATATATAGTTATGTGTGTACACGTTGAGCAGCTTGAGATTCAAGGTTAAGCAATATAATGTAGCAATCAATATCAGTAGCTCTGGAGTCAGGCACCTCAAGATTTAAATCCTGGTTTTGCTACTTCTTACCTGAATGACGTTAGAAAAAAAATTCGTTAATCGCCATAGTCTCACTTTGCTCAGCTGGATAATGGGATAATGATTTGTATACTATAGCCTTCACATGAGGAATCCATTAGATGGAGTATGTGAGTAGAATATCCGAATGTAACCTGTTGCTTGTTGAAAGAACAACTTAATTTTCAAAAGATCTTTTATTGAATAATTAGCTTCTATTCCTGTTGCTAGAGCATGGTGGCTACCGGGAAGGTTTGTGTGAGTCACCAGTCACAGATAGAGCTGAGTGCCTGAAGGGCATTGTGCAAAGTGAGCTACCATTCATTCCTTCTTTCCTTCCCTTACTCGTGCATTCTTTTTTTTTTAAGATTTTATTTATTTATTTGACGGAGAGAGATGACAAGCAGGCAGAGAGGCAGGCAGAGAGAGAGGAGGAAGCAGGCTCCCCGCAGAGCAGAGAGCCTGATATGGGGCTCGATCCCAGAACCCTGGGATCATGACCTGAGCCGAAGGCAGAGGCTTTAACCCACTGAGCCACCTGGGCGCCCCTACTCATCCATTCTTTCAACAGCCACTTGTTTTTGGAAACTAGGAATCAGCAGGCATTATAGCAGAAGCTATTCAAAACTGCACTTTAAAAAAATCTAAAATTTGGGGTGCCTAGGTGGCTCAGTCGATGAAACCATCTGCTTTCAGCTTAGGTCATGATTCCAGGGTCCTGGGATCAAGCCCCGAGTCCAGGTCCCTGCTCAAGGGGAAACTACTTCTCCCTCTTTCTGTTGCTCCCCCTCTTGTGCACTCTCTCTCTCTCTCTCTCTCTCTCAAAAAAATAAATAAAACCTTTGAAAAGATGGAAAAATAATTTAAAATTTTCTGCCATAATTCAGAATCTAGTTCTTCTACAATGTGGATCACTTCTCTGGGTCTAGAGGAAATGATTAGACAGATTAAGAGAACGTAGTAAAAGTTACCGTTATCCACAGATAGTTGGTGGCTTTATGTTTATTATTTCTGTTAACTCTCATAACCGATCCCCAAGTCAATGTGAGTATCTTTAGTTTACAAATGAGGACACCAAAGATCAGAGTTTCAGTAACTTGTCCAATGTCGTTGAGTTAACCACCAAGTTAAAATCCGATGACAGCTCTGTCGGCTCTGATGACCAACTTCTTCCTCTCTGCTGTGCGGCATTTAATTTTGGGACAGGTTGGCAACATCAAAGAGGTCAGGGATTCAGAAGTACCCCCTCCTCATGTTATAGGATGAGAAAAATAAGCTCCAGTGGCGTCAGTAGAGTTGCCAGAAGTCCCCAGCCAGCCAGCATAATTTTAAAATTATGCTGCCACCCCGGATGAGCTAATAGCGCCATCGTGTAATATCCGCAGAACGGAGTTGGTCTCTGCTTCAGTTGATACGTTCCCTCCCAAACCCCATCTGCTGACCCCACTGTCTGTGTTTACACACCAGCCATCATCAGCGGTCCTCATGCCCCCGGGAAGAAGCCCTCGAGCTTCCCCAGGCATAAGACTCAGACTTTGGACTTCACTCACTCTGCCCTGCAGATATCCTACCTGTGAGGCCCCCTGAGAGGGGAGTCCTGGACCCACATGCACCTGACATCGCTTTAAGCAGCTTGACCTTCACAAAACGGAGCTTACCTTTCTCTTTCAACATTTCTCTAAGAGGCCTTTCCTCTGCACTGGGAAAAATTATTCATCTGAAGGCTTAAGACTCCAACGGCCGCAACAGGAGTTAGGTTTGAAAATGTTTAAGTACGAATGATAGGGACAAAGTGCCACCACCATCGCTAGTCATTTGATGTTTTAAAAGGACACCAGAAGTTGTTCTGCTCATGCTCCCCGCCACTCACGTAACATTAGGCCTGCCCATCTGAACATCTCTGCACTTAACTGGGTAACGATGGTGACTTACTCTACCAGTAGGAGTCATCGCATTGCTGCTTCCTTCCCTCCTGCCCTAACCTGAGGATCGCCACTCGGAAACTGTTTCTCCTGCCACGAAGACCATCTCCCGGGGCCTGGAGGGAGGGCTTAGACAGAAAGAGTCCTATAATTTCAAAAATACTGGCGAATTTCTTATTTAGAGTATGGGGCCAGAGGTAAGAATTCCTGGCAAAGGGGCTGACAGGGTTTTCCAAAGCGGGGTGCTCATGAACGCACTTTGACAAAAGATAGAGAAGTCCGCTGACGCTCCTTGACATATTTATAACTTTCAAAAAGGAAACTTAATCACTCCATCACAACAAATTGGTTTTTTAGGAGAAAAAGGAGACTTCTTTAGGGGGCACCAGTTTTCAAAGCTCTGAAATGACCATTTTCTAGGGTCCTACACATAAAGGTCTGAAAAAAATAATTAGATACAAGACACCCTACTAGAACTGAATGAGAGCTAATCATCTGATTAGCAATTAATTGGTAGGAAGTGAGGGTGCAGGGCATGGTGGTCGTAAAACCCACTGCTAGAGGTTTTGTTGTTTTATTTAAAATATGATTTAGCGTGTGCTCACTTCGACAGCACATACACTAACGTATGATTCTGCAGAATATATCAAGAAGAAATGATTTTGCCTGTGCTCATGCACTCTAGAGCGGTTCTACCCATCCAGCATTATTTCACTTAACCAGCAAACATTTGGTAAGACTCATGGGTTCTGGAACCAGACTGCCTGTGACCGGTCAGTGTGACTCTGCCAGTGTGACCCAGAGCACTGGCCTCAGTTTCCTTATCAGTCATTCGATCGAGTGCGAGCCCCCGAAACCACGTAGGATGTAGTGAGAATTAGGTTTGTATATTAGTTTCTTAGGACAGCTATAACAAATTACCATGAGCTAGGTGGCTTCAAACAACAGAGATTTGTGCTCTTGTAGTTCACAGATCGCTGTTGTTTGAAGGAGGCTGGAAATCTGAACATCAAGAAGTCAGCAGGACTATGTTCCCCTGAAGCCTGTAGAGGAAGATCCTTCTTTGCCTCTTCCAGCTCCATTGGCCCAAGTCGTTCCTTGGCTTGTAGACAGACCACTGCAGCCTTTGTACTTTCACATGGGCCATCTTCCTCCCATGGATGTCTTCCTACAAGGACACTAGTCGTATAGAATTAAGGGCCTACTTCACCTCAATGGGACGTCATCTGAACTAATTATAGCTGCATGAGCTCTTTTGTCGTTTCCCTTCTCTCTCTCTCTTTCTTTCTTTCTTTCTTTCTTTCTTTCTTTCTTTCTTTCTTTCCTTCTTTCTTTCTCGCTCCCTTTTTTTTTGTTTTTTGTTTTTTGCTTTTGTTTTGTTTGGTTTTTTTTTCACCAGATCTATTTTCAAATAAGCTTGCGTTCTGAGGTTCTGGGGGTGAGAACTTACATAATCTTTAGGGGGGACCAATCAAACCTATAATTGTAATAGGTTGCTATTACAATGTAGCAGGCCATTAAGGTGATTAGCATGGTAAGCAGTCAGTGACTACTAGATCCAACTACCCTCGATATACCTTGGACCTTATGTCAGAGAGTAAAGATGTAGAAAGAGATCATTTGCAGCCTCTGACCTCAAGTTCACACTGTTGTACATATAGTTTGGCTTAATCTGCCTATTTTGCAAAGAAGAGGGGAGAAAATCATAAAACAGGTAACTCATAAAAAAAAACAGGTAATTCATTATCGCTCTGCATTCATTATCAAGCATTACAAAAACTTAAATGTGTGGTTTTGAACTCCAAGTATGAATATTCTGAGCTCCTCCCTTTTGGTTCTTTTTGGCAGAGCTGGGGCTGGTTTTGACTCTGGCAAATTCTTTCCACAAATGGGTCTGGGTCCTTTACTCTGGGGTCCTTTTCAATTCTGACAGCCTATGATTCTTTTTTTTTTTTTTTTAAAGATTTTATTTATTTATTTGACAGAGAGAGAGATCACAAGTAGGCAGAGAGGCAGGCAGAGAGACGGGGAGGCAGGCTCCCCACTGAGCAGAAAGCCCAATACGGGCCTCGATCCCAGGACCCTGAGATCATGACCTGAGCCAAAGGCAGAGGCTTTAACCCACTGAGCCACCCAGGTGCCCCTGACATCCTATGATTTTGATGTAACTTAGAGTGAGCATAAATATGTTTCTAAACTTTCCAGGTCACGTTTAATGTTTTTGCCTGATCTTGTTTTGCTAGCCATTCCTGTTCAAACTTCCCTAAACTGCATTTGAGCAGCTATATTCTGACTATATTTTCAATCCCAATAAAATTATGCCTGCACTGGGGTTTGTTTCCTGGTGACTTCTATGAAAAACAAATGCCTTTTGAAAATAATTACTTTTCTCTTTCACTACATAACCTAGAAGAGCAATTATAAGTCTGTTTTTGGTTTTTAAAAAATAAGTATAAAACCAGAAACCTCAAGTTTGATCTTTTCTGCATTCTTATGTCATAGGATAGATGCTATCTAAAGAACTGTGATTTCTACTTATATGAATAAAATAATGCATTCTCTTAGAGATGTATTCTTGAATTTTATCTCTCAGCTCATAGGATGCAATATTTCCATTTGAAATTCGTTAAGATGAAAACATAAATTTAGGCATCCAGCAAGATTGTTCTAAAGGCAAAATTGAAATGATGTGACTGAATTATTGTAGGAAAAAGGAGTTTCTATAATTCTTCAAATGGCAGTTATAATTTATGTTACTTGGTTTTGCATTCAGGCACTTGCTTCTACCTCACTCCCCCACCCTCATCTGCCCTTTTTATTCCTTTTTAAAACACACTAGAAAGGAGGAATGTGCTCCGAATGTCATTCTTTTTCTAAAAGCCTATCAAATCTTTTGTATTATTCAAACAGCTCTGGAAATTCACCTTTTCCACAAAAGTGTCCTTAATTGAGTTAAATTCAATGAATATTATTGATCACTTGCTATTTTCTAAGCAGCACGCTGGGACACTGAAGGCACAAAGACGTCATAGTCTGTTGAGGCTGAGAGGGAAAGAAAAAAAAAAGAATAATAGTAGCGGGCCTTCTCCTCCTGCTACTGTAGGCTTTGCCACTGTCCAAGGTTCTAAAATCTTATTTAGCATCCTTTAAGGGTTAGGCCCCTGAGATACCAATAAATTAATGATACCCACTGTAATTAAGAGTCACATGCTCCTATATTTAAAAAAAAGAATAATAAAATTAAAGAGTACTTTCCAAGTCCCAGATAAGCAGATCACATCAGAAAATATGGCGGGATTTTAGAGACTTGAGAGGAGGTATCCGTGGAGGCTCAGGCAATTTAAAAAGCAGAACTTTGAAGTTTGAATTCTTGTCAGAGTGATGTGAAAATTAGGAATTTGATAAGCCTTGAGGCAGAAGCATTTTGTAAGGGGGCAGTGGGGTAGCAAAGGGACAGTGTGTGAGGTGACCCTGGGAGCAGAGGAGATTGCAATCTGGCTCAGCCTGTAAGTTCACATACAGAAGACAAGATCGGCAAAACGATGGGTTTGAACCCCTTGTGGCAGAAAACATCGATGAACTGTTGAAAGAGGAATGAAAAGATGATCTGATGATTTCAAAATTTTTATCATCTCTTCGTATCAGACTGAATACAATTACACCCATCTATGAAATATTCATTGGACACATTATATACACCGTGTAAATACTGTGCTTCCTTAAAACTAACTTTTGAACAAAGAAGGCAAGGCAGGTGGAAATAAATGGACTTCCAGAACTGATAGAGCTTGGTCAAATCCTGGCTATGCCACTTCCTAGCTGTGTGATATTTCTTGAAATTGCATAATCTTTCAAAATTCCCGTTCATATTCTGTCAAATGGGGATAATAGTGCAACATCAGAGTCACTGACAGATTAAACACCATCAAATCACCTAAACAACTGGATGGAACAGAGTTAGGTCTCCATCAAAGTAGGTACATTAACGTGCTGCTCAGAGATGAAGACATTATGTAGCTCCAATTGGATGGTAGAAACTATGATTTCTATATGAACTTCCTCAGAAGTTTTAAAAAGATTTGTGAAAGAAAGAGTTGAAATCAACCACAATCTCACCTTTAGAATGTAAGTACAGTCAACACTGTAATGTTGTTTCATCTGGAATTTTTTTTAAATATCTAAAAAGATACTTTTTAAATGCTGCAGTGCAAGTTGATGGATTGATTTAGCAGCCATGCATGCACTATGAATTCCCGAGAGGGTGTAAGGCAGTAGGGAATCTGTGTGTCTGAGTCAGCAAAGTCAGCGGCACTTAGAGCCTAGGTAACACTGAAAAGGCCAGAGGCTGGGGGAGGGAGAACAAGAAGAAAACAAATAAAGCAGCGCTCACAATTTGAAATGACAACTGTGTAAAATAGTGGAGGAAAAGAGCCTCTTGGTGCAGAAATGAAGAAAACAAGCAAGAATCGGATGATAAAAGAAGTGACTTTGTTAACAGTACTTTAGTTTGGTGTTTGTTTTCATCAGAAACCTAGCTGTGTGTCATTGAGACCCAGGCAGAATCAGATCTGGGGGCCTGAAGAGAAGCAAAAATGTGGAGTAGCAGAACAAGTAATAATGCACAGAGAAGGGTACGTGATCAAAAAGAAGAGTAAGAGCAACCGGAAACCACAGATAGTGTTTTAAGCCACATTGCACGATGTAGATGAAAGCATTCAGAACATCTCAACTATACAGAGTTAGAATCCTTGAATTTCCTCACTCTGTACTTACACACAAGCACTGAAATAAGTGGACAGACTGGGAGTAAATGTTCCAGGCAGCCCATCAGTCTGTCAGTCAGCAATATTTATTGAGCTATTACTACGATCTAGACACCTGACATACTGCTTAACACACAGCAGTGCATGGGTTGAATTACGTCCCCCAAAACACATATGTTTAGGTCCTAACCCTTAGAACCTGTGAATAGGACCTTGTTGGGAAATACAGTCTTTGTAGCTGGAATCAAGGTGATATGAAGTCATACTGGACTGGGAAGAGTCCTAAATCCAGGGACTGGTGTGCTCCTAAAAAGAGAGAGAGATTTGGAGACCAACAGACGCAGAGGGAGGATGGCTGTGGGAAGACAGGCAGAAACTGGACTGGGGAGCCATAGCCAAAGATTGCCAGCCACCAGCAGAGGCAGAAGGGACAGGGAAGGTTTCTTACCCTGAGCCTTCAGAGGGAGAGTGGCCTTGTTGACACCTTGATTTTGGACTTCTAATCCCCATAACTATGAAAGAATGGATTTCTGTCATTTTAAGCCACTCGGTTTGTGATACTTGGTTACTGAAGCCCTAGGAATCCAACATGGTCTGTGCTCTGGTAGAGCTCATATTTTGTTGGCTGGGGGGAGTGGCAGATAATAATAATCAATAATTAATATAACTGATATAATATAAATAATTAATATAATTAATAAGAGATTATAGGAACCATTACTTCTGGTATTGATGAGTAAAAAAAGAGCGGTATCACAGGGGGTACTTGGACTGCTTTGATGGATCATCCTGGGATGACATTTCTAACCAGTCAGGTGTGCAAAAGCCAGAGGGGAGAGTTCCCAAAAGAAGAAACAAATTCAAAGTCAGAGACTTTGCAAAGGAAGAGGAAAAAAGAGTGTGAAATGGTGATATAAGAATAAATATCTATCTGGTCTTTGTCTCCAGTTCCCGGCACAGAGCTCTGGAAACCCTTAGAATTTCCTCAACAATAGGGATCAGAAGGGCATCTGTTATTATTCATAATAAGTCCCTTTTGACCATACCTGTGTTTATGTTAAAGACATGACTCTTTGTGGATGAGGCTGGTTGCCAGAAGAATCAATCCTGGGATGAGACGGTTGCCACCATCATCCCTGCTCCAAGGAGAAGAGAGGAGCTGGAAATTGAGTTCCATCACCAGCACCAACAAACTAACCAGTGATGCCTGTATCACGTAACCACCATAAAAACCAAAAGCAAAAAGGTTCAGAGAGCTGGCAGGTTGATGGTCCCGTCATGGTGCTGGGAGGATGTTGCACCCAGAGAATCTATGGAAGCTCCATGCCCCTTCCCATTTGTCTTATCCTGTACCTCGTTTCCATTTGGCTGTTCCTGAGTTGTATCCTTTATAATAAATCAGTAATACTACAGTGTTTTTCCCGAGTTCATTGGGTCATTTTAGCAAATTATCCAACCGAAGGAGGGCATGGTGGGAATGCCAGGGAATCCCTGATTCGGCCCATCAGTCCAAAGTCCAGAACATCTGGACTTGCTACTGCTGTCTAACCTGGGGACAGCCTTATGGTCCTGAGCCTTAAAATGTGAGGTCTGCACACATTCCAGGTAGTTTGTGTCAGATTGCTTGGTGTGGAAAACCCACACATTTGGTGTCAGAAATGTTATGAGTAGTAGAGGAAATAGAAGTGTCTTTTTAATGAGCTTAATGCATTTGTGAATCAGAAGAAATGTCAGTGGACTAGAGTGTAGCAAATGGACGTGGATGGAGGTGAACTCAGGGAGGACCTTGGGGCCAGGCCACTGATATCATGGGTAAGAGTTTAGAATCTGTATTGATTGCAATGGGGCAGCACAGAAATGTTTAAGAAGGGGAGATTAACACACTAGAGGTTGATGTGGCTACAATGTGGAAATGGATTTAGAGGGACAAAGAAACATTGTGCTGGTGCTTGGTCTCGTGCCGACTTAGCTGCCAGGCTTCTTAGGACATCCAGTGGAGAAGGCCATGGGTGCTTAGCCATATGGTTCAAGCTTGAAGGAAAAGGAAGGGGCAGGGAGAAAATTTGAGACTCAGCAGTGCGGAGTTTGAATCCAAAAGCCGTGAGACTAGATGAGATTAAAAAGAAAGCATACAGCAGGGCAGAAGAAGGGTAGAGGCTGAGTCCAGGGTTCCCCATCATGGTCAGGTGGATCAAGTAGAGATGAAAAATATGATGGAGAAAAAGTGTCCAGGGAGATAAAGGGCGTACAAGGAGAATGCAGTATCACAGTATGGGGGACAAAGGTTTTCAAATAGGAGATGGTGGTAAAGAAAATGCTGCTCAAAAGCTGAGTAAGATTTCCAACCTTGAAAAGAGTGGTTTCAACGGTGCAGGGCTGTGAGCACCTGACTGGAGGGCTTGCAGCACGGAAAGGGAGGTGAGGAAGAGGAGAAGGGCAACTACAATCTACCATTCCTTCCACAGAGGAAAGAATGGAAAAGCCTGAACCCAAAGGCTTCATTTCAAAAATAAATTTTAGGAAGGGTGCATGGGTGGCTCAGTCAGTTTAGCGTATGACTCTTGGTTTCTGCTGGGATCATGATCTTGGGGTGGTGGGGGTGGGGGATCAAGCCCCGTGTTGCCTCCAAGCTCAGCATGGAGTCCACTTGGGATTCTCACCCTCACCCTCTGCCCCTTCATCCCTACAATAAATAAATAAATCTTTAAAAAAAAACAGAATGAAAATAAAAATAGATTTGGGGACAGCTTTAGAGAGGGTACTAATCAGTCACAATCGAGAAATCTCTTCTGGAGCCACTGATTTCATAGATGGAACCTGACACAAAAACTCTCCTATTGACTCTTCCCCGACCTTGACTTTCTAAGTATGAGCTACAGACATCTCCCAGCCTGCCTGCCCCTGCTGATGAAGCAAAACCAGTCAGGAATAGCCCATCATTTTAGGATGCTTTACTTTTATTTCCCCCTATTTGATTGTAGGATCTATGTAACTGTGGTCTTTGTTTGTTCTATTAATAATGGTTAGGAGGACAAACTCTTTTATACAATAAGTATCCAGATCAGTGGCCTTGGGCAAATGTCATCCTTCAAAAATGAGAGCAGCTCATAAAGAAGATGAAGATTCTCATGAATACAAAAGTATTTGAATTAGGGACAATTCAGAAGCAGTGGTGTTTCTGACACCTCCCCAAAGTCCTCCTATTGTCAGGACTGTGGTTGGCTCTTGGACCACTTGGAGCTTATGCCAGGGGAAGATCGTGAAATATGGCAGTGAGAGAGATGATTTTCAGGACTCCTG
>CM053616.1:39383844-39461881 GCA_028646535.1 Procyon lotor | reverse complement strand
GCATAATACCCTCCAGTTCCATCCACATCGTTGCAAATGGCCAGATTTCGTTTCTCTTGATGGCTGCATAGTATTCCATTGTATATATATACCACATCTTCTTTATCCATTCATCTGTTGATGGGCATCTAGGGTCTTTCCATAGTTTGGCTATTGTGGACATTGCTGCTATAAACATTCGGGTGCATGTGCCCCTTTGGATCACTACATTTGTATCTTTAAGGTAAATACCTTAAAATAGTGCAATTGCTGGGTTATAGGGTAGCTCTATTTTCAACTTTTTGAGGAACCTCCATACTGTTTTCCAGAGTGGCTGTACCAGCTTGCATTCCCACCAACAGTGTAGGAGGGTTCCCCTTTCTCCGCATCCTCACCAACATCTGTGGTTTCCTGACTTGCTAATTTTAGCCATTCTGACTGGTGTGAGGTGGTAGCTCACTGTGGTTTTGATTTGTATTTCGCTGTGAGTGTTCCTATGATGCATGTCACTTCTGAAGTGAAACATGAGATGTAATGCATGACTTTCTGACTTCTTCATTTGTAGATGATGGAAAGCCTCTGCATCTTTGAACAGCTACAGGAAATGCAGATGCTCTGTGGCATCCCTTCCACCATTGACCTAAATTGAGTAGAGGAGACTGGAGTGCAGTAAGATGTTTGACTGGAGTGTAAACTTTGGGGACATATCAGAGTATAGATGGAATGCTGAACCGCAAAACTAGATCAAGTTGGGAAGAAAAAATGTAGATAGTGGGGGGAAGGGGACCAAGGGCCATGGGGGCATACCAACTTTAGGAGATAGGAAAAGGTTGTAGGAACCAGAAAAGAAAAATGGGAAGGGGTAATGGAGGGGTAGGAAGGGAGCAGTGTCCTGAAAGCCAAATGAACAACATGTAGCAGCATAGAAGGAATGAACATCGGTATAAAATGTTATTGGATGCATCACATAAAATGAAAGCCGAGATTAGTTCATTGGACTTAGCAATGTGGAAGTCATGTTCCCTTATATTGTGGACTGACACATCAAAAGCCTGCTAATAATCCCATCAGAGGTGTTCTTCATTTCTGTCACAGTGCTGTTGATCTCTAGCATTTCTTTTTGCTTCTGTCTTAAGATGCTTATCTCTCCCCTTGCATTGCCCATCTGTTCTTGCACACTACCTACTTTACCCATTAGAGCCCTTGGCATATTAATCATAGTTATTTTCAATTCCCAGTCTGATAATTCCAACATCCCGGCCCGGTCTGCTTCTGTTGTCTGCTCTGTTTCTTCTCATTTTGCTATTTGCCTTGCAATTTTTTCTTGGTAACTGGATAGGATGTATTGGGTAAAAAGAAGTTCTTTAAACAATCCTTTAGTAATATGGTAGTGAGGTATAAGGAAGGGGAAGAGTCATTTGGTGGTATGAAAGGTTTCCTGGTGAGCCTGTTCCTCTGAACTATGAACACAAGCATTTCTCAAGTTTTCTTTTGCCCTTAGATGGGACAGGATGGTGAAAGTGAGCTGAAGTTAGGTACTTCCCTTCCCCAGGTCAATCTGATAAGCTCTGATAACATCCCAGCAGGTTAGGCTCTGGTTAACTAGTCTGCCCTGCAGTTAGGTCTTGTTAGAAAAATGGAGTGCTCTGCTATATTTCAAGATTCCTTCTACCCCCTCCTCTGCTAGAAACAGGAGATTTTCCCTAGATATTTACTGTGGGAACCTGGTTGAGTTCCTCTAAATCTCACAATATTGTGGGGGCCCACCTGTGATGGGGTCCCTTGGAGTTTTTAACTCTCAGAGGTATTTACACTGAGCTTCTAGCAATTCACCAATTACAGTTCAGGTTTTCTACCCAAGTGCTGGTTTCGAAGGTGGCTTCTGCTTGTGAGTCTCTCTGCACCAGTGAGCCATGACCCCCATATTCGCCCGTTTGTCTCTCCTCTCTTGGGGGCAGTGGATTGCCCTGAGTCTGCCCCTCTCTTTTGTGGATCTAAAAGAAGTTGTTGACTTTTAGTCTTTTTGGCTTTTAATTTGTTGTTAGGATGGAGTTACGACTTACAGTGTAGCAACAGAGAACACCTAGGTTGAGTTTTTAATCCCTTTCTGTGCCCTCATAGACATTTCAGTAAAAAGCTAGGGTACGCTGCCTCTGGATCAGGTAACCAGACTACATTTGGCATCAGAACTCACTCATCATTAATTCTAAGTTATATGTTCAAATTTCTGTTGCATCCCAAACAGATTAATCTCAAGATGGGAATTATGTTTTATGTGTGCATTGGTGTCATTGGCAATAGAGCACTTAATTTTTTTTAAGGAACAGAATTCTTTTTCTCCAATGCCAGGCAACAGTATAATAAGCATTATAGGCAGGTTGAAACACTAGGGCCAATAGAAGCTGAAAAGCCCAACTAAAAAACAAAATAAAAAGCATTTAATTCCCTAAAATTTGGCAGGAAGCATAAAACTCATCTATTTCTCGTGGCTTGAAATAAAACCGAAAGCCTGCCTGTGATATTTGACCAATAGCAAATGTGACCCTTTGGTAGGAGACACCTAAGAGGCCCCCAGAGCCATCTTTGACCATATTTCTGTGGCCTTGCTCACCACATTGGCGACAGATTGACCACACAGCTCAGTAACTTGACCATGGGTTGGCCAGTTGAGTGATCATTTAGCCAATAATCAAAATGCAAGGGGGAGGCTCTCTGGGACATTCTCTGTTGCATCGGAAGTGAGGCCGAAGCCAATTAGCAAAGACAATACCCGTGCTGCTAGGTTCAGAGCACTAGCCTGGGGCAGACAAGGGAAAAATGAGTTTATTTCCTAATGCAGCTAAGTCTTACCTTTACAGGCATAAACAAAGAGGAACAGAAAATAAATGGCACATAATTTTGCATTTTTATAATAAGTTTGAAACTAAACACTAGGAAACCTTGTCAGCCCCTGCTAAGCTGATTCCAATTAAGGCTTCTGGCGGCATTCCAGCTGTTTTACTCCCTCAAATAGCAGAGAGCATAACAAGGTTTATGAAGCATTCAAAAGTCAAATACCCTATTAACATAAACATGTAGTGAAATCAACTCTTCTACCAATTTTCAGCTTGCTTTCTTTCTTTCATTTAGGGTGGGATGATAGAAGATGATGCCTGCCTCCTTTGTGGGGCTTTTTTGTGTTTGCTAGAATGCAAAGCAAGATTTCCTTCTGGAACAGTCCCGGACGAACCCGTGTATCTACTCACAAGGGCACTTTTCTTCCAATGAATTCCTTCTAATACGGATCCTGGTACCAAAGGCCTGGGCTTTTATTTGCCGTAACAGTGTTGAATCTAAAAGCAAGAAAAATAAGAGTCAGTGGTTCAGGCTCAAATGTTTATTGTGATTCATGCATCCCTCCCGATGTGCTTGGAAATGCATTTGTTAACTTACATTGCCGACGTCAAGATTTAATGTGAGAAAGGGTCGTTTTCTTTGCCAGGGAAGTCAAATGTACCCCAAATTGAAGAATGTAAGCAGGTAGAATGTTTAAGATGAAAGAAAAACAAGGAAAAATGGAGGTAATCATTTTTTGCAGAGATGGAGTGTAACAAATAAGGAAGAAGGCTGTTTTGTGAAAAGCCAGCGTCCACTTTGACAACCCCCTTAAAAGGTGATAAGTTAAATGGTGCGTAGGTCTACCCTGGACAGTATCTCAGCTACCTCTTCCTTTTACATTCAATACAATTCAATAATTTAAAACAGGAACTAACTAGGTAAATGTTGTAGGTTTTCTTTCTCGCGTGATCTATAGTGGACATTTTCTCAGAGAATGTGAAAATGGCTTTGCAAATGGAATAAAAAAAAAAAAAGGAAGGAAGGAAGGTACATATGAGTGTGCTTGTATGTGATGTATTTATAAAATAAACAGAAATAAGTATGTGCCTTAATAAGTATCACATACTTAGTAAGTATGTGAGTCCTTAATATGTGGTATAGATTATTATAATCAAAATATTATCAAATATTTATTCATTTGGTTAAGAAAGATGTGATAAAAACATATGTTAGATTTTTAACTTATAGCTGCCAGGTCCATGTTGAAGTGCCAATATATTTCCATGAAAATAATCTGGTAACTACCCAAATAAGTAAACAAGAGTAGCTTATAGATTTGACTGAATCATTTGGTGTTCTCATTAAAATACAAATAAAATGAAGGTGTTTAAAGGCTTATCCACCACCACGCCTGGCATTTCTCTACTGAAACTTCCTGTATGCACTACCTTTTTTTAAAGACAGAATTATATATCCCAATGAAATAGTAAAATCTATAGTCTTATAACTAATTTATCAAATAAATGTCTTTAACTCCTGCTGTATACTAGGCACTTCTTGGGGATATAAGGATTCCATAAGACCTCAAGGAACATATTGCTTGGTAAAGGAGATAACAACAAATCATCCCATAAGGTGATGAATGTAACAATAAAGATCTATATAAGGCACAAGAGAAGCAGAAAAATGCTGAAGACGAGGGGGGCAGTTGACCACTGCAGGCATTATGGTCACACGTGTAGACCTTGCAGTCATACAGCCTGGTCCCATGCCCCATGCTCCATTAAGGAATTGTGTGACTTTGGCTAAGTTTCTGTCACTGATGAAATGGGAATGACAGTCCCTACCTCCTTGTGTGTTGTGGGGATTGAAGGGTTTAGCGCCTGTGAAGCCCTCAGAATGCTCTCTGCTACTCAATAGACACCAGCAGTTATTACTACAGTGGTGGTGATGGAACTCGTCACTGAAACAGTTTTGTCTACACAGAGTCAACACAAGAGCAGGAGGAGTCCTAGCGTGGACTAAAGGACAACCACTGAAGGAAGAAAATAAAAACAGGAGTAGACAAAGGACAAGGGCAAAAATCATTAATATATGTAGAGAATGTGTAATAATTTGGATTTTTGTAAAATCAGGAGAAACCAACAGTTATAGGTTGCCACCGAGAGTGAAATAATGCTGACATTATCCCATATCTCTTTTTTTTTTTTTTTTGAAGATTTTATTTATTTATTTGACAGAGAAAGAGAGAGGGAGAGAATACAAGCAGGGGAAGCAGCAGGCAGAGGGAAGGGGAGAAGCAACCTCCCTCTGAGCAAGGAGCCCAATGCAGGGCTTGATCCCAGGACCCTGGGATCATGACCTAAGCTGAAGGCAGATGCTTATCCAACTGAGCCACCCAGGCACCCCTAGTCCATATCTCTAAAAACAAACTGAAAAAGCATACATATCAAGAGAAAAGTTCTGACATTATTTTCATTAATGAGATGCAGTCTTTGGTAGGTGGACTATTCCCAAGCCCAAACCAAACATATCTTATGACTTTATCTTTTGTAAAAACTTTTGTTATTTATGATTTGAGTATCATTTATCTAAATATTTTTAGACAAACTTGGATTAAGTGATAGTCTTCTAGCACATGGACTTTCTTTTTGTAATTTTATGCAATTAAGCATAAAAATATCTAAAGAATTATGTAACTGACACCCAAATACACACTCCCCCCCAGCCTAAGGAATAAACTACATTTCACCTTGAAGCCCCTTGTGTACTCTTTGCTGATCCCAGCCCCATTCCACCTCTCTAGAAGTGCTCCAGAAGGTGTTAGCTCAGCAGAAGTGGAGTTGCTCAAATCCTACACAGTCCCAAGGAAGGCTTGTCTTTGGGACTGGACCTCAGCTGACTCCTAGGAGATGAGCTCTGAGCCCTTTGAACAGTTGACTTGACAAGAGTCCTTTTATGTTGCTGAGGTCTTTCCTTAGGTAGCACTAGTTTGATCAGTGGGGCCCTGTTTTTGCTCTGGGGGCTCACACCCGAGCAGCTGAGGGTCAGAGCCTCATGCAGACACTCAGGCACCTAACAAGACTCGGGTGACTTTTCTGATTGACAATGCTTTACACGTTTTGTCACCCATGGGAAAAGACATAGGGAAGCTTGTCCCTGGATTGTCCTAGACTTCTCCCTATGCACCTTGCCCTTTACTGAATTTAATCGTGATCCTTTCTCTGTGCAATAAACCATAACCATGAGTATAAAAGCTTTTCTGTGATCTGAGTCATTCTATCAAATCCTCAAATCTGCTGATGGTTTTGGGGTCCTCTGACACAAGCAGCAACCTGAGTTTGGGTTTACCATTACCAAGCATTTATAACAAAAGTGATGCTATTCATGTAAATATAACACAACAGAGCATATTTGAAATATGTAAATCTTACTCTTGACTATTCTTATATAATCTATTTTTATCACCCAGGATTATTTGGTGAGATTTACCTTCAGCGATGCAAGTAGCTCGAATTCATTGATTTGAACTTCTACATAATATTCCTTTGCTCAATATGCCATGATTTTATTATTCATCGTATTGATAGACATTTATGTTGTTTCTCACATTTTACTTTTGCAATGATGCAAAAAACATTTTTGTATAGGTCTATTTAAATACATACGCAAGAACATCTCTAGTATTATATTTTGCCAAGTTGCTCTTCAGATGGATGGTATGATTTACATTTTCTCCAGAAATATTTGAGAACTCACATTCTAACCAGTGTCTGTGCTGTGAAACTAACTTTCCCATAGTGACAGTTAAGAAATGGTATCTCACTGCCTTTGGCCAGTAGTGAAGTTGAGCGTCTTTTTAGGTATTTACTGAATTCTGCTGGTTTTGTTCACATTAATCACCTGCTCATATTCCTTCTCTGTTTCCCCACTAAAATTTGTTTTGCTTTTGGAGAGTTTTTCTAAAGAAATCTTCATCTAGTAGCCTTTTAACCCTTGTTGGTTACACAAAGTGAAAGTGTTTATCTTTCTTTTTGCATTTAATCATTTGGTACATAGAGGTGTATTTATTTTCATTTTAATGCTGCCAATATTTTATCCTTTGCTGTAGGGTGTGTGTTTTCTGTATTGTTTAAGACATCCGGGGCCCCTGGGTGGCTCAGTGGGTTAAAGCCTCTGCCTTCAGCTCAGGTCATGATCTCAGGGTCCTGGGATCGAGCCCCGCATCAGGCTCTCTGCTCAGTGGGGAGGCTGCTTCCCCCTCTCTCTCTGCCTGCCTCTCTGCCTACCTGTGGTCTCTCTCTCTCAAATAAATAAATAAAATTAAAAAAAAAAAAAAAGACATCCTCCATAGCTCAAGATTAGCTCATATACTTTCCTCTAAATTAAAACATGAAATTTTTTATTTTATAATTAGCTTTCTAACATTATTATAGTTTATGTCTATGCGTAGTGTGAAGTAAGGACAAATTTATTCTTTTCTATGTCCCAGTACCATTTGTTATATACTCCATCTTTTCTATGCACTTTGTAATTTTGCTTCTTTATTTTTTTTATTTTCTTGTGACACTCTTGCTTCCTATTTGTATGTGTGTATTCCAAGATTGATATAAAATATATTTCTTACTGCAGGTTCCATTAAGAAAAAGTTGAAAGCCATCACACCACCATATCTGACCAAAAGAGAGATTCATGTGAAGACTCTATACTAATATTTATTGTTTCTGTAATGCACTCATTTGAGAGACATTACCATGTAGGTGATATTTTTCATTAATTTTAACTTTATTTTAATGGACATATGTACCAATAAGCTGCCTTTATATGTATGCAGACTGAATGATAAAGTAATCATAAAAAGTTTTATCAAAACCGTATTTTTTTTGAGAGAGAGAGGGAGCACAAGCTGGGGGAGGGATAGAGAAAGCGGGAAAGAGACTCTTAAGTAGGTTTCATGCTCGGAATGGAGCTGACAACCCAACTCCGGCTTGATCTCTTGACCCTGAGATCATGACGTGAGCCGAAAGACTGGGTCACCCAGGCACTCCCGTCAAAACCATATTCTTAATAGTTTTATAGAAGTGAAGAGCTCTATCTGTTCTGTTTACACTGTAGTGCCAGTGTACGGCCTGCTTCCTGGGGCACGGCAGACATTCATAAATGTTTAATGAATAAATAAAACATAACCCATCAAATATTCCATCTTAGAGCCGACTATCTACATTCCTTTTTTCCCTGCATACTGTTTTCCTACCTCTCACTTCAACACTCCAAGAGAAGATTATGCTTTGTCTACATTAAATATGGAGCTTTCTACACATGCATTCCCATAAAACTAACCTTAAGAAATAATTTCAGCAGAAAATATTGCATTCCTCACATGACCATATTCCTCTTTTTGGACAGACCTTTCCTACCCTGCAATCCTGTTCATCAGAAGAACTCCTTCCATGTGCTTTCTTAGCCATTTGCTAAGGGCTTGTACCACTGGTCTAGATGTATAAGAACATATACCTCTTCACTGTTACTTGACGTTTCCTGTCTAAGTCTTAGTTCCAGATTGTTTCCAAACTCCACGATGACCATCACCATGACATTAATTCTCTTCCAGGGTTTAAAACTGTACTGTGCCTATCAGAGGTATAGCATTTCATAGATGCCTGGTGAATGACCAAAAAAAAAGTGAATCGAAGCCTGATTTCCATCAGTTCGCTTGACTGGCCAGAGAGGCACTGCTTCCTTTCATGACAAGGTTGGGGCATGATTTGATTTATATATGAAATTACAGCTGTGTGCTATCATTAACATCATTCTTTAGCCCCACTGAGAGTTAGAAGAAGTTGAAATTTTAAAATATTCCTTCTTTTCATCTCCTTCGTGAATTTTCATTTTTCATTATGAGACAGTTGTAAGGCATATTACCATTTTATTTGAGCATTTATTTTGACCAGATTGCAAATTTTCTGTTAATTGAGTCTTGAATTGGCCAATATGCCATTGTAGATTTGCTCCATAGCTTCTGCACATGGAATTTATCATAGACTTTTCATCCACATCTGCTCATTTAGTTTGCTTCATCTAGCAGAGTGTTTCCCTTACATACAGTAGCAGAGGGTGGGGGAGTGAATGTTGAGTGAAGAGCAAAAAAAAACGAACTTAAAAATATTCACACTTAAAGTTGTATTTCTATCCAGTTTCTGTAATAAAATATTTTAAATGAACTCTGCTTTTCTTCTTGTTGCGACGCGGTATATGTCCCATATTTTGCATTATAAAGAAATCACACATGGTAATTGAAAAAGCTGAGAAAATGCAGATAAGCAAATAGAAACAAGTTACTTAAAATCCTATTACCCAGAGATAACAGCTATTGACATTCTTTGTATATGCTTCCAAACTTTTCTCTGCAAAATATATATAAATAATTTTTAACAGCTCATACTCATAATTTTTGTTACAAATATTTTTCAATTGACAATTTTCCCAATGAACATTGTAAACCTCTTTCTATGACAATAAGTACACGTCCATAAATATACGATATACAAATATGTAGATAGATAGATGGATAGACAGATGATAGAGAGAGAGATAAAGTTAGATTGATTGCAGGGCAGACCTATGGTCCCACATAATATATGTAGTAGATCAATCCTATCTTAGGAAATTTAGTTTTCCATTTTTAGTTATTTTTTCAATTTTTCAATATGTTACACATCTTATTTTTTTAACTTTATTTTATTTTTTCATTGTGCCAAGATTCATTTCATGCACCACACCCAGTGCTCCATGCATTTTAACAATGACCATTTCTGTACAATGTGTTTAGAAATGTGTAATACTTACTAAAGACACATTCTTAAAAGAGGAATTGCTAAGCCCATGTTATGACATTTTTTTCTTCAAATTTTGACACAATACACCAAATTACCCTCCAGAAAACTTACACCAATTTGTACTCTTGGTTTTACCCTCCCTAACAAGTAAGAGGTATTACCTTTCATTTTTCAGGTTTAGAATTTAAGTGAAGAAAAAGGCATTTTCTTCTTTATATTTTTTACTATTTTCAGTTACTGGTGAGGTTGAATATCCTCTCATGTGGTTATGGGCCAACTTCATTTTTTACTAGATTAATACTCTTATCTTATTGATTTTTCAGAATAAGCTTTCTCCCAGAGTCTGGCAGGCCAAGTTTTTAATCCAATAAATAAAATATTACTTTAATAAAATTCTTCATTCCTTGAGTAAGATCCACTCCCCAAAATATTTGCCTGAAATATTCCAAGGAGAAATCATTCGCTGAATTCCCTTCTTGCTCACCCCTCTTTTCTATTGTATTCTTTAACAACACATAATGAGAACCATGTAACTTGTGTTACTTTCAAGATTGATAGGCTCAGGGTGCAAGAGATGCAACATTCCAAGCATGAAGAATTATTAACAAGCAACAACGTTTTGAGAAATGTTCTTGCATTTCAAATGCTTCATTGCTTCATTGAATAGTGAACACAGGAGCTCACTTGGAGACAGATGTTGTGCTAGCACATATTACAAATGCAAACAATTATCCCCAAAGTGAACAGAGAGGAATAAAAAAAAAACATAAAATTTTCTCATGGAAAGAAATATTGCACCGCATTTGAAAAATGATTTCTGTCTAGGAGGTGTTCTTGTGATCTAAGGCGGCTGTGCAGTAAACCTAAATGCGTTGGCGTGGTCTTCAAGAGCCCACATCCTGCAAAAATGTTATATTGCTGTAAGTGGAAAATCGAATTTTAAAAAAGACTGTGGGGACACCTGGGTGGCTCAGTTGGTTAAGCAGCTGCCCTCGGCTCAGGTCATAATCCCAGAGTCCTGGGATCGAGTCCCACACCGGTCTCCTTCCTCAGCAGGGAGCCTGCTTCATCTCTCCCTCTGCCTGTTTCTACCCCTGCTTATGCTCTCTCTCTCTGTCAGATAAACAAAATCTTTAAAAAAGAAAAAACAAGACTATAATGCCCTGAAATTATACAGTAAAATTTGGGTAGACATAGATATGTGCACTGATCTGGGGAGAGGTCTCTATTTTTTTAATTAGATTCTCAAAAAGTACAAGTAGGCTGTTTCTTGTCATCGCTCAAATATTTTCTTTTCTTTTTCTTTTTCTTTTTTTTTTTTTTTTTTGCTTTCTCTCTGGAATGATCTTTATTTCCTCTTCTCTGTTTCTTCTTGTGTCAAAAGACTATTCTTCAAAATTCAAGTCAAGGGTGATTTTGTTAATATAATCATTTGAACTCAACAATCAGAGTACATCGTTGCTGTTCTGGATGTGAGCAGCGCTGTTTCTGTCTCTATTCATAAGAGCAATAAAATCACAGTATAGTTGATCCCTTTGCATGTCGGTCTCCTCTAGCTGAGTGAGGCCAGAGCAGTATTTCATTCTTATGCTCTGTCCAACACCTCCATAAACTCGTGTTTCGGGTTCTTTGCATTCAAAGTGCAGGTGCTGAGAGTAATTACTATCTATATGCGTGGATGAATGAAAGATCACATAGACAGGTGACTCTTTGTCATGTGACTAAAGTTTCACCTGCCATTTCCTTTTACTTTTCCGGAACCCGTACCCTTACCCACATTTGTACAGGGACCCCATCCTGTGGCTGCTTCCTGGGATTTGGGCTTGCTCTCATAGTTTCTCCCTAGAGTCCATGCTATCTCAGTGTTGGGCTTCTGAGAAACCTCAAGATGAGATTCTCTGCACTGCTCATCATTCTTTGCCTCTTTGAGCTTCCAAAGCAAAGACTAATTGGGTTGCCCATTGAGTTTGTTCTCTCTACAAGTGCATACCAGTGAGGCCAAGTTGCTTTGAGAAAATCCTTTGGATTGGACATACAAATAGTGTCCCATCTGCAAATATATATTGTCATTTACTGTCTCAAATTAGCACTTATTCCAAGGTGGTATTTCCTTGAAAAATTAAATATTGTGTTTTTAAGCGGCTATGGATGGCCAAATAAATTGTTATCACCCCTACAGTTAGGAGAGAACCTGTGATTTGTCCCATTCACTTATTATTAAGTCAGCAATAAAATGCAAACAAAGCTAAGTCCCCACCTCAGGGATTTAAAATGACATTTTAGAAATCAACCTGGATAAGGGCACTTGGGTGCCCTTATTGGTTAAGCATTGGACTCTTGGTTTTGGCTCAGGTCATAATCTCATGGGTTGGGAGATCAAGCCCCATAACAGGCTTGGGATTCTCTCCCTCTGTCCCTTCCCCCACTCATTCACTCTTTCTCTCTCAAATAAATAAAATCTTTTTTAAAATAAGGACACCAACTTGGATGCAAAAGAAATCCTATGACAATGGCTAGATGATATTATTATTTTTTTTTTTAAGATTTTATTTATTTATTTGACAGAGAGAGAGATCACAAATAGGCAGAGAGGCAGGCAGAGAGAGAGGGGGAAGCAGGCTCCCCGCTGAGCAGAGAGCCCGATGCGGAGCTTGATCTCAGGACCCTGAGATCACAACCTGAGCCGAAGGCAGAGGCTTTACCCCACTGAGCCACCCAGGTGCCCTGATATCATTATATCTTAACATATTTCTCAATTCCAACTGACAGTCAGGAAAAGGCATTGACTTTAAAAGGATAAATTTAAAAGGATAAAGTGGATATTGTATTGCCCTCTTCTTTAGAGTAATCTTGCCATAAAGAGATTTTTCCCCCCAGTGTTTTATGGTGATGATATTGTTTTGTAGGAGGTACGGCAAAAGATTTCAGAGTTCAAAGAGCTTTAAGACTCTCCATTTATTGCCTTGACAATTTCAGCCAAGTTCTGAAACACGTCAGTCCTCTGTTTCCTCATCTTTACAACAGGGGTTGTTATTCCCTCCCCTCCAAATGTCATTCATGAGAATGACATGTGAACACATGTGATATAATTCAAAAGAAAAGACTGGTGTTGCCAACAGTCAGCAAAATTATTAAGATCAATTTTTTTGTCTTCAGATACTCACTAGTCTTTTCTATCTGGGGTGAAGTGGTCTGCCCAGACCCTAAATATTTAAAATGAGTCTAAAAAATAGAGTCAGGAGGCAAGACATTAGAAAGTGACTGTTTCCGTATTGTTCCTCCCGCCTCAGCCAACAATCACCTTGGCGTGTTGAGGGAGTTTTACTCAGGGGAGGATTAACCTCTGACTTCACAATGCTGCTCCGTTCCTGAAATCAAATTTGCTACACTAAATGGAATCATCACAATGGTGATGGCCTTTTTGTATGTCCCAGGCTGTTTAATTTACTCTGTGTAACTAGCCACGTTCTCCCTCAGGGGAAATTCATAGAAGATCTCAAGCCTCTGATCTTCCCTGTTAAAGTGGACAGAGCACGAAAGTCACGGTCAAGGATCCCGATGGGGTGCCAGGAGGCAGCACCTGCAGAAAACCCTATTTAAGGATTAGCAGAGCCCAGCGTCTGTGTTCGAGTTCCTAAACTGCAATGAAAAAAATGCACCATTCATCCTTTAAAAATTTATTTTGGTGTGAAATCTTGGTCTTTCTTGTTTTATTTGTCTTTCTTTTTCTCATCCCTGAGCTGCCCTGGGTCACATCACGCTTTAAGAAAATAAAAAGCCTTCGTTAGTCAGGCAGTATCTGTAACAGATGTCAGTTCAGACTGAGCACCCTAAAGAGAAGCAAACTATACCCTTGGCAGCCAGAAATGAATACATCCTGAATCCAACAAGACAAACATGTCCAAAGGGCTATTCTAACAGATTTGACTCCACATTGTGAAGTGCTTGAGTGGATGTGGCAATAAAGAGTAGATGTATATTTCAACACCCTAGGAGTTCATTTCTGTCAATCAGCAGCTGGAATTTACTTTGAGGATATTACCTAAAGGTGTTTTTGAATCACTGGACATTTGGAAGCCTGGTTTGAAACATGCATTTAAATGGAAGCAGAATGTTTTAAAAGCTTTCTAACCATTTGAAGCTGTTATTCTGAAAATAACATTTCAGGGTAACACAGCAATGCCATTGGACTTTCAGAGGGGGAGGATGAAACTGAGTGAGGCTGAATGAATTGTTCCACAAATGTAGCAAGGAAGCAACAGAACAGAAGCCCGACTGCCTATTTTGTGTTCCGCCGCTATGTGATACTTAATCATGAAGGAATTGCAATAAGAAGGAAGACTACTTTCAAGTTTAGAAAGGTTTCCAAGAAAAAAAAAAAAAAAAAACCTGGAAGAAAAAAAAAATTTTTTTTTTAACTCACTAAGGGAACTTCTTTTGTTAGGACTTAGTTAGGTTTGGGAGAGAGAGAAGAAAGAGAGACAGGCTGCGGTCTTTGTCTTTGAATTTTTATCTTCACCATAAAAAGAAGAGAGGCAAACGAAAAGGAAGCGAGAGCCCAGGCTTTCATCACAAGCAGGAACAGCAGAAGATGGATAGAAATGGGTAGAAGACCCTGAATGCAGAATCCAGAGATATAATTTCCAATTTCGTTCTTACTCTTTTTGCGTCTATGGAAGAAGGTCAAATTCTCTGGAAACCCTGATCCCTTCATGTGTAAAATAGGGAATTCTTTAGTTATATTTACAGTTTTAAATTCTATGTTTACATTTCTAAGTTACACTGATTCCCTTCTGAGTTTTAAATTCAACAATGCCCCTTAAGGAGCTTTATACACTGTAAAATACTATGTATGTTTTAATGCCAGTATTGCTTTCCTAACTCCGGTCAATGCTTTCAGGCCGGGAAACTCTAACACCAGGCTCCCAAACACACAGGAAGTGTGAAAAGGCAGTGTATTGATCATCTCCCAATGTATAATATACACAGTCTCTAACCTTCTTTGCAAACTTCGAGGCAGGCATTTGTATGAGATTCCTATGGCTACTGCCACAAATCATCGTAGACTCAAGTGACTTAAAATAACCCAAATTTATTACCTTAAATCCATGGAGGTCAGGAGTCCTAAAATCAAATTGTACTACGTTCTTGGCTGGAGTCTCTAGGAGAATCCAATTCCTTCCCTTTTCTGGTTTCTAGAGGTCCCCTGCTTTCCTTGCCTCATGGCGTTTGCTTCCCTCAAGGCATCTCCTTCCCTTTCCCTTTCAAAGGCCTCGTGATGACAGGGGGCCACTCAGATAATCCAGGATAATCTCCCCATCTCAGGATTTTTCATTTAACCGTATCATAGTGACATATTCACAGGTTCTGGGGATTGGGTTGTGGACATCTTTGGGAGACCCCTACTACAACATTATTAACCGAATTTGGAAATAAGGACACCACAAGTCATGGTAGTGACATAACTGGCCAAGAGGGGAGGCAGGCATAAGGAACCACCACGTACATTGCTGATAAGGTTCACCTAGACTCTTCTTAACAAAGCTTAAGGACAAGGCCTGAAAGAATTGAGTTGACCTGCAGAAAACTGTCCGCAGGAATAAAACTTAACAGTCTTTAAAAGAAGAAAACAAAATCCAGTCTGGGCTCCAGAGTACAGCACATAATCAAAAATTACAAACAACCGGGGCGCCTGGGTGGCTCAGTGGGTTAAAGCCTCTGCCTTCAGCTCAGGTCGTGATCTAAGGGTCTTGGGATCGAGCCCTGCATCGGGCTCTCTGCTCAGTGGGAGCCTGCTTCCTCCACTCTCTCTGCCTTCCTCTCTGCCTACTTGTGATCTCTCTCTCTGTCAAATAAATACATAAAGTCTTTAAAAAAATAAAGTTCTAAAAAAAAGTTCTAAAAAAAAATTACAAACAAGCCAAGAAGCAAAACAATATGATCCATGAATTGGGGAGGGAGGAACAATCAATAGGAACAAACCAGACAGGATAGAGATGCTGGGATTTGCATACACAAAGTTCAAAACAGCTGAATGAGTACTTTTCTTTAATAAAACCTACAGCTCTAATATTCTATGAAAAAGAGTGCTTGCTTCAGTGAGATTCAGCAAATTATTTACTGGGCACTTCAAAATGGGCTGGATATAGTATCTGAGAATCATAAGTAAGAAAAATATCGCCTCTGCCTTCACGGACCCTGGAATCCAGTAGGGGTCAAGATTAAACATGCACTTTCCTCTGAATGCCATGAACGCTAGGATCCAGTGAGGCTGGGCTAACACAGAGGCAATCTGACTTGCTTAGAGAAAAAAGAAAATTGGAAGAAGAACAATAACTAAGACTTTTCTAGAAAGCTACTCCCAAATTCCCATATTCCAAACTTGTAACTTGCCTTGAATTTGTACCCTGAAGTTCCTTCAGGGAGGGAAACCAGTTCCTTCTCCCCCAGATGGCTATCTCAACACACCATTTCTTAATGCAAAGTGATAGAGAAAACAACTAAAGGGGTAGGGCCACCTGAAGAAGCAGCCCCAAACTCTGAAGAGGATGTGACGTAAGCCATCACGGGTTAGTTTGGGAATAAAATAGAATAAGCCATCTCTCTGAGACAGAAAATAGGAAATCAGAAGTGTAAGTCTCCTTGAATTAAAAGAAAACTGTCGGGGCGCCTGGGTGGCTCAGCGGGTTAAAGCCTCTGCCTTCGGCTCAGGTCATGATCTCAGGGTCCTGGGACGGAGCCCCACATCGGGCTCTCTGCTCAGCGGGGAGCCTGCTTCCCCTCTCTCTCTGCCTGCCTCTCTGCTTACTTGTGATCTCTCTCTCTGTCAAATAAATAAATAATCTTAAAAAAAATTAAAAAAAAGAAAACTGTCTTCGTGCGAGTGGCTCTACAAAAATTACCATAGACTGGGTGGCTTCTATACGAAAGAGAGGTGTTTCTCACAGTTCTGGAAGCTGGAAAATTCCAGAGCACGGACAGAGTCAGCGTTTGGTTGAGAGTCCACTTCCTGGTTCTTCTCACTGTGTCCTCACGTGACAGAAGGGGCAAGGGAGGTCTCTGGGGTCCCTTTTATTAAGGCGCTGATCCCATTCATGGGGGTTCCTCCTCTATGACCTGAGCACCAACCGCAGGCCTCATCTCCACGTACCGCCATGCTGGGCATCTGTTTGCAGCATAAGGAATTGGAAGGGACGCAAATACTCAGTCCAGAGCAGAAACTACGAAGGAATCACTTGGGTCTAAAATACTTGATTTATTCAGGTAATGCTTTGTAAATTGCCTTCTCTGAGCTGATGAGAAAGCCGAAGCATGTAGAATATCTATGACCCAAGGCACTAAACAAATTGCCTATTCTCTGACTAATCAATCTGAGGCAAAGATAACAAGTTAGATTAAATTTGAGGGGGTTCTGTCATTTATCACAAGTTACACAACTCCGCAGTCGAGTTTTCTGAATCCAGTGGAAGGAGGTAAGGGCCTTTGTTTTTCAAATTAGTTGACTATAGCACTTCTCTTTCTCTATCTGAAAAAGTGAGTCTTTAAAAACCATCTTTACATGCACTTAAAGTGTTATGAAACTTTAAAAGATTATTGACATGGAACATACATAAGGAAACTGTGAAACTTTGGATAACTTACAGCTATAAACATGTCTATCCTAGGAAGCAGCGATGGTTTTCAAGCAACATGCAATCTTTTGTCCCCATCCCTTTGCTTTTTCTTAAGAGGAAGAAGCTCCTTTGTTTCACATACCATATAAACTCCATGTCAGGGCACCTGGGTGGGTGGCTCAGTGGGTTAAGCATCTGCCTTCAGCCCAGGTCATGATCCCAGGGTCCTGGGACTGAGCCCTGCATCATCCCTGCCGAGCAGGGAGACTGCTTCTCCCTCACCCTCTGCTTGCTGCTCTCCCTGCTTGTGCTCCCTCTTTCTCCCCCACTTTCTATCTCTCTGTCAAATAAGTAGATAAAGTCTTAAAAAAATAATAAACAAAATAAACCCCATGTTGTTTCTGATATATAAGAGAGCAGTGTGCTTTTTTGGTTTCACTCTGCAATGGGTCAAGTAGAGCTCGGTTCCAACACCCATGTCTTTATTCCTTGCAAAGCATCCTGTGAACCTGTGGGATTCTACCCCACTAAGTCCTGTGATGATTTTACAAAGCATCATTATTTAATGTGAAGAGATAGATGAGCATCCTTTATACTCTTTGTAGGACAGATTTTTTTTTTCCTAGACTCCTCGGCCCAACCCTCCCTCTGCTCCACAAAATTTTCCATTCTTTCTTTGCCCTGAACACCATTGTGTGGCCTGCTTGGGTGGTTAGTCATTACAGTTGTCTTTTTTTCCTTCACAAAAAAGAAGACAACATTTCAGAGGCTTATCTCTGTCCCCTGCTCGCTTGTGTGACAAGAGGAGTATGGGTACACACGTGACAGAAAGAAAGAAATGCTCCTGGAATCCCTGGGACCTGGGTCTGCCCTTTCTCCTGTGAGAGCAGGGGTAATAATTACAGATGACCCTGCGGGGCTCTCGGCCGAGATCCTGTAAGAGAAGAGGTTTGCAAACAGACAGGACCTCTGGAACTCTGTGGTTTCAATTTTCCAGGATCTCCACCAACTTTGCTTGCAAGGAATGGAAAAAAAAAAAAAACCTCCAAAGGGTTCAAATATTCAGGAAAAAAAAAAGCAGAGAGAAAAGCCATATATTAACAGTATATTTTCCTCAGTGTCTGTCTCATGCACACTTCTTACGAGAGATAAAAATATTACGCGGTATAAGAGGTTCACCCACCTTTGCTTCCCAGACTTCTGTCCTAAGAACGAGGTTTAAGGAAAAGCAAGCCTGAGCTTGCTCACCCCCTCTGAAGCCTTCTTCACAGGCTTGCAAAGCGGCCCCTGAAAGGCCTCCAGAGAGCAGTGATTTTAAAGCATATTAAAACCACAAATGGGGGCGCCTGGGTGGCTCAGTTGGTTAAGCAACTGCCTTCGGCTCAGGTCATGATCCTGGAGTTCTGGGATCAAGTCCCGCATCGAGCTCTCAGCTCCATGGGGTGTCTGCTTCTCCCTCTGACCTTCTCTCCTCTGATGCTCTCTCTCACTTTCTCTCTCTCTCAAATAAATAAATAAAATCTTTAAAAAAAAAAAAAACCGGGGCGCCTGGGTGGCTCAGTCGTTGGGCGGCTGCCTTCGGCTCAGGTCATGATCCCAGAGTCCTGGGATCGAGCCCCGCGTAGGGCTCCCTGCTCTGCGGGAAGCCTGCTTCTCCCACTACCATTCCCTCTGCTTGTGTTCCCTCTCTCGCTGTGTTTCTCTCTGTCAAATAAATAAAATCTTTAAAAAAAAAAACAAAAAAAAACCACAAATGTCATGCACATAGATGTTACGGGAAAACAGAGCACTGGGAGAACGAGTGACCTTGGAGCTTGCGGGTCTCAGGTAGCCTCCATAAAAGGTCAATTAATAGAGGAGGGAGGATGACGGCCAGGAGCTGCCCGTGCATCTGCAGCTGAGCCCGAGGAGGAGCAGCAGCGAACGTCGAGCACCTTCTCTCCCCACGCCAACGTCCCCTCATTCGTGATGCAGCCAAGGCAGCCGGTGTCAGAGGCAGGTCTTTGTAAACATCTCTACTTTCTGAAAGAGAACATAATTCTGCTCCCCTGGTGTATTTCTTCACTTATAGCTGTCTGAATTGAAAAGGCAGATGTTTTATTTGGGGAATTGACTGCAAGGGTGATTGCTTTCAGGTGAAACAGTTAATAAATTAAAATTTAGGGAGCAAGCGATGTCTATGCAGGGACTGGAGCCCCACCAGCTAAATGTGGGGAGAAAAGAGCTCAGCCTGTGGTTCTTGGAATAGCTCTGTGGATAATTACATAATCAGAAGAGGAGGGGTGGAGCAGTCGTATTGATTAGCTGTCTGAAAATTGCCCTACCGCTACTGAAGCCAGACTCCGTGGTACTGAAGTAAAACGCGCTGGACAAGGCTTGAGCCCTGGGCGAAGACAAGCACTCCAGGCAACGCATTGCTCCGCCCGGTGCCCCACAGCGCTGGGGTCTGGGCTTCCTCGGAATACAGTCAGATCTCTTCCATTTCAAGACCTGTCTGCTTTCTCCTACCTCTGCTCCAGCCACTTCACTCTCGTCCCCTCACCCTGCACGAAAAGCAATCCTCAAAGTAACCTTGACCCCCGATTTGCAGAGCCTCGTTCCCCTTGACCTCCTCTTCTGCCCTGCCATCTCCCTGCAAGGTCTCCTGGGAACCACCCAGGGGCCTCTGGAGCACCGTCAGCCTGCATACTCCCAGAATCCCTCCTCCTGCAAATCCCCTGCTTCCCTGGGGCTGCGGGAGCCCACGTCTTCCCAGTGTTGTTCCTGTGTTTCTGGGACTCCTCCCTCCATCCCCAGCTGCATCAGTCATCGTCATTCTGAATAAATGTGCTCCGTAAATGAGAAACGGAAGGAGAGGGAGCAATGAAAAGATAGAGTCAAGTTCTAAAGGAAGGATGTGCAGGGGGCCATGCAGCACAGAGGTTTGGGGATGAAGCTTGGGGCGCCGTGTCTTGATAAGGGCCACCCTGAACGTTTGCAGAAGCTGGGGCCTGGTGGGGCTTCTGGTCGTGGGACTGGTCTTCCCCATCTTCTGCTGTTGTTAGTTGAGGAAACCGATATGCCCTTTTGGCAGAACTTTAAAAAAAAAAAAGTCAGAATCAGGTTCAGAAGCCCAGGAAAACATCTCAGCCACTGTCAAGGGCGTGTTCAAGATCTCAGGGTGGTCTGGGAAGGCCCACGCTCTCTACTAGGTCCTGGCCCATCGCAGTTTCTCTACCTTCTATATATTCTCTACATTCTATTCTCACCCTATTGAATTGCTTTTATGATCATTTTTTACAGTATATTTTAACTAAAAGAATAGATGATATGCACAAGGAAGATACCAGACAGTAATTAAACAATATTGCTTTTCACCCTGCTTAGAGGCTGCTAAAGGACCAAACGATGGAAATTTTACAAGCAAAGGTTGTGGAAAAGAGATGGAGAACTTAATCAGACAGAGGTTTAATTAAAAACTAATGAAGTGGAGAAGCTGGGCTTACCCAGGATGAAAATTATTTCATTGTACATTAGCCTGTTTGCTCATTATCTAAGCTAGTATTTTCAACTTACTCATATGCATCTAGAGAAAAATAATACTTTATTTAGCAAAATTGATCATGTATACAAGCGACCTGTATCTGTTTACACACATGCACTCATTCATTTCACATCACAGAATGGCAGTGTTCGGGAAGGTTGTGTGTGTTGCCTATGATTTGATGCTACTAAATGTGAATATTTATGATGAAAATGTAAAAAAGTCAATGCATTAGACCTGAAAGGATCCACAGACTTTGAAAATGATGCCATTGGAGGCCCAGAAAAAAAAAAAAAAAACTCTTGAAATGGCCCCAGTTTTCCCCCTTCCTTCTGTCTCCAACCACACAACTATTGAGTTATATACACCATCCCTGGAATGGAGCACGTCTATACCTCTGTGCTTTCACTCACGCTCATCTCTGTAACCCCAGAACGTTCTTCTCCCTTTGACGCTGGAGAAGATTGTACTCCTTCGAAGCACAGATCTAATACACCTTACTTGTGAGTTCTCCCTCACCTCTCATGCTCCTGCTTAGAATCAATCACTGCTTGTTGTGTCCACACCGCATGAAGTAACTTACAACTCCTTCTTTCCGGTACCATTTCTGCCATTTAATACCTACATGGTTTGGGCTAATTCTGGTCCCTCAGTTTCTTTACTTATAAAATGGTGATAATGATAAGCTATGCCTCAAGAGAGCCTTCTGAGGTTTAAATTAGTTACAATAAATAAGTACATAAATAAAAATAGGGGAGGATTAGAAACAAAGGTCCAGGACATTATAAGTGCCCATGAAATGCTCTGTTGTTATAACATTGCTTTGTTATAACACATCATATAAATGATTGCAAAGTCTGTCTACTCACTAGTTTCTCAGAACGTGGCCTCAGAACTTGGGGGACCTGGGTGGCTCCATTGGTTAAGCATTTGACCCTTGATGTCAGCTCAGGTCACAACCTCAGGGTCATTGGATCAAGCCCCACATCAGGCTCCACACTCAGTGGGGTGTCTGCTTGAGATTCTCTATCTCCCTCTCCCTCCCGCCTCTTGCCCTGTCCATGCACTCTCTCTCTTTAAAATAAATAAATAAACCTTTAAGAAAAAAATGGCCTTGCCTTTTTATTCCCAATTCTCCAGTATTTATCATGAAATAAGCTTTCAACAAATTTCTGTTGGACTGCAATACAGGGACCCTAAACTTCCTTATGCTAAATATGTTGAATTTTATAGTGCAATGAGTCTTTTTCTGTGAGTTGTTTCTCTTATCAAGCAAACACAAAATAATTTTACCAGAATTAAAAACTATTTACAATTCAAGAGCCTGGAAAAATGGCCTGAATTCACTAAGTTTCCATTGTGCAGTTTTGTTAAAGATTAGTAACGTATATGCTTAAGCAGGGATTAACAGTGATTCTGAATGATACACTTACTAGTTTGTATAATCCAATATCATCCTAGCATATTTCCCTAGCATTTTCTATAGTCATATTTTATATTAGTCATACTTTACAATATTTTGAAAGGAATTCTTTCAACCAAGTTATTCTTGGAGATAGATACATGTATTAGGAAAGTTTTCTCATTTTCGTAAAATAGATGAAAGGCCTGATCTGAGATTCTCCCAGCTAGCAAACTGAGGAGTCAGAAGACACAGTATCATTGGTTGGTAGACAGTTTGTTATGTTTTAATAATAGAGTGAAGATGTGAATGCCTCATTTGGAGATTTTCTAGGCAATTTAGCAATGGATAATTTAGGTACTGGAAATCTTAGTTAGATGGAAAATTCTGCTCCATGTTAAGACAAAGTACAAAAACACTTAGCCGTTACATATATAATACACAGACATAAAAGCAGTCTTCGACTGTATATAGCAGAGAGTGAACAGCAATGGGGTCTCTGTGTGCTAATGGAGGGCGAGAGAAGGACCCCATCCCATCATATCCCTAGACAGCAGGAGCAGAGTTCAGAATTTAAAATTAAATGACAGCATCATGAAAAAAATACTATGTATCATAAGCACAACTGTGCTATTCCCTGAGATGCTTCCCTGCTGATCTTGGTCCAAAACTGGCTTCCAGGGAAGGAGCTACTGAGAGCAGCACGCCTCTTCCCCCTCCCCACCTAGTACCTGCTGGTGTACTTCGGAGAAGAGGGGCTCTGTACTTGCCCTTATAATGAAGTCCTCAAATATCTGCTGAGATGATGGCATTTTCTTTTCAGTCAAGGAAAGACCTGGTTTAACCGAAATGTGCGTGTCCATTTCTGTCTCTGGCACGAAATGAGAGGCTTCTGCACTGAGGTCATTAATGCGTTGCTTAAATATTCCTGAAGGTAACTGGGGGGTGGGGGGCGGAAATGGGTAGTGACTTAATCTCCTTGGTTTTCCTCCTCTCTGACCTCTCTGAGCCAGTATTTCTCCTTTCAAATATGAAAACTCCCACTGCTTCCCACCCTCTAAGGTGGTACCATGAGAATGAAAGAAGTCGTATTTGTAGACACTTTTGAGTTATAAACATGAACAAAGCTGTGCTTCCCCATAGCAGGTAGAAACTTCTGCTGTGAGAAAATCCTCAGTCAAGGGAACAACTAGAAAGAACCACTGAGATGCAGGCTCCGTGGATGCCTGATCTTTGGAGGACTCAGTCAATCTCATCTGTAAAATGGGAATTTCCTCCTCCTCCCCTTCCTCCTCCTCCCCCTCCTCCCCTTCCTCCTCCTCCCCTCCCCCTCCTCCTCCTCCCCCTCTCCTCCTCCTCCCCCTCCCTCTCCTCTTCTTCTTCTTCTTCTTTTTCTCCTTCTCCTTCCCCTTCTTCTTCTCTATCTTCGATCCTTTAGAAAGAAGCACAAGGACAGAGAAAGGGTGTGAAGATGGGAAGAGAAGAGAGAAAAAAGGAGAAAGTAAGTGGCATGAATCCCTTGCAACATCACTCATCCCCAGGGAAGTGGGAACCCTAATAAAGAGTGTGAGAGGGTTTGTAAGGCACATATATGCAAACAGTGATGAGGCCGAGAGTTGTCTCCCCGGGACAGGCTCAGGATGTGGTGACAGAAATGATCCTAAGAAAGTAACTCCTCCAGCGTGTGTGGGAGCTATGGTGGGGATTTGGGGTGCCATACACCAGGACCTGGGTCCTCAGCCAACAGGACTGAGATTTCTGACCTGAGAGTCGCTGAGTGCTGTTGAAGGGGAGACCAGGTATGGATTTCAGGAAGCAATGCTTTCTTAGCAAAATTGACTAACAGGGTCACAATGTGGGAATAGGCTCCACCCTCCTTAGAGTGTCATCTAAAATTCTAGTCTTCAAGTTGTACAATTGTGGTACTCATTGAGAGCAGGGCAAGTGATTCTTGAAATGTTTGGCTTGTATCTGTTCTGTCCTCCAGGTTTTTCTCCACTTAGATGCTATGATTGAAGCTAGGGTTACAAACATCCTTTTCTTATGAAATCCACTTTTAAAACTGCCTATCTCTAAAACTACTGCAAAGAAAATTGGCTTTCCCGCATATTCATTCCTTAATGGCCTTAAAACAATTATCTACAGCTATTAAAATGCATGTCAACATCAAAGATTTTATACTTTGGTACATGGTTCCTATTATAAGCTATCACTCTAAGCAAAGAATTCACTCCTGTGTGATGTTGAACTTGACATTTCTTTTAGCAACATTAAAAAATAGCACAATTCATTGAAGAAAATGCCTGGGTTTTAGATCAACATGAGGAAATAAGAAAACTTTACGTTAACCCCCTCCTTAAGATAAAGCATCACAACTTTTCTTGTCTTATTCTGCTTACTCCATGTTACCAATCAGATAGGGAATGGTCTGTAATAGTTCAAAATAGACCCTCTAGCCTCAATTGTTGCATCACAAGAAGCAGTGAAAAGTGCCCAGTAACCTCGGGGGTGAAGAGTCAGTCTGAGAGTGGCTTATTCTGACCCTGTTTTGCTTCTGCTACGTGAAGGCTTCATTGTCCAGGAGGACTCCTCACACGTCCTGGGGATGGATGGCAACAAGGACGGGTCACTGCCCAGAGGCTCCCAGGATTAGAGGTTCCCCAGTCAACCATGGGAAACAGGGTGCCAGCCACAACAAAAACCATCCTCCAGGGCCTTCTTTGGCAGCAGGCTTTCCTGGGGGCCCTGGCTTCACCCTGCATCACCCCCTCCGATCTCCTCTGGGCCCCTCTCCATATCAGTAGAAACGATCCTGTGTCTCTCCCTGACCCAGGTCCCCACGATGGTGCACATGCTTAACTGTTAGTTTTTACAAATTACATTCTGCCTTGATCCTGGGGGGTGAATAAAAGATGTTTTAATTAAGATAATTATAAAAATAAATCAGAAATTAACAGTAAGTCAAACAAAGCACAGGAAACAAAACACCATAGAGGCAAGTAATGCCGCGTAGGAGTCCCAGAATGACTATGTTAGTAGCAAACTGGAGGCATTCTTTTTCAACTGTACCTGCTACCTGACAGGTTTTTTTCTTCACTGATGAACAGCTTGTTTTTTTGTAGACTCCCCATTAGAATCCCTCTTGAAGATTCCTTCTTCAAATCGCATTTTTATTTCCTACACAGGCTGTATGTAGTTAAAAAGTTACTTTCTTTCAGGGCGCCTGGGTGGCTCAGTCATTAAGCATCTGCCTTCAGCTCAGGTCATGATCCCAGGGTCCTGGGATCAAGCCCCACATCAGAATCCCCACTCTGTGGAAAGACTGCTTCTCCCTCTGCCTTTCCTCTGGCTTGTGTTCCCTTTCTCACTGTCTCTCTCTCCCTCTCAAATAAATAAATAGAATCTTAAAAAAAAAAAAAAAAGTTATTTTCTTTCCTCTCTGAGAAGCTATCAACTAATAATGCATCCAAAATGCCTTCTAACCTTGGTAAGAGTAAATTGTTCTCTCTAACCAGAAGCAAATATTTAATTTTAGAGATTATGGTCTTACTCATTTAATTCATCTATTTATAGCTCTCTTTAGCGTTTGAAATTGTTGAACACTCTTCTCACTGAAACTTTCTTCTTGGCCTACATAATTATTTTCTCTGCCTCATTCTCCTTCTAAGTCTGGCTGCTCTGGTTTAACTGCAGGGAGTAAGTGTGTCAGAGATTCTTAAGGACAATGCAGCCAGCCAGAGGGGGTAGCAGACAGCAGATGTACAATGACTGTTTTAGAAAGAAAGAATGAATTAATGAAAGCTAGAATGAATGAATGAATGAATGAATGAGTTGGGGCACTCAAGTATTCCAGAGTTTGGAAGCATTTCTATAAATCCTGTTGGTAAAGCACCAAGGGGTTTGAATCTGGATTTATAAGACTTAGACAGAGTTGGATTTATCTGGCCTTATCCATTGTTTACGGTTTTGTCAGATGTGTAGGTTATCAAGCCACTGTCAGGCATCCTGAACTCGGGGTGCCTGGGTGGCTCAGTGGGTCAAAGCCTCTGCCTTTCACTCAGGTCATGATCTCGGGGTCCTGGGAGCGAGCCCCACATTGGGCTCTCTGCTCAGCAGGGAGCCTGCTTCCTCCCACCCTCTGCCTGCCTCTCTGCCTACTTGTGATCTCTCTCCTCTCTGTCAAATAAAAAAAAAAAAAAGGCATTATGAACTTTCTCTTCTGAATTTTGGTTTTGGTGCCGGTATTGGGACTCTGCAGAAACCCATTTCTCCTTTGCCTGTGGGCCCCAGTAAGTGGCAAGAAGGCAACCAGAAGGCTGGGGAAGGAAGGGGCACACTCCTTCCACATTGCTCACTATCTTGCCAGCATCGCTGTAGGAAAGATCCTCCATCCCGGAAGCTCAGTTGGCCAATTTACAGACTTTTTTTTCCACCTTCTCAAAACCAACCTCAGAGATATGAGCACTGGCCCTTCCCTAGAGATTAGAGTCCCAGCAGCTCTGTGCCTTCTGCGGCAGACTGCATGTCACCATTCACAAAGCTTCTCTTTAGCACATTGCTCGGCTCTCCTAGACTTCGGTGGGAATGTGGGACATCACATGATCATACAAGTGGAGGTACAGGAGGTTTCCTGTATGGCCTAGTAGGAGAAGGGGGGGAAGGAGGGATCCCCTACGCTGGAGTTTACCAGTAGAAAAAGAAAAAATAATAATTTGAACCTTGTTCATGGATGGGTCAGCCTGAAATATTGGTACAGACCGAAAATGGACAGTTGAGAAAGTCCAAGTCCACTCACTGGAAGCCATGAAAATCACTAGTGAGGAAACTAACCTGACGGGCACAGCTCTGAGGAATTCTCCTAGTCGTCAGCTTTGGGTGAGGAAGATAGGCTCTGAAGGAAGTATATATACAAATTCCGGGCCAAAAGCTAATCTCTTGGAAGGTGAGAGGCATTGAAGGAGCGATATTGTAAGAGCAAAGTCAAGGACATCAGAGTGAAAGGCTTTTGGGTGGACCTATGGGATTGGGCACGGGGGGAGGGCATCTTCATGTCTCCTATCAATGTTCACCACAGCATCTCCCACAGATGGCACCGCCCATCAAGCACACAGAATTCCCCATCCAGTGAGATCAGACACTTTCTGCCCTCGCCACACAAGGGCTATGCGAGAGACTACACAGGGATGTGTAGTCATGGGAACAGGGATGGAGTAAAAACAATGCTCAATCAACATGAGCTGTCTCTCTCCAAAGGTTCTGGTGCTGATGAACATTAGACTGGTCAGCAGCAGACATAGCCTCTTGAGTCCTCAATATGGCATCATCTCTGGAGGATACCCAGCAGCTACTTGGTCGCAAGTTAATTGCGACAGCCCCTTTCAGCCTAGAGGGAAGGCTGAGGCAGTCCTACTAAGACTGATATATTCTGGCTAGGATTTTTCATCCCTGTGTGCTGTGCCCCTGCAAGGACTCACAAATCACCTGATTTCTTGTCACCAGATCCCACATATCAGATCCAAACACGAAGAGACCCACTTTATGTCAAAGAAGTGACACTGGATCAATGAACAACACTCGATGCTCTGGTTTTCTTACACAGCGCATCCTGCCAGTCAATTTAACAGTGGAATTACCCCTACTGTCTCAGCTCAGGGCTGACCACCTCCAGGACTGCTTTGCTGCCCTTCAAGACACAGAACACATTGAACAAAGGGCTATTATATTGACTCCACATCCCTCAAAAGGTAGAATGGAGAGAATGAGGAGTGGGGGTAGAATGAGGAGTGGGCTCCCCACTAGGAAGTCAACAAGAATCAAGATAAGCCTAGGATCTCTTTCCAAGCAGAAATGAATGTGTTCTCTTCCTTTTTAAAATCTCATTTCATGCTCTTATGGGCTGAATATTTGTGTTCTCCCCCAAATTCATGTGTGAAAATCCCTACACTCAGTGCGAGGGTATTAGGAGGTAAGAACCTTGAGGGGTGAGCAGGTCATGAAGATGGAGTCCTCATAAATGAGATTAGTGCCTTGATAATGGAGACCCTGGGGAGCGCCCTCCTTCTCCCTGCCGTGGGAAGATATGATAAGAAAATGGCTGCCCTCACCCTGGAAAAGGGCTTTCCCCAGAACCCAACATGCTGGCTCCCTGAACTCATACTTCTAGGCTTCAGAACTGTGGGAAACGAGTTTCTGTTATGTATAAGCCCCCCAGCCTGAGGTTTCCTGGGATATTAGCCCAAACCAAGACAAATGCTTCGGTATATTTACATGGTCATGTGTATATCTCATGAGCACATTTTTGCACAAGCACATGTAAAAGAGAGTGAATACCGTAGACCTGAAGCTTTGTAGATAATGTCTGCTGCTCAGTACACTTTCATTTGGCCCCTCAGTGATTATGACCACACTTTGACACGGCAGCCCTATAGCAAATGCCCATTGAACTGAATTTCCCTTTTCTTCCACTGAACATCTTTCTAATTGAACAGTGGGCTTCTGCAGGACGGGGAAGGAAGAAGGCCAAGAGAAGCGAGGCTTTTCTCAGCCCAGCAGTGCCTGCTAGTGACACATGGGCCCCCTGAGCTGCTTTGATGTTCCTCTTGAGGGTTCTTGATTTCCCAGTCAGTCCCTCGATGATTCTTCCCAACAAATAGTATGCTTTCCTTAATGGTGGCGCCTCAGCTGGGCTGCCCATCTATCGCCTGTATGGAAGGCTATCATTTGGTTTACAATAAAGTAGAATAGATACCTTTGAAATGATGTTCAACAATTCATGTGCAATTTAAGCAAAATAATCCCACTCTGAAATGGAAACAATGCCCAAGACAGTTGAGCATGAATTTTCTCACAACGAACTTTAAAAAAAAAAAAAAAATCATTTCACCAAAGAAAAGCAGCCCGTACATAAAAGGATTTCCTTAGGGTTGTCGGCTCCCTGTGCTTCAGAGTCTCAAGCAATCTTAGCCTGTCTTATTGTTTTGATACCTGAAATTCAAAGGGATTAGTGCATTTACACAAAAGGGGCAGGGCTCAGTAGGTTTTTTTTAAAGCAACATGACTTTGAGATCTTTTTTCCTTATATGTCTTTCAGAAACTCCTTGTTGATTTGAAAACGTGACTTTGGAATGAAAACACAGTGTTAGTGATTTGGAACATCCTAGTGAATTCTCAGAATTTCCCAATACAGAGCCCCTGGGTGGCTCAAGTCAGTTAAGCATCTGCCTTCAGCTCAGGTCATGATCTCAGGGTCCTGGGATTGAGTCCCACATCAGGCTCCTTGCTCAGCGGGGAGCCTGCTTCCCCCTCTCCCCCCGCCTGCCTCTCTGCCTACTTGTGATCTCTTTCTCTGTCAAATAAATAAATAAAATCTTTAAAAAAAAAAAGAAATCCCAGATACAGAATCGGCGCCCAAGGTGACACAAAAGTTGGGAATTTTGAGTTCTTGCTCTTCTTTTCGGACACCAAAGAAAGGGCGTTGACAATCACTTAAAATATCTAAAAATGATAGGGGCGTTTGAAAGATAAGCAGAGACACAATCTGTTACGAGTATGAGTGGCTCCTTCTGAGCGGACATGATGCTAAATGGAATGGCTTGATGAGCAGAAAGTAAGACACACGGAGCAGTGAAATCACTTGGTCAGGTAATGTCAGGTGGTGTGTGGGGAAGTTTATATGCTACGGTGAGCAGGTGATGGTGTCTCTGACATATTTAAAGTATATATTTAGGACTGAGGAACACTTTGATCATACACTGAAATGTCAGCTATGTACAGTTCTTCCTAACCTTTTAAAAATGTAGATATGGAGGTCTTAAATTCTCCCCAGTGCAAAAGAAAGAGGAGTTGTAATTTTGCCTTGTCTGGAAATAATAAAAATTGAACACACTAGGGGGTCCTCACTCTAGCCTCTTTTACCCTTCATACAAAAAAAAAGAACTACTTTGGGTATAAAGTTACAACTTTGGGGAGAGTCATCAAGATTCTTTCTTTCATTAGGTGTACATGATTCTGAACTGGTAAGTACTGAAGAAACACTCATTCATTCTTAACACACAGCTTCCTTTCTCTCAAGGCAAACATGTGAGCAGAATGAAAGCCACACATGCACTGGGTCGGGGAGGGAGAGGGCAGGACAGAGGGATGGGAAGAAGGAAGGAAGGAAGGAAGGAAGGAAGGAAGGAAGGAAGGAAGGAAGGAAGGAAGGAAGGAAGGAAGGAAGGAAGGGAGGAAAATGGGGAGGAAAATGGGGAGGAAGGGAGGAAGAAAAGGCAATGTGAATATTTGAAAAGCAAATATAATCACCTTCCATGGTGGGCTGACATAAATGACTCTTAGTTTGCCAAAGACAGTGTAAGTCATTGTATTAAGATATTAAAATACATTAAAACTATAAGATCATCAATGATCCTTTTTAAACATTACTCAAACTAGGTAAAGCCACTAAAAAATAATTAGATGTGTATGTTTATAAGTTCACCTCAGTCATAATCCCATATCAAAGATGTTCTCCTTTGGGCCCCTATTTTATAAATTCTGCTTGTACACCCCGCCCCATACCCTCTGTTTGCTCCTTCACTGCAAAGGCCCGGTGGGCCCCAGGATTCTCCTGCTCTGGGATTTTTTTTTTTTTTTTTTTTTTTTTTTGCGCCCTTCACTTGCACATCTTTCGTGGACTTACTGGGAGTGAAAAAGGCTTGCGGGTGGGCTGCCCACAACTGCATCTCTCTTCCTCTTCTCACCCTCGGGGAAAGCATGCTCAGGGAATATCTCTCTGCAGGATCCAGAGCGGGCTGGGCGGTAAGGGGCTGGTGAAGTTCCAGTAAGTTTGCCCAACACCACTTTCTGCATATCCTGGGGGAAAAGGCAAGTCTTGGCTGTGGGAGGGCCAGCCTCATAAGTTCCCGTTTCTTTCTCATCAAAGAAACATCCTCTCTTTCTCTTTCTTGCTTGCCCTTTCTGCCTTTTTGCTCCCTCTCCTTTCCCTCTTAAAGAGGCTTCCCTTCTTCTTCCGTGGATCTGGAGGGAGCAGGGAGCTGCCAGCTGCTATCAGCCCCTCTGTCATTTCCCTTGGTTTTCATAGGGTTTCGGAGCTGTCTGGAAAAGATCCACTTTGCCTGAGGCTTCTGGGCCTGATATTAGGTCTGGGGGGGATTCAGATGATCACCTTTATCCACCACTGAAACTAAATGTAAGAGACGAGTCAGAAAGCCACAGCAACACAGGCCATGAGATAAGACTATAAAATGTGAGAGCGTGTCACACGAGGGGAGACTTACATTAGATATTAGAAGAAATGTTTGCGTGAACCAGCACTAAAGAAGTTTGGGGGGGCCTCCATTATATAAGGACAAAAACAAAAAGAACAAGTTTAATGTAGGCTAGAGCTGGTCTAAATTTAAGTACTTGGAAGCCCAGGACGAGTCTAGATGACTTCTGACATTTTCTCTCCTCAGTATTCTATTTTTAGGAGCAGTCAATCAATCTCTTGCAGAAAAACATGAAATGTTCGTTATCTATAGTCCTCCAAGTTCACTTTGAAATTCATCCAGGTTGTCAGAAATACATCACGGAGCATGCAGGAAATAATGTTTGAAACTGGCAAAATTAAAAGTAAGTTATGTGTTTGTAGCAACAAGGTTTCTATCAGTATGGAACTAGAGGGTATCATGCTAAACGAAATAAGTCAATCAGAGAAAGACAATTATCATATGATCTCTCTAATATGAGGAATTTGAGAGGCAGGGTGGGCGCTGGTGGGGGGAAGGAAGGCGGGAAAAATGAATCAAGATGAGACCAGGGAGGGAGACAAACCAACCATAAGAGACTCTTAATCTCAGGACACAAACTGAGGGTGGCTGGGGGCTGGTTGGGGGAGGGATGAGGTGGGTGACTGGGTGATGGACGTTGGGGAGGGTATGTGCTATGGTGAATGCTGTGAATTGTGTAAGACTGAAGATTCACAGACCTGTACCCCTGAAGCGAATAATATATTATATGTTAATAAAATTAAAAAATTTTAAAAATTATTCTACACTAGCCCTATAACACACATCAGAGTTATAATCATGAAAATACAGACTGTCATCAAAGTAGAAAAAGCTATACACACACACACACACACACACACATTTCCAATCATTGTCAACAGGACATCAGAGTTGATCATAAAAGGTGCGGTTGCTAAATATTCCCTATTCCAAATTTATCACAAAAGATTCTGGAAAATTAGCACCACAATCCTGCTGCTGCAGCTGCCTACACGCCCACCCCAAGGATACAAGAAATATAGAAAAAAAAGGAAAGCATCGTAGGGTATTGAGAAAAGATTGTCTTCTGAGTGAACTTGAGCTTGTGGAGCACCAGATAAGGACATTCTCCCTTTTCTGTAAGAGGAGGAGATACCCAGAATATTCCACGGGAGCAATTTTTCTCTTGTCTGAAAATCGTGAGCCTGGGAATCAGTGGGCCACATGCCCAACCTGGAAGCTGCAGAGAGTGAAGAAAGATATTGGAGGAATTAGAGAGTTGAAAAAGCAGTGCTAGGAAAGTGCTCCTCTTAGGCTAAGACATGTGGTCGGGCTTCGGGACCTTGACAGTGGCTCCTGAGAAAGTAGAAGGGCATAAGGAGACTCCAGGAGTAAGAGCCCATGACATAGCCTGAGCATTAGAAAAGTAGGCTCTCAGAGGAGCGAGGGCAGGGCACCCTCATGGACAAGGAGTGGGGGTGATCCCTAAAGGTAGAGCAATTATGCCAACCCAGAAGAGAACACAGGACTCACTCCTTGGAGGCACAAGTAAGTGCCTCTTCCCCTTTCCCTCCCCATCACGACCATAGAGTTCCACATCACCAACCTCAGACCACTTGAAATTGGATCTGCTGGTCTGGCCTCTGCAGATAGGATGAAATCTTGGAGTTTGAAGCTTTAAAATGGATCTAAGTAGGGCACCTGGGTGGCTCAGTCAGCGGAGCTTTCAAGTCTTGGTTTCAGCTCAGGTCCTGATCTCAGGTCCCGGGATTGAGCCCCACATCTGGCTCCGTGCTCGGCAGGAGCAGGGGTCCTGCTTGAGATTCTCTCTCTCTCTCTCTTCCTCTGCCTCTCCCCCTGCTTGCTTTCTCTCGCTCTCAAATAAAGAAATAATCTTTAAAAAAAATGGATAGAACTAAATAAATGGTCATAGCCAAGATAGAATATTTTTATAAACTAAAGTGACTAAATAATCAAGAAACTGGCAGGGATATCTGAGAAGCATACTACTAGAGACAAAAAGGGTTTTCAACACAGGGGGACCCATATTCATAAAAAATAAAAATGTTCCAGAGAGAGAGAGTGTTGTAGTGTACAGTGAGGAATTTACTAATTCTTTGAAGACTCCAAATAAATTTACTGAGGTAAATACATGCAGGTGACAGATCCCAAACTTCACTGTGGGCTTAATAAACATGAAGCAAACCAACCCACTGGAAGTCAGCGTGAAAAGTTCTGAGCCAGTGCTGTTACTTCCTAACTGACTTGGGAGAGTCTCTTACCCTTCCTTGGCCCCTCTTCCATCATTGACAGGATGAGAAGGTTGCGTGAGCACCTAATCGCATGAAGCCCTTGAAGGTTTGGGTCTTCTGGTATCCGTGACTATCCGTGTCTGAGCAGACGTGATGAGTGGAGCCGAACAACCCCAATGGTGGACAAGAAGGAAGCATCCCATAAAAAGCAACTACTTCTACTATTACTTATTACGGATGGTAAGATATGTCTTTTCTGGGTTCTGACCATAAAATGTTTGCCGAATTTGATAGAATAGTCCATAGTGTTGACTTCAGGAGGTGCTATGGACTGAATGTCTGTGTCCTCCTCCCAAGTTTATAAGCAGAAGCCTTAATCCCCAGTGTGATGTTATTTGGAGGTGTGGCCTCTGGAAGCCATTGTGAATGGGATCTGTGTCCTTGTAAGAAGAGACACTAAAGAGATGATCTCTCTCTCTCTTCACTACATGAGGACAGGGCAAGAAGGTGGCCAGATGCAAATAAGGAAGAAAACCATCACCAAGAAACCAAGAAACCGTGCTGGCTCCCTTATATCAGGCTTCCCAGCTTTCAGAATATTACATTATTACAATAAAAATAAACTTCTATTGTTTAAGCCATGATATATACCCCACAGTATTTGGTTAAAGCAGCCCCAAATGATGAACACAAGAGATCAGCAGTTACTCTCTCCATTTTTGCAAAGCACCAAATTTTGTAAAGCATAAATCAACATGTTTTTCTTCCCATTAACCCAGCCATTGAACTCCTACCTGGGAGCTCAGGGCTCCTGGTAAATAAGGTCAACAGGGTTTACCGCTTTGAGCAAGTGTTTTCTGCTCTCCTCTCCTGAGAACTATGTAAATCTTTCAGTGGTAGGTTTTTTCTTCAGGAGCTTTTGTCAATTATTTTTCCTTCTTTTATCCTCACCATTGGACAAGAGATGGCTCCTGAGAACTGCAAAGTGATGCAGACCTCTTGCTTCCCCTGTGATGAGTCTCAGGATACTCCAGGTCCTGCAAAACTGACTGCATTTTCTTTCTGCAGCCTTTGGTCCCTAGCCATTCGAGATCCTTCTCTGTTAGGTTCTTTATGCATTCTTCTCGGTTGGGTTTATGTTTATTTGAACTTCTCCTATCTTTGTTTACACATTTGACACTTGCCTTCCTCAAACTTCAAATCATCCAGTGTTTCCTCACTTTTGCAAGCTGCCTCCCTTACTGTTTTCCTGCAGACACCGATACTTGCTTTCTGGCTTTCTTTGGAGCTGAAATTTTGAGTGAATTATGCTTGACATTTAACATATGCACACAGTGAATATTCAGACTTCAAAGAATGCCAAGAAGCAGACTCCTCTGCCTTCTATTGTTTAAACAGGCACAAACTCCACATTTCCTTTGGTTTTCAGCGTCAGCTGCCTTCCTCTGTGAGTCACTGAATGAGCTCGTCTTTGCTGGGGGCAAAGCAATGCTTACTGGCCCATTGATGTGTATAAATCGGAATTTAATCATGACATAGTCGTTGTCCTCTAGGAACCCAGAAGCTAAATTCAGACTATAAAGGCTAGAGGTAATGAGATTGAGCCTCTTTGCACTCTTCTAGGAGGAAAGTGAAGTATGAGTTCATAAAGACCAGAGCCATCTGAGAGGGGCTGGCAGAATTTGAAGAAAGTCCCCAGGGCACCTGGGGGTTCACAGAGCAAGAAAGCAGAGGATGGGGAGCAAAAAAAGAGACTGACCACTCCCAGGGAGAGGAGAAATGAGAGTTCTGTTCCTTCCTCACAAAACAAACACGTATTTACTGAAGGAAGCCAGGAGCTCAAAGTGAGTGGATGGGCTTCCCCAAAACAGCCTTCACGTTCCCTTCGGCTTCAGGAAATTTGATGGACTTCCTCCTGACTCTAGGCCCCTGACCTCACTTCTCTTAGAACATTAACTTTAGAAAACTCATAATTGCAAACATTTTCTTTTTTTTTTTTTTTAAGATTTTATTTATTTGGCACAGAGAGAGATCACAAGTAGGTAGAGAGGCAGGCGGGGGCGGGGGAGGGGGGGGAAGCAGGCTCCCTGCTGAGCAGAGAGCCTGATGCGGGGCTCGATCCTAGGACCCTGAGATCATGACCTGAGCTGAAGGCAAAGGCTTTAACCCACTGAGCCACCCAGGCGCCCCTTCTCTGTCCTTTTAAAATGCTGATGAATCTTCACCAGGCCTCTTGCCAGTTTTGCAACCCAGGAATTCCTGGGAGTGATCCCTTTGAAAAGCAGTCATCAAGAAAGAGGGTGCCCCTGTCTCCCAGTCTCATGGGAGGGGAGGAGCCTAACGTCAACGTCAACAATGCCATTTTAGCCAACATGGATGGCCTATTGGCCCCTGTATCCTTAAGTCCTTTCCCACTTGTTCACCCCAGTGCTCAACAATCTTCCCATTTGCCTGGTTCCAAAGGAGCTTGAGTGGAGTTTCAACAGCCAGATCATCATGGTGCACAAGGGCTGGGACTGAAATGCCTACAGTTCTGATTCACTTATAATGCAGGATAATTGAATAAGGGTTTTGTGATCTCCAGGAAGCAGGTGAGAATAGAAAATAATTAAAAGCCCTAAAAGATATGTGCAAGTGAGCCAGGCAGCCTCAGTGTCTCCTAGCTGTTAACATGATTATTCTTCTAAGCTGATGCGCTCAGACCTGGTGATTGCTGCCTCCAGGCTGAGGCACTGCCGGCTCAGGAGCAGCCCAATCACCCACAGCTAGGAAGCCTAATCAACAGCTAGCAAGGGTCTTGATGACAGATGGGGACCTGGCGGGACCCGTTGTGTTATTCCTTGTGACTGATAATCGCAGTTGTAAGCCAGGGGCCGTCATCCCCCTCCCTCTGTGCTTTCAGCCCAGGCTCAGAGAGCCCTATGGAGGCGGCATCGTTTCTTCTACAAGGCTTTCCCGGGGTAGCCAGCTGAAATTGAGGGCCACCACTTGAGTGTTACTAGGCTACTGGATGTGTGGCCCAATGGGGTGGCATGGAAACGATCAGAAGGAGAGGAGGAGGAGGAGGCATAAGAGGTAGGGGAGGACAGGGAAAAAGCAGGTCCCAAGAGGCCTGGGTCTCTAACCAATTTGCTATGACTCTTGCCAAAGGCTACAAGGATACTTGGTGCACACCAGGTCTACCCGAACACAGAGAAGGATGGTGAGGAGGACGAGGAAGAGAGAAGGAGGAAAGGAAAGAGGGAATGAAGGAGAGAGGGAAGGAAGGACAAAAGGCAGATAGAGAGCCGGTTTCCCACAGCTGGGGATCACACTCTGTATTTCTCGAAAGGCTTTTGAACAGATTCAGACGCACACATGACAAGCATGCTGTGAGGTTTTCTGGCATCTATGCGACTTTATTCCAAGAGATGGGAATGGAAGGCTATGTTTACACGAGTTTGTACTGCAAACGTCATCACCTTTGCTTTCTCTCATCACGTTCAAGGCTTTATCTTTAGAGCTTAAAAATTGTTCCTTCTTGATGCTAAAAGATAAAACACCGGTCCTTCTGCTGAATTGATTTTGACAGTTCAGCCCAGGGTAAATTCCAATAGCGTAAACAAGAGCATATATGGAAATACTCATAAAGTCAAGAAAATACTAGATAACATCGCCAGTGCAGGCACGGAGCTTCTGAATAAACATGAGCCTTGACTACCATTCTGAGACCTCTGCAGGAATTACTTTAGATTTTGCTACCTGACTGGACACGAGAGCAGTGATACACGATGAGATATGAGTTCATGGGCCTTAGGGCCTCCTTCTCTAGTGCATGGTTCTAGAATTCCGGCTGATTCCAAAGACCTGAGAACAGGTTTACACGATATTCATAAAGCAGATCAAGACGTTCCCCGGGGAGCATCAGCCAGTGTGACTTTTCAGAGTCAGTGCACAATTGTATTCTGCACAGAAGTATGCTGATGGGAGCCCAGAATCTGACCAACCTCAACACGAACAGCAAAGTGTCAGCTCACAAACCAAAGACACCTACTTACAGCCCCACTGCTCCAGCAAAGCTGTAGCTCATCCAAAAGATTACAAAGCCATCCAAGCATGTGTTACCCCCTTGAGTGGTTCTGACAGCAACGTCAAAGGTTAAAACCGATCGGAAGGATGTTGGATTTTAGTGCGTTGAGTGAATGTATCTTTAAAAAATGACATCCACGGATTAGTAGAGATGCTTTTTAGGTAACGCTCAACCTGGAAGTCATTTCCCCCAGGCAAATGCAGTGGTGACCTATATCATTCCACCCACTCTTAGTCTGTACAGCAGAGAGACCTTGGGGCAAGGGGGCGCAGAAGAGAGGATATTAAAAGCTGGTGGGGGGAAAGTAAGGGAAGCTTCAGCATTTCAACTTCACGCAACAATGGTGAAGCTTCCGGACTTGAGATGGAGCAATTGCAGACCGTGAAAAGGAAGCTTTTTCTACAATTAGCAATAAAGAAATAAGGTCTAGAATGCAAAAGGATGTGGGGGTATAGAATGGCACAGAGAGTGCTAGGACTGGTGGATCATACGGAAACAAAATAAGAAACAAAAGTGAACTCACAAGAACCAGGACAGAGAAATGCCCATATTCTGATTTTTTGTTGTTATTAAAAGATCTAAGTTATCGGGGCACGTGGGTGGCTCAGCCATTAAGCGTCTGCCTTCGGCTCAGGTTGTGATCCCAGGGTCCTGGGATTGAGCCCCACATCAGGCTCTCTGCATGGCAGGGAGCCTGCTTCTCCCACTACCATTCCCTCTGCTTGTGTTCCCTCTCTATCAAATAAATAAAATCTTTAAAAAAAAAAAAAGATCTAAATTATAAGAACCCCATGGGTAAATACAAAAACATGCTGAGTGAAAGGAAGTAGAGCCAACCAAGTAAATGCTAAACAAGTCTATTTCTATAAAGTTCATGAAGAAACAAAACTACTTCACAGAGATGGAAGTCTGACAGTGGTTAGGTTTGGGTTGGGAGGTATTGACTGGAAAAGAGCACAAGATTGCTGAGTATTCACCACACCTTGACCCAGGTGTTATATATACATTTAAAAGGAAAGAGATACCTGACTTTGGTGGATCCTATCACCCCCTTCAGCCTTTGTTCAGAGTAAGCACAAGGGTTAATTTAAGGTCTCAAGTTGGCTTTGCCATGGTGCCCAGATATAGGGTCAGATCTTATGGATGTTTCTGTGAGGCTGTTTTGGGATGAGATTAATATTTCAGCTGGTGAGGCTTGAGAAAAGCAGACTGCCCTTCATAATGTGAGTGGAGATCATCCAATCAGCTGAAGGCCTTACTAGAAGAGAAGACTGACTTCCAACAAGAAAGAGGGAATACTGTAGCAGGTGGCCTTCAGACTTGAACTACAACATTGGCTTTTTTCTGGGTCATCAGCCTACCAGTCTACCCTAAAGACTTTGCCAGTGTCCATAATCACATGAGCCAATTTCCTAAAATGAACAAACAAGTAAATACACACACACACACACACACACACACACACACACACACACACACACACATCCTATTGGTTTTGTTTCTCTGGAGAACTAGGTCAACAATTTTTATAGAATAATACCTGTGTGAGGTCTGTTCCTAAGCAGGGAGGCATAGATTCTACTCTTACTTCCTAGGAATTAAACAGAATAAAGCCATCCTTGAACATTTACTCCGATCAGTCCCATTTGGTCCTTATCATATTATGAGTCTCCATAAATATTAAGAAGGCACTCCAGTTCAGGCCCTCATTTAGTTTGAAAGATACACTAGGGAATGAAAACTGTTCACTAAGCGCTGGTATTAGAATGCACTGATGTGTTAAGCAAAACTTGTATTTAAGACATGTTTTGAAAAGTACTTTGGAAAGTACAGAGTCAATACTCTGCTCAGCTACCTAAACACACGAAATCAAACACACACAAACAGTAGAAAGGCCACCATTTGTAAAGCTTATTGGCACACGATCATCTCTCAATCAGCCAAGACTCTAGGTAATGTGCATAAATCTCAGGGGCCAGAAAGAAAGGATTCCAGCTTTCCAGTTTTACGGGCCTTTCTTCTCCATCTGTTTCTTGATTAACGGAGTAGGTTTGGCACCACTGCAGTAGGTTTGCCCTGCAGTCAGAGGTAAAGCACAGTAATGATGACCAATAGGTAGAGAAAGAAAACGGGGAAGAGGAGCGTTGGTGATACTTAGGTGAAGAGCTGGAAATCATCCATCTCTTTTAACTCCGACTCTAAAACTATAGAGAAAACTATTTTGATTTCTCTTTGCTCACAGCTGAGAACTCATGAAAAGTTTCTGTCTTTATTTCCTCATTTTGAATAATCAAGGGAAAAAATTGGAATTTTGAGCAAGTGTGCTGTGTGTGTGTGTGTGTGTGTGTGTGTGTGTGTGCGCGCACGCACACGTCTGCACATGCAGGTGTGCAGGGGAGCTGGGGAAATACCTCCATGCCGGTGAGGCTGGGCCTTCCAGGGACTCTCCTGCCACGTTCATTCTCTGCTTCATTCATTCTTAGCTGTTTGCTTTTCAGCTAAACTCCTCAGTGACTACAGTGAAAATAACCCAAAGTGACAGCTCGAGACTGGCAAAAAAACTAGTATGTGCCCATAAAAACAATTTATATTGCAGGCAAACCTGTCCCAGGATACTTTTTGTCAGTTTTCTTTGTTCAAATCCCTGTTATTTCTGCTTGAAACCACTGCTGTCATAACCATATTCTAAAAATGGAAACTAAGAAGATGAAATGGGTTTGGTGGGAATAAGGAAGAAGGGAAAGGATGGCAGGAGGGAAAAGAGCTTGACAAAATGTACCTTACACTTGTCTTCAGTCTCAAAACTTGCCCCTACTGCTGATGTGGACTGCAGTGTGTTGACTGGGGGCTCCATCGGTCTTAACCTGTGGAAGTCTCTTGGGTTGGATATCTGGGTGACCAACATGCTGTGAGCTAGCAGAGTCTATCCTGGGTGGCTTTAGTCAGGGAAATTTGATCCCCGTGCTAGCATCTTCTTTGAGATCCTGCCAACCTTTCCGTAGGGCTGTGTATGCCTCAAGAAATATGGTCTTGTATGACGCAGCGTCTCTACTGAGACATTTGGAGCCAGTGCACTCTTGAGGAAAAACAGCCTCATTAAGCTTGGGGCAGGACCATTCCCAGGGCCACCACCTCTTAATTCCTGTGCAGCTTGATGAGGAGGTCCATGAGGGAGAAGAAAGTCCTCTTAGATTCTCAGTGGTGACAGGAAGCCATCCCAAATGGACACTGACACATTTTTCTTCAGAGAAATCAAGAGAAACAAGGTTTTGATGTCTGTAATACCCAGAAAGCCATCTGTTTCCAGTCAGAATAAGTGTTGGTTTCCTCCCATTGGACCGTGGATCAAAATGTATGGCAGTCCTGTTCGAATGGGGCTCTTTTACACCCAACTGTTTCTCCGTGACAATGACTGCATACGGCATGTGTGAGGAGCACCGGGGCCGGAGGAGTGTCAGGATCCAACCACATTTAAGCCTACCATAAAATGGGCTTTCCCAGCAGCCGCAAGGGATTATTCCAATTACCCATAATTGGTAGAGCTCTTCCCGTAGATCTCTATTCCATTGGAGCAAGTATGCTGTAGATTAAAACACGCCCCCCAACACCTGACCACATGCAAAGGAAGACTACTTCAAAATGATTACCTTATATTAACTTCATTAGCATTTCCCTTTTGCCCTGCCCCAAAATGAAATTAAAAGGTAACTTCGCTTTTTAAAAATATTTTGCCATCGAAATGAATCTACCACTTGTTTGAAAAAGCTTGATGCTAAGAGCTGTGTGAAGAAAACTTTATAGATCCACCCCCTTGCCTCTAGGAACATGTAATTTTACACAGACACACTGACTGAATCAAATCTGAACATGATGATATTAGAAGCTCCAACTTTAAAAAGTACAGGTGCCTCGGGCCATTTAGCAAACAGTAAAGAGGCCCTACGTACGTCAGTGGAAGGCATGAACATGTTATACACAGTAAGAAAACAGTTGAAATCCAAAACGTCAATGTCAAACTCCTCAAGAAAATATTAAATTATTATGTTCAGAATAGTTTGTTTAAGAAAGCAGAGAAATGTATAATTTCCTGTAAAACATGTTCATCACTGTAGAAAACGTTCTGCCAAAGACTTTAATTTTTCAACATTACAACACACATAACAAACGTAATCTGGAAAAAAATAATTTACATCTACATCTGATTACTGGACTTTGGTGAACCCAGGGAGAAGATTTTAACCATGAAATAGATCTCGAATCCATTGTGGACACCCTAAAGGCCTCTTGGCTAAAGGATCACCCGATGGTAGAGTTTTGAAGGCTCCTTGCAGAGGAGGAAAAGTAAACAGATAGGAGTAGGGAAGCTTTCAATTTGCAAGTTTGAGAACTAAAGACAAGTCATTTAATTCTGTGAGTGATAGCAATTGATGAGATTGGTAGAGGGAACCAAAATACAGATAACTGGACATAGTTAATGGTTGTAAATGGCAGAGGCATGGGGCAGTGGGGGTTCTCCTAGGTTTCTGTGGGGGAATTCTAGAGAGCATTTACTGATTAGAGGGACTTTACGGGGGAGCAGAGTGGGGTCAGGGCAGGCTGGTGCTGGTAGTGATGGGGAGGGCTCATGTTCATTTTTAGACTCGCCCAGTTTGTAACACCCTTAAAACCTTAAAACCCCCAGCGCAAGGTGTGAAATTGCAGTATCAGGAGCTCAGCTGTAGATCTGGACTGAAGACAAACAGCTTAATTTATTAACCGTGATACACAACAGAGAGATGAAAGGGAGAGGAATAAACAGATGGATAGACGGATGGATTGAAATATGAAGGGGGGTGGCTAGAGAAAAAGGCTTAAGAGACAGAGACAGAGACCTGGACAGAGGTTGCTAGCAAAGTGTGCCTATGCCCCAGCTCCTGATGGAGTGCTCCGGTCTGTCACTATACATGATTTGATTTGTTTCTGACTGAGAGGCTAGTACCCTCAGACCCTGTCTTTGATTCAAAATTCAGTTTTTAATTTGCAGGATACTAAGTTCCTTAAAAAGGAACTATCGTTTAAAGGAAAGGAAAAATATTTATAAGGCTTATGAAGTGTCAATCCATGCTTTTATTGCTAAATGTCTATAGATGTAGTAAAAAAGCTTAAAAACAGTTAAATCTAGTCTTGTCACAAGGCTACTAAAATGACTTTATAGGTCCCTTTATTACTTTTTCTTCCTAATGGAGTGTATGGTTCAAAACATTTCGCCTCATAAAACAAGATTTGAAACTTCTAATCACATCTCTTTATGTTACTTGTAACCAAAATAGTTCAGAATGGAAATGGGTTTGCTTAAGAGACTGGATTCAAATGACATTTTAAATACACACACAAACACGAACACACACACACACACACACACACACACACACACACACACACCAGCTTCCAAAATAACTTCATGTTATATTGCTGTTTCTCTCGGTGTGAGTTTGATAAATCATTTACGCCTACCCTTGATGAAAAGGGACAGTGAGGTGGCAACATAATGTATTGGGTTAATAATAATCAGATTCCCTTGTACTGACATAACCCCCTGATTCCAAGGAGCTTTAAGTACCTTATAGATATTATCTCATTAATCCCTCCAACATCAGTGTGAGATGGATGGCAAATAGTGGGCTCCGCTGGGTTCACGAGAGATAGAGATGCTGATTATAATAATACATCGTGTTCGTAGAACATCCTGTGCTGAGGTGCTCAGAACATTCCACAGATGCTATCAGATGAATTGCCTGATCTGTGTAGGAGATTGGGACCCGGCAAACATCAGCTTCCTTCTGCTGAATGCGGAAAACTGAAGCGTATACGCTGTGGCTTATTCCATTTTACTGGCGGAGACACAGCTCAAAGGACTGTTTTCTCTTAAATGTGTGCTTGGGGTTCTGCAAACTTAACTGTTATTGTTATTTATTTGATACTAAAAGTAGAGAGTAAATGATAATTGACAGAGAGATAGACAGATGGACAGCCAGACAGGTAGATGGATAGGTAGATGATGGGCGGGGGGACAGGGAGACAGAGGGGTCACAAACCTGCAATTCCATTCCAACCTGAGCATGGTGATAATTACCGTATCATGGTATCAAACCAGCAGACCCAGAAAAGCAAAGACCAAGGCTCTAAACTCAGTACATTTTCAGAAATTCTGATGGACTTCATTTCCCAAGCCTTTTTGAGGTAGGCAGAGGAGAGGCGATACAAACAGCAAGGAATTTAAGAATTCAAATAATAGCCCCATGATAAAGGTTTGAATGCCCAAAGGCTTAAAACGCCAATGACTGCAATGATTCTATTTAAGGGGACAGAATGACTTTTGGAACGGCCTGATGTATCATTAAAGTTGAGAAAAGTAACCTCTCCCTGCAACCTGTGGATTTTGCTGTGACGGTACACTCCGCTTCCCCCGGCAAGAAAGCCGTTTTGTCACCTTGTACAAAAGCTGTCGATGAGGAAGAGGCCAGCACGTTGAAGGAATGTTCGGAGAGCCCGTGGCGGAAGGAGCGAGTGGGAGGTGGCATCCAGCGCACAGCGGTGGGGCTGCTCAGAAGCCGGGTTTTAAAGGGCTGTGGAGGCTTTGGAAAGAAATGTATGTATTTTTAAGTACAATGGAAATAATTGGAGGGTTCTGAGCAGACGCTTGATGTGAACGGACTTGCACTTAAAAATCAGTGGATTTTTTTGAGGATACTGGGTGGGAAGGACTCGGGGCTGAGAACAGGGGACCAGTGAGGAGGCTGTGTAGTAGTCCAAGGCCTGACAGCACTTCGAGAAGAATATTCGACAGTGAGATAGTAGAGAGAATTGCAGGTCAACCCTGCTATTTGATTAACCGAGATACGGCATTCCCTACCCGTGATAGACCACAGAGGCCCTAAATTAAATGACATAATGGCAGCATTTGCAACGTGTTCCAACAGCCACAAAAATAACGTACACACGTTGACTTGGTCATCAGAAAGAGAAAGAACAAGTTGAGTCTGTTCATTTCCAATTGTTTCTGTTCTTCACGGAAGCAGCCGAAACAAGGGTTGAGTGCAATTTGCTTCGCACACAACAGAAAACCAATAATAACTGATAACTTCCCGGATCATAACAAAGGCAAAAACACGTTCAACGTAGATAGAGGATGGGAAAAGGAGTGAGTAAGAGCCAAATTATAGGCACTCCCCTACTTGAGCTAATAAAGATGGACGCCAGCGGGCCTTTGGGTTTGCCCCATTCCTTGTGTTCCTCTTTTTAAGCGTTTGAATGTGAATGAAAAGCCAGTTCACCATGTTCCATATTCTTTACAAACAGAGATATGTACAAGGACTCCAAGAGCTAAAGTTGTATTCTTAACTCCAAGACTGTCTTTACTGCCCATTCCCACCATCACTCAGCAACTGCTTGGTTCTTACCGTGCCTACCAACTCACTGATCATTACATCAGCATAGTTATCTCTGCGAGAACACTGCTGTACCCTGACTGGAAATGTACATAATAATCAATGTAATCACTTACTTACAGGGTCACTTTTTCATTTCATTCCAGACAATAGTTAGTACAGTTCAAGCAGAACACATAAGAATGTCTACCCAGCCTGAAATCAGAAATTTAAAATGTGGTTCCGTAAAAGTAGAAAAGTCCCGTTATAATTTCAGTGTAAAAGTGAAGCTGCTGAAAAAATAAAATTAAAAAAAAGAACAAGTGAAGCTGGCTGAAAGATACAGTTGGGCTTAACATCCATAGTATCACTTGGAGCATCCCATCAAACATCAGATTTGCCAAGGAGAAGTTTCATAGTTAAAGTGTCATGAATGGGGGCACCTGGGTGGCTCAGTGGGTTAAGCCCCTGCCTTCGGCTCAGGTCATGATCTCAGGGTCCTGGGATGGAGTCCCTGTATCATCATCAGGTTCTCTGCTCAGCGGGGAGCCTGCTTCCCTCTCTCTCCGCCTCCCTCTCTCTCCACCTGCCTCTCTGCCTGCTTATGATCTCTCTCTCTGTGTCAAATAAATAAATAAAATCTTAAAAAAAAAAAGTGTCATGAAGGGAAATGAAGCCAAATCTATTTCAGTATCAGAGAAGAACCAGAATTATGTTACCTCAGAGAAGGAGGTGCTCTTATCCTCAAATATTTCTCTGTCCTTCATTAATTTTCTCACTCATAACACATAATCCCTCCAGGCAGCCCAGGCCCTTCCCCAAGACTGAAGAGAAAGAGTTTGCAGGGTCCTGTACCAAAGGCCAGGGACTGAAGCAGGGAAGAGGGAGTGGTTTGTTTCTTTGGTTTGTGTTTTTGGGTTGTTTTTTTTTTTTACGCCACTAAGTCCATCCTTCTTTCCTTAACTCTGATATATTTTCCGGCGCCGCTGAACGATTTATTACTCGGATCTGTTACTCGGCACTGGTAAAGCTTTGCCTCAGCAGGAGCTGGGGAGCGCTAAGTGGTTTATAGATTTGAATGTTGAGGCAATTTGTAAGCAGTGGGGGGAGGGGCGGCCCAGATTGGTTAATGCTCTCACTTTGGCTTTGCCGAATATGCATTTCATTTATAACCTAATGAATTATTTACTTCGGTTGAAATAATCTGTTCTTATTAAGGCACATCTGCTGATAATTATCAAGTGTATGAGCAATAAAAAAAAAATGTATTTCACACCAGTAAATAGAAATGTATCAATATGGGTGACAGCCAAGTTGAAACTACAGTCCCTCTCTGTTGTTATCTATAGTTGAAATACCTAAAACACACCTTCTTCTCTTGACATATATTAATATACAATGTAAAGAGTCTCTTAATATCACATTTAATTCACCATTCTTATTAAAATCTAATTAGAGTTCCCCCAAAGGAACAGTCTGAATTGAGTGATTAGGCTCACACAGCCCCTGAACTCTCATTATTACTAGGGGGATAAACTCATAACATTTGGGAAATATAAAATGATTTAAATTTACATCTAGCCACCAATCACATGTTAAGTATAAAATTTCTTCAAAAGAACAGGATCACAAATAAATAACTTCGCAGAGAAGATGCTAATGATCTCTTACACAATGCTCGTATTACCTCAGTATCATGGTTTTTTTCATTGGTCTTGAAATATAATGTCTTATGCTGCAGGAGTACGCTGGAGGAAGATCAGAAATAAAACATCTCTTCCTCCCTAGAGAGTAAAATTAAAATTTTAAGTGAATCTTATATATATTTTTTTGGTAGGTTGATACTGATTTGGGCCAGAAATAAAGCCACTTCAACATAATTCAGTGGGTCTTTAGGTATTCCCGTGGGACCTTTCTTTATTTGCGCATTCAGCAAATATTAAGTATTTACAGGGTACCCAGCAGAGGCTGCAAAATTGAGCAAAGCCAAGTGAGGGTGCCACCCTGCTCAGATGACCATCTAGCGGGCTGCTGGGTTCAAAGTCATGAAGCCTATGGGCTAGGGGTTACCTCAATTTTAGCATTTCCCACAGTACTTTGCTGAGTAGTGAGTAAGGCCATGCCCACACCTTGGTACGTTTAGATCTATTCCACCTTGTTTCTCCAGCTCCAACAAAACAGTGTGTGGAGGAACAAACCCAGGTGTGTTCATGTGGAATCTCTGTCACAGTAGCCAGCACAAACCCCTCTCTGTTGCCAGGAGCCCCACAGCCCTCTGCTGGGTTGCAATCACCAGGTGATGTCAGTGTTTGGTTCTCAAGCAGGAGCGAGAGCATATGCCCCTCAAGTTCTATTCCAGAAACCCAGGGGTGCTGTGTTGTAAGAGGTTTGTGTTAGTCAAGTTGAGGACAGTGGAGTTTTCTGAAGAAGCATGAAGTCTTCAAGGGTGGAAAATCTCTGGTTTATGTAAAAATAAACCAATATGGATATTTTTCCCTTCTTACTGGTCTATGGTCACCTTTCAGCTATAGTCAGTCTTACGCAACTCTGTTGTTTCCCAAGCCTGGCATGTTGCCTGACGTACTACTAGGCTCCATGCCCACTTCCATCCTTCTCTCTGCTGTCTTCACTCCTCCGAGTCATGGAGTTTCCCAGGGATCTGCAAGAACCACACCACTGACTAAAGGCACATGGACAGTCATGGTGGTAGAATCACAGCTCCCCCTCCGGCATCTCCCCAATAAGGCTCTACCCAGCAGCAATCTCCCCAAATGTCAAGACAGGGGGGAAGGCATCCTTCTTGAGACACCAATGTGGCATTCTAGGACTGCATGGAGTTTTGTAGGCAGGAGGTACCTTTAGTATCTACTATATATTTGGTTATTTCTCCCTTTCTTTTTGGGGAAACAAATGAAAATAACTGGTGTTTCCCAGGTGAGTCACAAGACAATGTGTGAAACTTTGCAGAATAACACATTTCACCTCATTCCATCAAACTGAACATGGAATGCTTGGGAAGGTCCTCTCAGAAAATCTGATCAACATGTTTGTCTCAACCTTCTGTTTAATGTTAGAGTTAACAAGGAAGGGCCTATAATCTTAGCAGAAATTAGGTGATAATGTTATGATTTGAGGTCATCAAGCCAATGTTTTCAGCCCAAGACATCAAACCAGTGTTTCGGTTGAATCTTTCAACCAAATGATTCCAGAATAGGTGGGTTGGAATTTGAAATACATGTCTAGTTTGGGGGTGTAATGGAAAACTGAAGTGACCTAGGAAACTCCCAACAGCACAGGAGCACGGGGAGGACACAGTTTATTCGCACCGGCAGGCCCAGTGGGATAATTCCCCAAAGACTGAGCAACTGACAGGGTTAGGGGTGAGTTTTTATGGACACAGGTGATGGGGGATGGTATTGGGAAATTTTCGCAGTCTTTTCAGGACCTTTTGACTCCCCTTTACCTGGGAGTATAATCTATAGGGAACTCTCAGGAGAGTGCTGAATCTCAGGAGATTGCTAATTCATCCCAAGGGGCTTTTGTAACCAAAAAGGCCCTTTGATCTTTTCTTCCACCAAGGCAATAGGAAGGGGTTGGGGCCCAAGGAGGGGGCCTCTATCTGCCTCAGGGGGGTTGTTTTGTTTTGTTTTTTAATGTCCCCTCTATATCCTCCCAAAAAACTGTGAAGTGAGGATTCCTGAAAACTTTAATTTCATAAGGCAAGGGTTGAAAGGATGTAAACAGAAGACTGAACATCTTGCCATATTGTGTTAAGCAGATATGAAGTTGGCCTTCAAGTCTTTGGTCATGTGGCAATTTCTTCATCATTGCCTATCTAACAATAACTTAGAATTAAGCCTGGCTCAGAGAAGGGAGTGATCCCTAATTTGAGCAAGGACTTTCCCTGATTGAATATTTGGTTGGTCAAATTCCAAGAATCCTAAACATTAGGGAGAGAATTCTACATCCAAACTCTCATTATATTTTCCCCCTATACCCCACGTATTTTCACCCTATAACCTACTTCTTGGGTTCACTTATCATTCCAACCACATATCATATATGTAAGCATCAGCTAATCCTGTGTCCATCTAGAGATAGAGGAATGAATAAGACAAACGCACTCCTTGCTTAATGGAGCTTTTAGATTTCAGTAGAGGAATACAGAAAAGGGGGCAAGAAATTACAAAAAGACATTTGAAAAGGACCCTAACAGTGCCGAGTTCAGCTCTTAATTCAGAAAAGCAAACCAGACCGCTTTAACAAGTTTTCAGTTTTACCATTTTAATTGAAAATACTTTCATCAATGTTTTACCAGTGAGGACTGGGGGATTTAAGGACCATGAAGCATCATTTATGGATTGTGCTTGTGAGGAATGGAGATGAAGGGGAGCAGTGGTCAGGAGGAAATCTCTAGAGAGCTCTCAAAAGAGTTGCAGACACAAAATCCATAAAGGCTTCTCTAAAAAGATTCCAGACCCCAAGGACAGGGTAGATCACCTGGATAGTTGGCACTCCCTTTTATTCGATTTTAATGCAAGAGAATGTAGGGTGAGCCCATTTCTGAAGAATGGAGATTAGATATCTTTCACCCTCCCCGGAAATTTTCCTTCTAGCCAAGTTAAGTTTGTAGCTTAAGGGAGAACTCTGCATTTAGTTTCCCAAAAGCCTTTTGTGACAAATGATAGCTGTATTAACCTGGTGGATAGGTATGCTGAAATAGAGAATTGCTGCATCTACATTGCATTGGATTCTGATTTCTTTCACTCTAGGCAACTCTGGGCTGCCTCCTTTGAAAGCTTTGTGGGCAAATTGTATCAGGAGAGGACTTTGGGTTGTTTGTTTGTTTGTTTTTAAGTCTATGGCTAGGTCTTGATTAACTGTTATTGTGACTGCTTCCTTTCCAAAATATACGGAGAGAATGATCTAAACTGTGTCTTAAGCTATGGAAGATGCATTGAAAGCAACACTTCACTACAGAAAATACAGCATTGGTCACAGAAATCCTTCCATCGGACAGAGAATCATTTACCTAAAAGACTCTTCCAGCTCATGCAAATTTTCCCCAAGTAGCTTCTCTAGTGATATTCAATCTAGCCCATCTATAGACTTCTGAAAATCTTTGCGATTATGTGTAATTAATTGATGGAATCGCTTTGTTAGAAGCTGTCAGTCTCTATAAAATTTAGTTTGTCTGATCAATATTAGATTTATATCAATAGAATGATGTTAACTCTGGGATGGTGCATCTTCCATCTCTCCACCAAGAATTTTCTGTTATTTTAACTGCTTCCGTATCATTAGAAGTCCAATCCAAGTTTAACCACATCTCTGCAAAAGACAACTCATTTTTTTCTGTACTCACATGCAAAAAAAAAAAAAAAAAGCATCAGAAATGTCAGCGTGGAAAAAAAATGTCAGTGTGGGACATAAATGTTTATATTACATGTAGTGTTTTGGTCCAATTTAAAAAGCAATATAGATATTTAAAAATATTTATGACATAAATTTTTCTTTTAAAATAACGCCATTAATTTGGATGATTTTCAGTTAATGTAGTAATCTGGAGATGTCAAATGGAATTTTTGTACTATCTCAAATAATTGTTCAAACATTTTATTCTTTCTGTAATACCATGACTAGAACATTCCTTTTCTAACAAGTGAGGAGGGAAGGAGGGAAAGAACATGGCCATGGTTTGTCATTCTTGGCGGATGGATATTAATTCTTATCGAAGAGTGTCCTATGAAAAAAATTTCCTTTTAAGACAATATTGGGATAGAATGGGGGAGTTTGCATTCTTCTGGCAATGAGAGCTTGCATGACTTTGGCTGTTTGCTTACCATGGGGCCATAGATGTGGAATACTTAGCAGAACTGTCTTAAGTCAACCCTAAAGGAGATATTTCATCCAGATAAGCTATAAATTTGCTGGTCAGAGTCAGCCAAAGGTTTCAGTGGGCATTTCCCATTCTCTTTCACGAAAACTCTGCACTTCATTTCTAAAAACACTAAATGATCATCTGATTACTAGCTTTGCAAAGATATCACATATGTATTTTCCTAGCTGTAATTGCAAACAACTGGATTTTGATTCTCATCCATAAGAAAGTCTATAGGGAGGATTTCCAGTCCAGTCCTTAACTCTACCCTTCAGAGGAGGCCAAAAACACTTTCCTCCTTAAAAGCAACTCAAAAATTATTCTTTATTATAAGGAAACAAAGACATAGTTTTTGAGTTTCTTATATTCTAAATAGAAAACATTTTAAAATTTAGTGTGCTAGTTTAAAACACCTTCATTTCTTCACCGTATCTTTTGAAGTCAGAACACTAGAGTTACACAGGGGAAAAAAATGTTTGCTTGTAAAGCTCTAAACTGATGCGAAAATGTTTCTTTTATTCACTTCATTTATATACAATCTAGGCAATTTACCAAAATAATTTAAAATGATCCATTTTTACTCTAAGGATTATACCAGAATCCCAAATCAAAATATAGAAATTTTATGATTAAATTACTGCTTTTGAATGAGTTTCATATCTAGATTGTATTGAATTTAAAATTAGTGATTCAACATTATTCAGATCAACACCGCAATGAGTTTCCTTATCACATGTGATCTATATATGATACATTTTATTTCCCCAGTTTTATTTCTTTTTAAAACCCCGTATATTCCGTCTATTCACAAATACCTAAAATTAACCACCAAGGGAAACTCTTTTCCTGTAACATCTTAAATTCCCCCTTTTACTCCTGATAAACAAACAAGATGGAAGAAAAAAACTGAACCAAATCATATAGCAGAATTATAAATGCTTGTCTCTTGAAGGCACTACCTCGGAGCCTGATTCTCAAAAACTAAAAAATAAATAAACACTTATGCAGCCGTGATGGGAATTTTCAGGGCATCTTTTATGCATGAGTAGAAATGTTCAGTGCACTAAACTTAAAAAAGAAAAATTGAGGATTTATACAAATATATAGCAGTTTAAAATATAGGGTAGGGAGCTGGGGGAGAGAAGAGAGTCCAATGAAAGTGGAGGTGAGATTACCACTGGCAGTCAAAAACACATTATCATGAAAAAGAGTGAGTGAACTCTCTGTGCTGTAATGTTCCACTTCCCTCTCTGTTTTGCTGGTGCCTATATCTCTGGCTTGTGGACACAGCAAGCTACATTTATTATCTCTGGGCGAACAAAGGGCACATGACCTTGATTCTTCATTCGTCAGACCCAGACATAACTGAATATTGGGAGATGGGGAAGGTCCTTCACACGCGAGTCAATGAAATCAAGATTTCTGGTGCTACCATGAAAGGAAGATTAGCAATAAGGTAGGAGAATTTTATTTCTTCCAAAGGCAGAGTAAGTGAGGCCACAGCCAATTTCTTTTGAGTAATGAATTCCAGGGCGGCCAAGGAATGGCTCATCAAGGTCAGAGATGAATTGCAGTCACTGCAACCAAAAGCTTCAAGTTCCTGGGGTTAAAGTTTCTCAATCTGGAATCTGTATACGGAGATCGTTCATTCCATTGCGCGTTCCAGAAATGCAGGGATTTTGTGGGTTGAAGACAAGCCAATTAGTGTGGGTCAAACATTGAAACACTGATTGTTAGAACTGAAAGGAACCTTGAAGACCACTGAGTGCCACCATCTTACCCTACAGATGAGACAACCAAGACACAGATGTGGAATGATTTGTGCATCACCAAGCACCAGAAATGTGGCACGGCCAGTGAAGGCTATTAGAAAGCAGTGGGTGAGCAGTGGAACAGGAGACTTACTTGAATCTAGTGGAGCCATCTTGATTTGTTGTCCAAATGTGTAGTACAAGTAGTAACAAGACCATAAATTCCTGTGAATTGGGACAATAGTATTATACCAGAGGAGACTATGCCCACATTCACATCTCCTTGATAATATCCATGTAAAAGGGCAAGGATTACTGAAGTCAATTCTCTTCAACTGCCTATGGTACACTTCAATTTGAAGGACACTACCAGACCTGTGTCCTAACAATGTCTGCCCCACCTGTTGGCCTGGTGATTCTAATGTCAACATCAGATCCACTCTTTAATATTAATAAATTATCTGAAGAATATCTCTATTAAAAAGCAGTTATATTATCAGAAAAATAGCAATTGATTTGATTAGCACTCAATAGCACACTAGCATGGATTCAATGATAAGGTTAGCAGGCTATCAAGCAGCAGAACCAGGGCTCAGAGGAGAGAAATTTTGATGGAAAGGAAAGGAATTTGGAAGTCGTCATAACACAGGGTATGCACCGCCGATGGGGAGCCCTGGAGACTCCAGACAGGAGTCAGAACCTTGATTCAGCCAATGAGTAACCCTCTGACTTCACACCCAGATGCTCACTTTCCCCTGTCACTTGAAGCCAATCAAGTAAATCAAAGTGTTTATGAGAGGATTTAACAAAATGAGTAACAGATCCAAAGTCACAAGGTAATTCGTGGAAATCTCAAGACACCTCTCACTAATGTCTCTTTGCCTACAAGGTCATAAGCTTATCATAACTCAGAGCGAAACACCATAAAATTTTATCATATTTTGGCTCAACATGCTCTACATGGAATTCACCACTAAAAAGAGACCTATGATTTATTAAGGTTAAAAGTAAGAATAGCGACCACCTCATACCATCCTACTTTCCCAAACTTTCTCAAAACTCCCATTCCCAGTGTTCCGTCAATAAGTACAGACTGCTTTTGAATGAGTATTTAAAATATGAACTTTAGCTAGAGCAACTTGTCTTCCCAAAGAATTTACAAAAGAAGCAATTGTGAAAATCTCCAGGAGTAAGACTGCGCTATCTTCAGAATTCCCTTAAATTTAGAAAATGCTTAGAAAAGCATTTTCTAAGCCGTAAGGTTGATCCTAGGATCTTTGAGAGTGGTTCAAGGGACCCCAAGTAGCCCTCTGAGCTTTGACATTTCCTTCCTCACAATTATTAATCACCCCAAAAGCACAGAAGAAGAGTAAGACATAGGAGTCATTTTCACAAAAACAGATGTGAAAAGTAGGAGCACAATAAAAGTTAGGTGACTGGAAAGAATCCCTAAGGGAGATGCAGGGATATTTGATCACAAACAAGAAACCCAACTGAATTCTTGAGTCATTTAAAATTTAGGCATTCTGGGTTCTCTGAGAAGAGACGGTGTCACTTACATCATTTACTACCAATGGTCCCTTCACTTGCTTAGTAAACTCACACAAATGAAGCTACTGCTCACCAGGACTCTGGAAGCAGTCCAGCTGTGAGAAAGTCCATAGTGGATCATGTTCAGTTCATACATGTCAGAGTATCTTTGCTCTCAATCCCAGAAAGACAAGGTCTTATTACAGAAGCGCTATGCACAAATTTTGACAGATGTGATTACATCCAGCAAAAGGAAGTACAGAAGTTCCAGCAAAACGAAGTATAGAACGATTTCTTCAAACTTCCAGATAGGAAGATGACGCAAGAGGAAAATAATGATAGATGATTTGCTCTTTAAGTAAATGTGAAGACACCAATGCTTTGCCAATGATTTCACTTCATATTATTTAAGTAGGACTCAGTTCTTTTAAAATGTATTTTTGAGGGCACCTGAGTGGCTCAGTTGGTTAAGCAACTGCTTTCTACTCAGGTCATGATCCCAGAGACCCGGAATTGAGTCCCACATGGGGCTCCCGGCTCTGCGGGGAGTCTGCTTCTCCCTCTGACCTTCTCCTCTCTCATGCTCTCTCTCACTTTCTCTCTCTCTCTCTCTCTCTCTCTCAAGTAGATAAATAAAATCTTCAAAAAATTAAAAATTTAAAAAATAAAATGTATTTTTGAATATTTATTGAGGGTAAATATGCTCAGAACTATATATATTCTGGAAGATAGCTATCTCCATCCCCACTGGATGTTAGGAGTTGGTGATTTTAAGTCTCAGCTGGTTTATAAATGTTTTCTCACATTTGAGAATCTTACAGTCAATAAAGCCAACATTTGGCAAGTGATGATATCTACTCTACTGGCTCAGTCCTCCAAAAAATATTTTTACCACATTGTTTTAAAAAAGTGTTTGCACTTGGAGGAACTTTTCTGAAGTTCGATCCAGAATCAGCTAGTGTGATCTGAGAACCCAAAAGAGAAAAAAAATCTATGTGCAGAAGTAATTCCTTTCCAAATGGCACCTTCTACTTAATAAATTCTCTTTACAGAGGTTTGAAATTAAATTTAATCTGTAATACTAAAGAAATATTTCACTCTTCATAAGAAATGCAGTTATAATTGCAATATTTGGGCATCATTTAAATTCACAATTGGTCCTATTCTCCTTCCTTGCCATTTAACTTATTTTAAGGAAAAAAATCCATTTTTTTATCTGTCTCTTATGGGAAATGGGATTATTCATTTTATTTATTTATGAATTCATATTCTGGGCCTTTTCTCCATAGACAATCTTTTACAAGTAATATTCTCAAATTTTAATCAACTATAACTTCTAACAATACTCTGAGGAACTTTGTATCTTATTTTTTATTCAGTCTTACACTTCTCCTATCCTCTGCAACATGGGGAGATGTTGGAAAATGGAAATAGGAAAGTTGGAGGAATTCCTTATGCTCCCTTATGCCTAGAAGATTGAACAGAGCAACAAATCTTAGATGCACTCCAACCACGAAGAGGAGAAAATGGGGAGGCAGATGGGAAGAAAGGTAGGAAGGGCAGATCAGAAGAGCAAAATCTGATAGCAAATATTCTTTACTAATGCCCTAGAGTGATCTGACCAACACACGTACTTACCTCACTGCTTCCCACTCCATTGTGGGGTGGATGGAGGGAAAAGGACCCAACGGTCCAAAAGAGTCAATAAATTAAGTGCATCTCTTTGGAAACAGGAAGACCAATACCTTCTTGAAAGTGAAAGGAAAATAAGACACAGTTCACTCTGTATTATTTAAATTTCCTCCTGTCTTCTTACTCATGCAAAACACCTGGCAAAGTATCTTGCACTTAATAGATTCTCGTTCCATTCCCTCTCCCTCTCTTTGTTTAAGTAACACTTAGTGAACATTTAGCATGTGCTCGGCAGTGACACTATAAAGATGAATAAGACATAGTCTTTGCTCTTGAAAGGTTTAGCCTACAAAGGAAGATGGGCGTTTAAACAGATGATTTGCATGCAACATGGAGTTCACCCCAGGACTTCCTCTCCCCTAGACATGTGAAAAGGCTTCATTGGGGAGAAAATATGCAGTATGGGGAAAGCATTACAAGCAGATAGAAGAGACTAACTCTAGACATATTCTCAAAGCACAGTATGATATGTCTAGAGAACCACAAGCTAGTTGATGCTACCTAAATGTAGGATTCAAAGGATGTGGAATGGGAGAAATGCAGCTTGGGTGGAAATAAGTGCAAAGTTTCCTGTCCAGGTCAATGAGGCCAGAGCTGAACTGGGCAAATGTCAGTGCTACTAGCTGAGATCATAGATGTTGCTGGAAAAGCAGGTGGCAAGTGACAATCCCAGGATAACAGCAAGGAGATACTGGCTACAGTTTTTGGACATTTTGGCCTAAGTTTTGCTTCTTCAAATATATCAATCTAGCCTGAAGATGGGCAAGCAAATCAAAAGCCTAATAGAGAAACCAGAGTTAGAGACATAATTTTGAGAACCATCTGCATATACAGAGTACTTAAAACCATGAAGTTAATTATCACTGAATTGCTGAAAGAGGATCACTTTATAACAGAGAAGACTTCCAAAATCATTTTATAAAATGTAATGAATGATTTAAAATTTTTTATTCAAAAGCCAGGGACAGACTCTAGGTTTTTAGTCAAGGATGCAGGGAGCTTGGAAGTGGCCAGTCCATTGTAACAATAAGTGAGAAAGCCAAACTGAAAAATCAACAAATCTCAGCTCCAAAAGAGAAGCAAAGTCACAGGGAAAGCAGCAGACTCCAAAATTGGAGAGACAGGCTGATAAGAGAATCAATCACAACTTGCTGGAGCAGAAACTCCCATAAGAACTAAAGCCGAGACCACAGTTGACAAATTGCTAGAAATTCTGGGTGGACTGGTCTGAGAGACAAAAACTCCAGAGCATTCCCACAGTTCTATGGATTTGCCTCCAGAAGCGCAGCCAGGTTTGCACAAAGACGATCAAAGAAAAATGCCCTCTTGCTTCTGGAAGGGGGAGGAGAAACATAACAATTCTGAAAAATGCCAGAGTATTTTGTTCTGTGTAACAAGACCTACCCTTAAGAGAAACTTTTACCAGACCCTAAACCATTGGGGTATTAGCAGAGCCGAACTGACCTGGGTGGGGAGGAAAATAGCCCAACTCCAGCCCCCCCCCAACCCCCATGGTCTGTCTGTCCCACCTGAGGAGGGAGGAGACAGAGAAGAACTTGTGACAGTCACAACCCAGAGTCACAGGCTCACTGAAAGACAGACCTAATCACAGGGCTAGAGAACACGTCCGCTCCTCAGACCCCCTCATCGCCACATCGCTAATGGCTGGTGTTCCTTTCACCCACTCTGTCATGTCCAGCATTCAACGGCAAAAATCACAAGGCACACTAAAAGACAAAAGCGCAGTTTGAAGACACAGAACAGGCATCAGAACCCGACTCAGCTATGGCAAGATGTTGAAATGATCAGATGGGGAATTTAAAACAACTATGATTAAGATGCAGGGGCTCTAATGGAAAAAATAGACAACATGCGGGAAAAGATGGGCTGTAAGCCAAGTGGTGAGAATTCTAAGAAAAAAGCAAAAAGAAATGTTAGAGATCAATAACACTGTTATAGAGAGAGGTAAGAAAAGCTCATGTGGGTGCTCCTCTTCTCCCTCCACATCCTCTTTTTATCACAACCGTCAGGGTTAAGCAAGGAGAACCATCAATCAGGACAGTGGAAGAAGGAATTCTGAGCCACCGTACTAAGCAAAGTCTGGTCCTTTTGACTGGGACAGAAAGCACCGCATCCAAGTTCCTACGGTCCCCACATCACCCTCCTTGTGTCTGCATTACACTCTGCTACCCGGAAAATTGATGGGAGGGAGGGACCAAGTACAAGCACTCTGCTCTGTGAAGCATTTCATAACTGCTGCTTGCACACTGTCCAGACGAATGACACCATCAATTGTGTGAGCTCCTACTTATTACCACTAATTGCTACCGAAAGACTGGTTCTGACCACTGCAGGGCAGCTGCTGACAAGGAAGGTGAGGGCCAGGAGGGCCTAATGGTTTATTGGGACCATTGGGAAAGTCTGTGTGGAGAATCAATTTCGCTGTAATTCTCAGCCTGATAACAGCAAAAAGTACTCGGGGTTTTCATAGTAAATAAAGGCCTCCTGAGGATGAGTCGTTAATTCCTCACAGAAACTTGCCCTTTACCGTACGTTCTTTATCATATGCTCCTGCGCATCCTCACACATGCTTCTCAGCTCCCACACGAATTTTCCAAAGCTGGGTCCCTGTAAGAAATCCCGATATTTAAAGATATTCTTAATTCTTCAATTATTTGTCTAAAGAGACCAAAGGCAGGCTTGTGTTCCCTTTTGGTGTTGTTTTTGTTGTTGTCTTGCAAGTGGACATTTTTGCATGAGTGTTATCACAAAAGGGATTCATGAAAATAAAAGATGAACCCCATGATCAGTGGCATCGCTTTCTTTTGCTAGGATTTCTGGAGAAGGAAAAGAGGATTTTAAGGTAACAAGTTATACACTACTTGCTTGTGTAATGTGTCCTTTAATGTATGACCCTCACATTTTGGAGTCCAGGAGTCTGTTGGGAATCTGTTGGAAATATGAGAATCTCTCCTAAGACGAAGGTGCATGCATACACTTCTGCTCCGAATGTTAGGGCAATCTACCCCTGGCTGCCATTGATGGGTTCCCCAGAAGTGAGAGGACCACAGGTAAATACTCCCCACTGTAAAGGATGCATGCAGTGTTCCTTTATTTACAGGTGATGTCTTTAGTGCTCTTGCCTCCACTGGGTGAGAATTTCATTTCCTCCATTTCCCAAGAGATGGTGGAAATGTTTTACAAGGAACTTGACCATGGATTCCTCCCCTCAGTGGTCATGAAAGTGAATATGATTAATTAGAAGCTGAAGTAGCTTCCTGCTCCATGTCTATTCCCTGAACCTCTCACACATTCCCACCTCTTCAACAAAGAGCCATCCAAAGCCCACCTACTCTACTCGTGAGTTTGCCCTGGGAATGACACAACTCAGACTCCTATGCCCTCCACCTCTGTGAACCCATCAGCAGCTTCTCCCTCAGTGTCCCTTCCTGTGACTTAGCTTCTCCCAGTGATGCCTACCTGGTAGCCCATTGCCCTGTGTTCAAGCCAATCTCCAGGAATCCTGGAACTAGCTGAGATCTTGGCGTCCAGGATAGCAGATATTCTCTGCCCTAGAGAAACCCATCTGCCCTACACAAGGTAACTGCAAAAGTACTCTCCCTCTTCTTTGCTGCAATGTTGAAGGTAAAGAAAATAAAGCACCAACCAACAGCCATGGTGTGGCCACTGTATGTGGAAACCCTCAAGTCTGATTCTAGGAAGTACAATATATCCAGATGGATGAAGAATTTTTTCTTCCAACTCTTTAAAAGGAGCATAAATTTGGACCTCCCTCACCCCCTTGGCTCCCCACCTCTTTGGAGGCGGTCTGGAACAAAGAGAACCCGGCTTGGCTCTGGACTCTTCCCTAAACATCCTTATGTTCCTTTATAAGGAAAAGAATTGAAAGCCTGGCTTGGTTGACGGTATGTGGGAAGATTATATAAAGAGCCAAAAAAAATTTTTAAAAACCTTTTGCATATTAAGAGCAACGCTTACAAATCTGAGCATGATTTTAGTTAGTCCTAGTGAAGAGATGTAAGAATATCGGATAAGGAAAAGATCAAGAAAGTTTTCACCTCACTGGAAGAAATGCCTTCTGCTCACCATAGGTTCTGGTGCTGGAGCCTGAAAGAGAGGCAGGAGCTGAGACTTTACCTCCTCTCCCCTCTGAACGGAATCTCAGAGAGAGTACGGTAGAAATCCCCAGGAGGGATTTGGGGAATATGCAGATCCTAGGTAGGAAGCTTGTTGCCTGGAAGAGCCCTCACCTCCTGAAAGATCCCTTGCCTCACAGGGTCCAGCATCCAACATGGTGGGTACTTGTTCAGCCAAGAGGAGGCGGCTGATGATGGAGGCCAAGTACATCAACCTGAGATGATGCAGCCTGAACTAGGGCCGGAGATCCGGGCCTTGACAGCGGTGATAAAACCGACTAGGGATGATAACAGCTCTAGACACTGAAGCAGGCCTCCCACCCTGGTCATCCTTTCCCCGTATGTGTGTGCGTGTGTGTATGTGTGTGCGTGTGTGTGTGTGTGTGTGTGTGTGTGTGTGTGTGTGTGTTTGTATTTTTTTTAATTTATTTAAGTAATCTCTGCACCCAGTGTGGGGCTCCAATGCGCCACTCTGAGATGGAGTCGCATGTTCTTCCGACAAACCAGCAAGGTGCCCCTTTCCCCCATATCATCTTATTACAGTATTTCCTTTTGCATCCAGATGCAATGTGGGAAGAGGAAACAGGAGGGAACACCTAAAGTCCTGAGTAATGAATTCAAAGTGACTAAATATTAAAACAAGGGAACCCATGATTCCTTCTAGAGATAAGGTAAGGCATTCTCAACAAGAATGGAGGTTGGGAACAAGATGAGATTAGCTATAAAAAAAATGAAGTTACATATTTGTGCATCATTTGTACAAAGCAATAAATTTCAAGTCCAATTTACTTGCAGTGTTAAAAACAGAAAACAGGACAGATATAGCTCTGTGGAGTTACTTGGGGAAAATGATACATGTATCTAAATACTTGTAAATTTCCTCAATACTTCAACTCACATAAACTCATTCAATACACTTTATTCACCTTCAACCTCACTGTAGAAGCATAACTACTACATAATACCACCACACCCATTTGGTATAATTCGTTATAGGGTATCCAGTTAGCTTGAAGGTATCCGTGAGTTTTCATTTTCTGAAGGGAATGGATGATGCTGAATCTTTACGTCCCATGTAAACCATTAGTAATATCCCAAAGAATTTGCAAGTGATGTTGAGGAATATTCAAAATTATTAAGCCCCAAGTAAGTTCCTTTACAATAACTACACAGCGTTCCATTAGGCAAGTTGTATATGTATTTTTCGAAGAAGAAAATAACTTGAGGAAAACAATGCCATAAAATAATTATCTTTAAAGACATCTGAAAAGCATACAAATGGACCTGCTAATATGTGAAGCTGAACTAAAAGCATCGCTTTTCATTTTCCACAGGAGGCTCACTAATTATTAATTTAGCAGTGATTTAATATAATAAACAGACACATACTGAAGCCTCCCTTCTCAAAATAAGTTCAAGTCTGCCAGAGAGATCCTCAGCACTTCTATTGCTCTCTCTCCACCCAGAGCATGTGTTAAAGCATGACTCTGCTCAAATAGCACATTCTATTTTTGCGTTTTGCAAAAGATTTAGACATCTTAATGTTTTCTAGTTATTTGTCCATTCATGGCTATTTCAACAGCAACTTACGAAAGGCAAGTCAATTTGCCACTGGAACCTCACCTGTTGGGTCTGTTCAGGTCTGTTCTTTGACACAAACTGGTGACGTCATGACACTTCCCTTCAGGATAATTGTCGGAGCACAAGTTGCACGTCTGTGCCATTTTGTTGAACAATATCTCAGTATTCAACCTTGAAGGGATGCTGGTCACTTAAGATGTTTCTCCAGTCATATTCACCATATGACATAAGGTTTCATCATATGTTCACACACATAAACAGTCCAATTAAATTTAAAAAATGGTATATGTAGAAAAAAATCATACTGGGAGCCATTTCTTGGGAAACTTACACCGTCATCTTCAGACATTCTGTGGTCAGAAAAAAAAAAAAGGCTTCTTTATAATCAATCTCTGCTATTATTGATAATAATACCAGTTCCAAAGCTTTCTTACCAAGACAAAAAACATTATTTTGGTTGCTGTATAATTTTGGACAAAATTAATCCGGGGCTGACTAAAACTTTGTAATATTAACTTAAAATAAAAAGTTAATTCTCTTTTAAAACTTTTCCCCCTAATTATCAAGAATAGCCTGAGGTTTGTTCTTTCCATGAAATATTAATATTTTCCATTGACTTTTTTCCTCATTTCGGAATGACTAATAAGTACTCTGTATTTTTCAAATAGTTTAATCTGAAATCTACCTTCTGAGTTCAAAAATTAATGGCTTTTTGGAAATAGTGGACCCTAGAAAAAGAGAAATGATATTCTCAGCAGGCACGAACAGCTTAAGTTGAGGGCATGTCATTATATAGCCCTATGATTATGCCTGTAGAGCAACAAACCCATGGAAGTACATTAATTTTCTGTTGCTGTTGCAATAAATTACCTCAAATTTAGTGGCTTAGAGTAACACATTTTCATAATCTTACAGTTCTATAAATTAGATATCTGATACAGGCCTCCTGGGACAAAAATCCACATTGTGGCAGGGCTCCATGCTTTCCTGGGGGTTCCAGAGGAGAATTCATTTACTTGCCTTTTCCATTTTCGAGAGGCTACCTGAGCACCTTGGCTCATGGCCCCCCATTTCCCACCTTCAAAGCCGCCATCACTGTATCTCCATGACCATTCTCCCGTAACTGCATCTGCCTCTGATTCTGAACTCCGCCTCCTCATCTACTTTTAATCACCCTTGTAATTACATTGGATTCACCTGGTGAGTCCAGGATGCTCTCCCTACCCTAAATTCAGCTGATCAGTGACCTCAACTCCCTCTTCTTAATACCTTAATTAATATCTTAAAAAAAAAAAGATATATATATATATATGCCCCCTATATATTCACCATCAATATTTTTCAGGTACTGGGTCATCTACTAATTACCATATAATGGCATCCAAGCTGCCCAATTAGATATCAATAGGTATTTAGTATTCTTACTGTACTGATCTTCCTATTGCTAATTTATCTAGATCGGGTAAGCAAAGAGAGGGAATCCTGTAGATAAATAAAATAGAAGCAAGTAGATCATTTTAAAATAAAGAACGTGGTGGGGAGGTGATAGATGGGGGACGGGGATTAAGGAGGGCTGTGATGAGCTCTGGGTGTGCTCTGTAAGTGATGAATCACGGACTTCTACTCCTGAAACCAATATTGCACTATCTGTTAACTAAGTAAAATTTAAATTAAAAAAAATAATAATAATAAAATGAAGGACGGGGCTATCATACAGCCACATAACCCAAGGCCAGATGTGTGCCACCCCCCTTCTGTCTTATCAGAAATTTTCCCAGGGATGTCAGTTCTCACAGTTTCAATGCCTACTTTCTCCCCCTTCTCCTCGTGATGCTCATTTTGCTTAGTATATTTTTGTGGGTATATTTGATCCTTTAAAATCCGTAGTGTTTTTATTTCCATGAATGGTAACTATGGATTTTATTCCGCTTCTAATTTTTTTCCTGTTCAACATATTTTTTAAAAATCTGTCCATGTTCCAGAATATTACATGTCCTTAGTGACTTCCAATTGCTTTGCATTATTCCATAGCATGTATCCGTCCCTGTTGTATTTATTCTTTCTTTTCTTTTTGAATACTACGCTGCTTTCCATGACTCTGACACTAGCATAGGTTTCTCTGGTACATACAAGGGGTGAAGGGTGGGGATTAAATGTAAAAGGCCATCTTTATTTCACTAGGCACTATTATTTATGTTCCACCCACAGGAGCCACTCTGGGATATGTTCTTACCAGGGGTGCACAGGGGTCCCTGCGATCCATAGTCTACCTTACCCTTGATGTCCAGAGATTCATCAAAGAGCAGGGCTCCATTCAGAAATGGTGGGAATAACTTTCTCCTCGACTTCGTGTCACTGTGTCACTTATTTGCGCCAAGAGGCTCACAATCCTCTGGTAAAGACAGCTCCAACAGCCTTGGACCTCATTCCTGTGATCAGCTGGAATCCAAGAGCCAGACTGGAATGAGATGCCACGGACTCCGTTGAATCAATCTATCCTTCCCCCACGTGGCCTCCATCCCCAAGCAAACTACCTTCTCTCCTGCCAATTACAGAATGAAAGTCCCATGAGGATCAATAACTGTATCCAAAGTGTTGGGGAAGATGTTGAACGCCCCCAACACACACACACGCCCCAGCTCCATACCCAGCAAGTCACAGACATCTGAGTCTGAGCTGCAGCTCAGCCAGCAAAATGCCATTTCTTAGGCTTGCTCGTATACAAATATGAAGATATGAGAAAATTTCATTCCAAGACCTTTATAGCTCAATAACATACATCCTATTTTAGCCTAGAAACTGTGAAACAAATCAGGTTTGTGAGATCATAAGATTAATCAGCCTTAAACATGCCATAAATATTTTGAGCTAGCTTCTCACCCTAACATTAATCATGAAGTGAGAATATTCCCATTTTAAGTATGTAGATAATGCTACAGCACATTGTTTCATATGCGTGAGTAACATACTGAAGTGTTTAGGAAGAAATGCACTTCTGAAAAATAAACGAATCTCAGAATAGAACAGAATTCTTCCAAAAACACCAGTTCCAGTATATCCAAGAGAGTTATCATATTTTAACAACTTATATTTTAGGATCTTTTTACCATTTACAAAACATCCTTATTTAAATAATGTCTCTGGTTCTTCACAACTCCCCTGAGTAGATACTATCATTATTTCAACGTAAGTGGCTCGCCCAAGGTCACCAGGCCTAGAATGAAGAAATTAAGACACAAACACCAATCCAAATCTTCTAAATAAAAGAGAATCCACACTCTTTGGATAGGAACCTTTTTTAAAAAATCTACTCGCTTTTATAACATTTTGGTCTAAACTTTCTGTACAATCCCTGCTTTGTACTTCCTCCATGTAATAGCAGACAACTTAAGTAATCACTTAATACCTTCTCTTCAGGATGTTAAATTCCAAAACCCAAAATATACTTTAGGCAATATTTTTAATCTTCTCTAATTTTTTATTTATTCTTCAATTTTTTTATTCACTTGGCTCAATTTTTTACCCCTCTAAACTTATAAAGGATAAAACAGGGACAGTTATCTGATTTAAAATCTAAGCCATAATTCTATTTTTGAAACATTTAAAAGCCTGATTGAGGTATAACCGATATACAAATAAGTGCACAATTTGATATATACAATTTGATGAGTGTGGACATATGTAAATACCTGTGGTGATGCCACCACAATCAAGGTGATAAACAAATCCAGCCCCTCCCAAAGTTTCTTTGTGCCTCTTTGGTTTTTAGTTGTTATTTTCTGTGATAAGAACAGGACATGAGATTCAGTCTCTTAACCAGCTTTGACGTATGCAACACTGTGTTGCTAACTATAGGTCTGTGTTGTATGGCAGATTTCTAGAACTTACTCATCTTGCACAACCAAAACCATATATCTACTGAACAACCCCCCTTTCTCCCTACCCTCTCGCCCCCCAACCCCAGCACCTACTATTGTCTTATCTGCTTCTTTGAGTCTGATTGTTTTAGATACCTGATATCACTGGAATTGTGCATTATTTGTCCCCCGCAGTGACTGGCTTATTTCACTCAGCATAATGTCCTCCAGGCTAATTCATGTTGTTGCAAATGACAGGATTTACTTCTGTTTTTATTTTAAATACAATGCTTCCTTTTGTTTAGTTTTGGTTAACTGCTGCCTATGCATGACAACGGGGAGGGAGGGGGAACAGAATGTAGTGTTACTGTGCACAGGACTATAAACAGCATATCTGTCTCTTCTTAAAAACGTATGCTTTCTATCAGGCACTTTTCCTTTCTCTAAACAAATTACAGATTTATCCTTCATGCCCCATCTACCGGGGGATGGTATCCCTCTTGACAATGTCTGACCTTCCAGGAAAGTCTGCTCTCCCTCCAGGCCGACTTCTCCGTAAAGATCCTCGTGCTCTAGACCACAAGTCAGACGACAGCCGAACCGCCAAATCCAACTCACCATCTGCTTTTGTAAATAAAACTTTATTGGAACATGGCTACGTCCATGTGTTCAGGAATTGTCTCTATATGGTATTTCCCTCTATAATGGCAGACCGGACTACTTGCCACAGAGATCACGTGGCCCACAAAGCCGAAACTACTATTTAGCCTTTCATAAGAAAAATTTGCTGGCCAACCCCTGTTCTAGACCAAGACTTGCACCAAATTCACCTGCGGAGCAATTTTAAAATATAGGTGCTCAGGCCTCACACCGGGACATTCTACTTTGTTAGGCTTGGAGCAGAGTCTAAATATACTGACTGTTACATAGCCCAAATATTGACCAAGTTTCAGAGGAGATGATGAGCCACACCCCTAATGAAGGCAATCTTTTGACAAAACTTTGCCTCCCCTTCTCTGATCCGCAGGAGGCTCTTCTCTACAACTCAGACATGCTGTCTTCTGAGCTGTTGGCCCCAAGCACAGGACAGAGGGTGATTTTGACACATAACATTCTGGAGACACCCATCTGCTATCAAGATAAAATCTGCTGCTCCTGTGGGAATCAGTATGTTGTTTCCACCTAATGTTTGCCCTCCTCCCCTCAGTAAAGGGGCCCTGTGTGTGTTGGAGAAATCATTCCTCCCAACCTTCCATCCAGATGGTTCTGGGAATAGACATCTGAGTCGGGCCTGGCCCATTAGGCCACCCTGTCCACTGCAGCTGAGTCACAGATGATGTGACAGCCAGCCAGGACCCTTCATCTCAGGCCACCGACTCGGCCCGTAGGACAATGACTGTCTACTGTATCGGTTCCCTATTGCTGCGCTAACAAATCCGCATCAACGTGGCAGCTTAAGACAGCACAAATGCATGGCCTGATTTGTTGGTCAGGAGTCTGGTGAGCTCAACTGGATCTGTGCCTAGAGATTCATGGGCCCAAATTCATGGGCCCAAACCCAGGGCTGCAGTCCTTCCCAGAGGCTCGAGGGGAGGATCACTTTCCTCCTTAGTGCAGGTTGTTGGCAGAATTCAGGCCTTTGTGGCTTTAGGATGGAAGTCTCATTTCCTTGCTGCCTGTCAGTTGAAGGCTGTTCTCAATTTTTAGAGGCCACTAATCTTCTAGATCGGGAGCTGCTTGTAGCTGTCCTGCACTTACCCCATACAGGAGGGACCTCTGACAGATGACCTATAACTCTGTACCTTCCCTGTCACTCGTTTCATTTATTTTTGTGCAACTATACCATTTATTATTTTTTTAAGGATTTTATTTATTTATTTCACAGAGAGAGATCATAAGTAGGCAGAGAGGCAGGCAGAGAGAGAGGGGAAGCAGGCTCCCTGCTGAGCAGAAAGCCTGATGTGGGGCTCGATCCCAGGACCCTGAGATCATGACCTGAGCTGAAGGCAGAGCCTTAACCACTGAGCCACCCAGGCACTCTTACACCATTTATTATTGATCTGATATCAAATTTAACTTTATTCATGGAATTATTTAAATCTTTTGAGATGAAACACAAACTCATTTTTTTTTTAATTGTTAAAGAGAGATTCTTGAACTTCTTCAACCCAAAGACAAGATGCATGCTCAGAAAATGCTAGACTCCTTTGGGAAACTAAACAAATGCTACACTCAGACCTTGCATCTGAAAGCAACAGATTCCTAGGATTACTCTGCATTTCGAACAATAACCCAACAGCACCAAACTTGCCATCCAAGGAATTTTATCGGCTTTGCTTGGGATCCCAGTCATACAATGAGATTACGTGTATAACGTCATCTCCACGCACTCCCCACCTGGTGCCATTTTGTTGTTAATGACCTGAGCAGGCACGGTGGGGGGCTCTGAGGAAAGAGCAGAAAGACAACCTTGTTTAGAGACTGCTGCTATGAATCTATCCTACATTGAGATTTGGTTCCTTGATTTTCAGGAGATTAAGAATTGAGTGGTTTGCTGACAAGTATTTCAGCCTGCTGACTGGAATTTCAGTTTCTGATTGGAGGGGGAGTGCCTACAGAGGGAGAATGTTTGGAGGTTGGTGAGGACAATGTCACAGAAAGAAACTGTTTGCTGCCCAAGTTCTATTAGGAGGAGCTGCCTGTGGCAGTTCTCGGTGTTTCTGCCGGGGAGCTGACAGCTTTTACTGATACTGTCTTCACTCGCTGGTTATCGCCTGTGCCCTGTGCAGAGCGGTCTCTGCATTCGGATAGGGTCGTTTACTGCAAGTTTATTCAAGTCGTTCCAGGCTCACAACCCACATTATCTTCAAAAGGCAATGAGTGATGGCTGAGCTTTATATACTAAGAAAACCCAGAGAGAGAAATGGAACTTGACAAGCATTGGGAAAAAGTCTGCCAGAAATTAAGGACTGGGGATGCCTCGGCCAGGGGTGAGAAAGCAGCCCGGATCCACCCAACTGGCTGCTGAATAAAAGAGAAGCAGACGAAAAACGAAGGAAAAGGTCAAAGAAGGAAACAAACAGACCCCAGACTAGAAGGAAAGCAGCTCTGCATTTTCACATGCCAAAGACTCTAATTAGAAACAAAATTGCGAACCAACCGAGATTATTAAGAACTGTGAAGAAATATACAGCATCTTGAGAAAGGGCTGCCCACAGTTTCATAAACTGTAACACAGCAAGAGCAGAGTGTGATACAAATAACATTTCCCTGGGAAGGTGCTTGAGGTTTTACTTCTTGCTTGTGTCCCCTGACGTGAACTAGGGATTTTATAATCAACCTTGAAACAATTTCAATCGAGACACCATTATTCTTCAGTGGGTTAGATTCAAAGGACGGAAGACAGACGGAAATACTAAAGCACAAATTCTGTACTAATTTTTTTTTTTTTCATTTTTGGCGGAAAGGAGAAAAGAGCTCAGATCTCCCATTGTCCCTCCTTCCCAGAAGGCTACCATTTCCCTCACGTAACCAGCAAACTCACTGCCTTCTCCATGGCTAATAATAGGATCCTGCTTCCTGTTCTCTACTTGATCTGCAAACTGCTTCCCTGATAGCATTTTTTTTTTTTTTTCAGAGAAAGCCTCATAGTGCTGACATTTATAGAGAAGCAATCTGAAGAATTTCAGTAGAGGAAATTGATATGTCCCATCCAAATCAGCAATACTCTGGAATTAAGAAAACACCAAGGGCTATAGAAAAAGAGAGAGAGGGAGAGGGGGAAGATAGGAGGAAAATTGGTATTTTAAAAATGATTTGTGTTTGTGTATTTTACTGTGAGTTTTAATGACTTATGTCAAACCGTGAGAGATTTGTCAGAGAAAATCCAACTTTAACATGGATTTTCCTCTCTGAACAATGCGTATTTGATTTCAGCCTTGAAAGTCGAGGCTGTCTGATGACACACAGGTGTAAGTTAGGAACTCCCCGAGTCTGACTGGCAAGCCCCCAAAGAGAGCGCTACAGGGAGCAACATTCCTCACAAACCTCCACGTCAGAATTTTAATTCTGGATTTTAATTAAGTGGCCTAACTCTACTTCTGAAACAAGTCGTAAACCTCTGCAGAGTTCTATCTGTGTCCAAAATGGCTCAAAACTGAGGTATGATGTCTGCAGTGGTTTCTGAGGGCTGGCCTAACAGATTACCAGAGTGCCACTGTAGTAAATTCTATGGAAATGCCTCCCCCATGAAGCACCACACCCCTGGGAAGTACCTGCTACACGTCCAGCTCACCTGTGGATGGAGCACAGCTGCTCCCCTCCAGGGCCATAGAGGGAGGGAGCACCTGAGCCAAGCTGGGCCCTCAGGTGGCCACCATGTGATTGCTCCAACTCCAAGAAAGATAGTTGGGCACGCCTCTCCCTCCCCAGGCCCACCCTTGGCAGCTTTGTAAGATACCAGCAGTTGCGTGTTTTGTTATGTGAGAAGTCAGTCTATGAAGAAAGAAAACGGAGCTGATACAAAGCAGAGCTGAGCCAATGGAGAGAGAATCCTGACAGCATGTAAGGGCTGCGTCTCTGGCCCTTCACATTCTCTGGATTCTGTGAACTAACAGATGCCTCTCACTGAGTTGAAACCGGATGCATTTGTGTTTCTGTCACTAAAACAACCTAAGAGGTAGAGACTAGCACAAATATGGTCTTGACAAAACGTTAAAGCCGAACATAAAAGGCTTTGCGACATTTTTAGGGATTGGATGTGTCCTTACTTGGAGGTGGGATTTTTAGAGAAGTAATCAAGTTAAACTGAAGTCATTAAGATGGACCCTAACCCAAAATGACAAGTGTCCTTATAAAAGGGGGAAATTTTTTGGACACTGGGACACACAGAGGGAAGGCAACATAAAGGGATATGTGAAGTAGATGGACATCTTCAGATCAGAGAGGCCTGGAGCAGATCCTCCTCTCACCAGACCACAGAAGGAACCAACCCTGTTGACATACTGATTTCAGAGTTCTAGCCTCCAGAACTGCAAGGCAATGAATTTTGGTTGTTTATGTCACACAGTTTGTGGTACTCATCCCTAGAAAAAAAATACTACAGACATTATCTATTAACTCCCCAGTAACAAGTAAGGAAACAGGTCCAGAGAGGTAAGCCTGCCCATTGTTTCAATTAATGTTGAAAGAGCTACAGTCCCGGTCCAAGATGGCGCCGGAGGAAGACCCTGAACTCACCTCCTCCACGGAACACACCGAATCACACCTATTCATAGAGCAATTTCTCAAGTGCTGACTAAACTGCTCTGCACCACAAAGGATAGAAAGGCAAAAGAGAAAAGCAGGAGAGACGAGATAGGTAATGCTGAAAAGACCTAGAATCTGAATGGACATCTCATAATTTTTTGTTCAGTGCTCATTTCCATCATTTCAGCCTAATTTTTAGCATGAAGTTTTCCCAGAGACTTCAAACACACGCTTTCCTTTCAGGAAGGTATTGAAGATGCAAATAATAAATCTGAAAAGTAAATAGATTAGAAGAAAGAAGACAAGTGCAGCCTGGACACCCATATTTATAACAGCTGTCATGATATTAAGATCAAATCTTTTAGTTAAACATTCTCATTTAAAACCAATTTACATAAATAATGAGGAGTCATTTCACAAAGAAACAGCTCAGTAAGAGAAATAAGATTGACTGGAAGGTATGCAGAACCCATCAAGGCTGCTATTGTCTACCACGACTCTAGGAAAACAAAGAAAAAAAGAAATCTCACTCAAACCAGGGAAGCAGAGAAATTACATTTTCTGAAGAGAAGAGAAACAAATCTTGAGCAGCTCAAGAAAATTTTTTTATGTCATGGGAAACCTGGATATAATTATGAAACTCCTGGTCACCTGCTGATCTGTTATTAATACAGGAGTTTATTTTTTTCTTCCCCTGCTAACACTCACCAGCTGTAGAAAGTTCCATGATCTCCCTCTATCCCTGTTTGCCAGATTTTCCATCTATGAATGCCCCAAAAATGTTAGCTTCACCTTGGTGTTTTAAGTGATATAATATTATTTCTCTTGTGTCCTGTTTTTCACAAGACGTTTGATATATTTATGTTGAAATAATCCTCTATAGTCTTCAAGAGTCTAATATAGTTCAAAATAAATAAAATAGCTTTTTATCTGAAACCTCAACTTATCTAATGCCCTAAAAACTATAGGTAGTGTCTCTCTACTCAATGAAGCAAATAGTTACTACACAAAAATTAATTTTTTAAATGCTCATGATTCAAGTATTTTCTATTTTATGTGAGGTAGGTTTTATTATAGGATTAAGCTCCACTTTACATCCTAAGAAAAGGGGAACTGGTGAATATTTTAAGACAGGAAAGAATAAGATGAGATTTGGATTTTGAAATACTATATTAGAAAGCACGAGAACAACATGTTAAATGTCCTTTTTTTTTTCTTCTTGTGTAAAATAAGAAGATCAGGAACAGCCTCCTTGTGTGATTTAAGCTACTCCTGGAGGGATGAATAGAATTTTAACTGCAGGATGCAGGAGGAAAAGGTGCAAGACATTGAACCAGAAAAGCAAAAGATACCCATGCAGAAAACTCACAGTGTGTGGCTGGAGATCAGCATGGAAAGGTAGAAAGGAACCAACACTTGAGAGCCTATCCATGATCTCCTCGACAATTTGGATTTTATTCTGTAGGTGATTTAACTCAGGAGGACTCACAAGCCAGAAACATTACCTGACCTCGGAGTCGAAGGTGAATTGGAGAAGAATAAGTCTGGAAGTTGAGTCCTGCATATTTTTTGCTCTCAGCTCTAAGTCTTCCAAATTCTAGAACCTCAAACATCCCTCAAATCTGGATGCTCTTCTCCGGCCACCTCCGGTCTGGATCCGTGTTGAAATGCACACGAAGGAAAGTCAACATGGTGGATTCTTTCCTTCCCAGTCTATACGTCCTCCCCAATATTCCCCCTATGGTGGCCAGAGTAGAACACAGCCAGAAATGTGAGCCTCCCGGACCCCTGATGGCTCCCCATCTCCTTTGGGAGCAATTCTGTTTCTTACCTCCCAGATGATGAGCAAAGGGATATAATTAACCTAAAAGTGGCAACACCAACCACTGTAGGTTCTGGCCAAACCCCTGCAGTGTAGTGACCGGGGTCCCAGCTGCCCAGTCCCTCCATATGCCTACAAGCATGCTGAGGACTTGCCCATCCTCTCCACTTAACTGGTCAGCACTGTTGGCCACACGGCCAGAGCCTTCATCTCTCCTGACTTTATCCTGGGAGGGACATCTTGCTGGGCCAGCACCAACCCAGGGAAGTATGGTAGACATCACCCAGAGAACCCCTCAGGGCTTCCTGGCTGGGCTCCTCCAGTCGCTTCCCCGCCCACAGTGGTGCCCAGAGCAAGCTCTTCCCAGCCGCAGAGACTGGGCAGAAGCGAAAAGAAACTGGAGCTGTGGCTAAACTCACAAACCTTAGAGCCAAGCTACACTGAATTCTAATCCCGACTCTGCCACCCAGCGGGTATGTGGTCTAAAGCTAACTTTACTGAGCTCCAGAGTTTGTGTTCTGGTTTGTTTTTTCTTGTGTAAGAACAGAAACAATAATATCAACTGTAAAGAAAGGTAGATTTATAAGAGATGATGCGTATAAAGAATTCAGCAGAGAGCCAGAAACAGATCATTACTGAATACGTGTAAATAATTGATATAATGAAGCACCCTGTTCTATCATCACCTGCATATAGATACAAGGAACCATGGAGAAGGGGAAAATTCTCAAGCTGTTAATGATTATCTATTAATCTATTTAACAATAGATCTACTGCTAGTTGCTTTGTTCATGCAAATGCTGTAGAATAATTCTGCCTATTTTTCTTTGGAGAGATCATTTAAAAAGATACCTTTTAGTTCTGAATGCAATGAAATTCCTACAGAATATCGGCGAAATCGTGACACGCCCCCAATTCCGTTCATTTCCTTATTGAAATAGATATAGCAATATAATACTACTGAACAAATAAATTTGCATTCTATATAAAATTGGCATTACTCCTTATTATAAAACAAAATAAAACATTTGCCATTGCAAATGCAAAAAATATCACAATATTTATACAATATTGTGTATGATATACACAATATTTATATAATGAACCCCACTGGACAAAGTGTTGGGCTAGGAAAATGGGTAGTTCTTTAATTTGGGGTGAATAATTTACTTCTTACATGTTTCTTTATTTCAAACAGGACAGGAATGCCAGCCATCCGGGCATTGTTGATCCCCATTTCTGATGACACTTCTGGAACTGTCTTCTTGTATAATCCATCCACCTACTGCAACTTTCTCCTGGGGTCTTCCCTGACAAGCTGATGCCACAAACTTTCTAGCACTTTCCAGCAATCATCTGAGCTATAAATTACAATCATAGTTTATCTCTTATTCCACTGAAATATTGTGAGAAGCCATTACATGGATGCTGTTTGAGTTCTTCATGGACAGTTGCTATATATAAAGAAAAATTACTAGCTTTGTATTTCAAACATGGCAGACCAACAATAAAGAACCAGGCACTTTCCTCTGACATAAATGCCTGATTTATCATCTCTCCCCTACAGCTGCCCAATTCAGTCCTTTAGCCTTTTCTAACTGAATTTCACTTTTCTACATAGATTTAGCCTTTCCTATCTGAATGATCTTTGTCCATGGGTAATTTAGATCTCTCAGCAGATGTCACATAAGCCTAGCATGAATATTTTTTTAGGTGCAAGTTAAATTTGTGGCAGAGCATATAAAGGCCAATGTTTCCATTAGACTTTAAATGGTAAAGAAATTACCACCATATCTTTTGAATAAATAATAGCACATGGTTCCCAAGGTTTAGTCATATTAGAGTTCTTGAAAGAGGAACCCTTCGGTCAGACATATCAGTTGAAGAACATACTATTTCTATATTCTTCATGGTAAATTGCCATGTCTTTGCAGCATCCTTTCCCACAATAGCAGAGCACAGTAGGGCCAAATGAAGTACAAATAAAAATCTAAGGGAGATGACCCCTGTTGGTTCATGCACAGCAGCATGAGTCAATAGTTGCAACTTAGATGCTTGGCCAACGGTCTCTGTTAGCTATCCTTTACCTACCAGCTAAAACCCAAGTTCCTTAGTGTGTGTTATGGACTACACTCTTTTGTTCCCCCAAATTCATATGTTGAAATCCTAACCCACAATGGTATAGTATACCGAGATGGGGCCAATGGGGCAGAGGTGGAGGCGGGTAATAAGGTCTTGGAGATGGAGCCCTCATGATGGGAAAGCTGTATCTTGGTTGTTCCCTCTCTCTCTCTCTCCCTTCCTCCCTCTTTCTCCCATCTCTTCCTCACTGTCCTCACCTTCGGAGGACACAGCAAAAAGACAACCATCTACAGGCCAGGAAGAGGGCATTCACCAGGCACTGGCTCATGCTGGCACACCTGTCTCTGATTTCCAGCCTCCAGAACTGTGAGACACACATCTCTGTTGTTTAAAGTACCCAGTCTGGTATTTTGTCACTGCAGCCCAAGCTGACTGAGACAGTCTAGAAGGTCCTTCGTGATAGCCCTTCACTGCCTCTCCTCACTGTGCAGCTTGAACATTTCAAAGTTTCTTGAATAAGCCAGATTACTGAAAAAGGTGTTCGCTCCATCTGGAATGCCACTGCTTGCTACCTTTCCTTTTACGGAAATTCATATCCATACTTGGAATCATAACGCAAAAATCAATATCTCTGAAGATCTCCCTAAATTTCTGAAGACAGAGTCAGTCCACCTTCTCTGCTCCCATAGCACTTTCACAAAACTCCAACTCACTCCATTATATAGGAAAAATAGTTACTTACAAATCTATCTTCTAATGTGGAAGGTGAGCATATACATTGAAAAAAATGTCTTATTACAGAGATATTCTTTTAGAAACATATTTGGCACACAGTAAGTAATACATTATTGATTGATTAGGTAACTGGAAAGGTAGGACAGATGGATGATAATAATTATTCATTTAATTGACAGAAGAGCAGAACTTTAAATAAGAGATTTAGTACGCACACAAATTGTGATAAAAAGAAGGGACTTGTTCCTCGTTGAGCTAAGCACACAATGCATACTTTACAATAAAATTAAATTGGATAAACATTCACTGAGCGCCTATCATGTATAAAGTCTTGAACAAAGAATGAGAATCGCAAAGAGTAAGAGTGAATTGTCTCTAAATTCATGAAATGCACAGACTCCTGAAAATAAATAGAAAGTATTAAAATAGAGCAGGTTTTCATTTTGGCCCATCATGTGTGCCATATATGATAAAAAATAATGTTCCTGAAAATGACATGCACAGAAAATTCAGAACCTGTATTATTCTAATTGATCTGCTCAATGTGTAACATTTCACATCACTTTTTCTTAGACTAGCTCTGAATCACCTTTAGTGAAAACGACTACTTAAGTTTAACTTCTTTCTGCCTTCACTAACTCTACAAGATAGACATGCTCATGTGAAACAACTACAAAGAAAGGAGGAAAAGGAAGCAACTGGAAAGATTATAATCATCCATGAACTAAGTAAAATATCAGGAGTGGGATCCACACAGGTAGAGTATTTCAATGTATAAGGCAAAACATAAAATAAGGAGAAGAAGAACATACACTGTATGCAATATACATATTGCAATATAATATAATAATATACAATATTATTACTATATAACTATTATATATTATATGTTATGTATTAATTATATAATACATAGTATTATATAATGCAGTATAATATATATTTTATATACATATAACATATGGGATAATTTGTAAGTTTCCTTTCCCATTTCTGGCTAGGTCAACTACAGGGGTACACACATCTTAGAGGAAGACTCAAGTAGAGAACATGATCAATTGCATGTGTTTTCAGTATTTATTCCAACTTACGTCATCTTCAATGATAAGAGCGAGTCCAGTTCTGAGTTCAAGTGGAGAAGTGTGTAAGCACGGATGTCGTCAGAGGGAACACAGTGAAATGCAGCAACATCCCGCCGCTCGTGATAAATCACAGAACATGCTCCATTTAGGGCTCTCTCTTAACCACCTGTCACCGTACCCCCCACAAAATACTGATGCAGCTTCTAACATTAAGTTATATTAAAATAAATAAAATTTTAAAATCAATAAATTAATCCTTTAGAAAGAAAGAGAGAGATAGCAAGTACTCCTGTAATTTTACTATTGAACTGAGTTTTCATTTTAATTCTGGAATTGCTAAAAGACAAAGCAAAAAGAGGACTATATTGTAATGTATTCTTTCTGCCTGATTAAAAGGAATAAGAGATATCCTAGAGATGCAAATTATACTCCCAGAAAAACAGGCACTGCCAAACAAACTTAAAAATTCATCACGTGAGCCCTGTAATAAGAGACAATAGATGTATGACAGATACTGTCATCCACTGCAGTTTTGCAAAAAGATCCAAAGAATCCTACAAAAAGGGTATTCGTTACATGGATGTTGCATAAAGGCCAGCTCACTGCAGTTTTCCACCTCTCCTTTCAGGGGCAATATTTAAAATATTTAACAACTAAATGGCACAGGGCTCGGTATTGGTGCAGAGTCCAAGCACAGCCCTGCAGTGTCAAGGTCATTTCCTTTATTTGCTGGCTCAGGGGAAATGCCAGGAGTCCCAAGGGAAGGTCTTTGATTTGAGAGCGTTCCCTCAGGGGGCTGAGGACAGCGATTATTTATACACCAGTGTACGAGTATTTTTGTATCTTTGCAACCATTATAACCATATCTGCGCACACAGCTCCGCGTGTTAAGTCGGGAGTGCGATACAAAGCACTACCTGCCACCAGAGAGAAAAGAAATCATACGTTAAAAAAAAAACTCTTTGTTTGAAGGTGATGGCCGGCTGTGATTTCAGTTCAGTGTGCCGCTGCCAATCATGTTGAATACCCCCACGCAAGGATGTGGTTATGCAGTTTTAAATAAAATAACATTTTGCAGGAAGCAAAGGTTCACTGACTCCTTCAGTTTATGTCAGAGAGCAGCTCAGGATCCTGACTTGGAGGTGACAGGTGACAGGTGGCAGGTGGTGGTGTCGTCGACTAAGAATATATGTCCTCTCTTCTCCTCATTTGGGTCAAATGAGCCACACTGATGAATAGCTAGGCACTATCCCTGTTGCACAAGTAGCTCAGGAAACTTGAAAAGATCACTCTTTCAGGGAATCAACTTTCTATTTAAATCCCTATGAAGTCGAGCTACATTGAATGTAAGTGACTTGGGTTGTTCATTTGCAAAACAATTAGACAGACACTGTTATTTGATTTAATCTGACACTTTACGTTAGTATCAGGCAGTGACATTGGATGTCATTGATAGCAACTTGAAAAAAGAACAGCCC
>CM053616.1:39307902-39383344 GCA_028646535.1 Procyon lotor | reverse complement strand
AATGCACATGCTATAAATACAGAGGAGATCACTTGCAGGTAAAAAGAGAACATTTATTTTTGATTTCCAATAAAAAGCGAAAATCAGGGGCGCCTGGGTGGCTCAGTGGGTTAAAGCCTCTGCCCTCGGCTTAGGTCATGATCTCAGAGTCCTGGGATCGAGCCCCGTATCGGGGCCTCTGCTCAGCGGGGAGCCTGCTTCCCCCCCTCTCTCTGCCTGCCTCTCTGCCTACTTGTGATCTCTCTCTCTCTCTGTCAAATAAATAAATAAATAAATAAATCTTTTTAAAAATAAAAAGAGAAAATCAATGTATTCCAAGACTTGATGAGTCATTTCAGTTACTTGCACTCACTTGCTTAAGGATGGGAGTGAAGGTAGGTGAAACTGAGCTTCCACTAGTAACTACTGATGAGGAGAGACTGAGTCTACAATCCTTGATCTGACTGCTTGGAGTAGTTCTGGGAAGTTCCCTGAGGAAGAGCCATGCCTGGCATGGGGTCAGTCCTGAAGTCCCCGCTGGACAGATCCCTGCCCCCCTGTGACATTCGCTGACACTTCCAAGACGGGTTCATAGACAGAAGAGCTCCATTGTATTCTGTGTATTTAATTAAGTGAAATAAACACCACGCTTGAGTAGCTTTGTGGGTGTTGAAGAGTCACATAGAACAAGCTCATTACTTTATATTCGTAAGCCAGAGAATCCTATCATGACCAATGCCCCCATCAAAAAAAAAGGTTTAAGAAAAAAACCCTGAAAACTAAAAGTTTGAGTTAGCAAGTGAGCTATCTTATAAGAATAATTAGATATTAAGCCTTCCTTTAAAGCTCTATGTTCTATGTCAAAGCAGGGCTGCATTATAGGCAGACACGGTGACTGACTCAGGGTCCCAGACTGTAGCTAAACATTCTTTTACATCAATGCCCAGAGCAACGCGGAATGTCCTGGAATTTTGCACAACTTTAAACTTGGTGTCCTGAAATGCTGCATGTGCCCTAATAAGGAACTGCGGGACACATGTTTTTATGCTATTTGACAGACTTTGTCATGTAAAACGTGTCACTAATGACTTGAAAGGACAGAGACCACAAAATCAATCAACTGCAGTCAGAAAGGAGGATCCTGGGATCTCACAAAACCACAGACGGCTGGCTCTGACTCTGGGTGCGGAGTTCTTCCCGTTCTGAGCTAAACCCTCTCTGAAATCCTGAGGCCGGAAAAGGAAGGGTAAATCAAATGACTTCAGGTGATGAGCTAGCCAAAGACTTGTGTTTTCCCAAGAGAGATGATTTTGAGGCTTAGGCTCAACTCTGTAACTTCAGCCTCTCTTCTCTCCCCATGCCTGATCCTGCCTCCAGGATTCCCTGCGACTCACTCTTGAACCCTGGGCCTACTCTCCGCAGTGTTTAATCGTGTGGATATGTCTGGCTCCCCCACCAACCAGCCTGCGTGCCTCTAAAGCTGTGTCTCATGCACCTTTGAATCCATCACAACTCACCTGAAGTTTGCCACGAGCTCAGGGCTTCATAAATGGTGTTTTTTGAGGCACCTGGGTGGCTCAGTCAATTGAGTGTCTGCCTCTGATCATGATCTCAGGGTCCTGGGATCGAGCCCCACATCGGGCTCCCTGCTCACAAGAAGCCTTCTCATTCTTTTCTCTGCTTGTGCTTTCTCTTGCTATCTCTCTCTCTCTCTCTCTCCTTTCTTAAATAAATAAATTAAATATTTTTTAAAATGGTGCTTTTAAACAAATGTTTAATGTCACAGATTCAGAGACCCTACATACATATGTGAGATGTGGCCATATTCAGGGAACACATATCCCTGAAAATAGACAAACAAAAAGCAAAACAATGTCCCCAGGTATACTGTATTTAAAACAGAAGAATTCCTTACTCTTCTTCTTAAAAGTTTTCATCTCTTAAAACAGAAAAAGTACAGGAGTGCTTAGTGATAGGAAGAAGGTGAAGACTGAACTAAAGAGACAGAATATCTTTTCTTCTCCACAATTTGAATAACCGCCCTCAGTTTCTTCTCTGCCCAAAAACCCAACTCTCCCTCCATGCATTGGATGCCTGAGATCCTTTCTCTCTCCAGTCCTCTTCTCCTTCCTTATGGTGCAGGAAACTTCAACTGTCCTTGTCACTCGACTCAGTGCCGAGAGCCTAACAAAAATAATTTTGTCAAATTAAATTAGAGGCACGCATAAATTCAGGGAAAAAAGGCCTGGGCTAATCTAAGCCAGTTGTATGCCAATAAGAGGACACATTTAAGGATGTCAGGTCCTGGCTTTGTGCACCCACCCACACACGGAAGAGCCGGAGATGCTTAAAGTCCTCCTTACTCACATTTATTGTTTTGTAGTGTTCACTGAGACTCGCAATTTACTGTTTTTTTTCACTGGTAGGATGGAAAACATCTGGTCTCACCCTCTGGGTATGATCAACCTTCACATATTTGAAAAATGTTGGATAACCACTTCAAATTCTCCCTTTAAGATAACTAACCTAAGAAAACAATAACCCTGTTTGTTGTGTTTTGTCATATTTTTTCCCAAATTTGAATGCCACTTACAATGTGTGCGATGAACTCACTTCGAATTTTCTACTTCTCTTTCAAGATGTAGAACCAAGAATTGAATGCCGAACTCGGGGTCAGTCAACACTAATTTAAGAAGAATTATCCTCGTTGCTGTTGCATACTGCACTGTAGGTTATACCTCCCATTATCATGGTTGTTATGATAATAACAGAACTCACTTGTGGTTCTCAGTGTTCTGTAGTTTACTGCGGAACCTCCAAGCATGGTTGAATTTATAAAGAGTTCACAAGCATACTGGGAACAGGAGCACTAGCTCTAAACTCTGAATGTTGATGTAGAAAAAAGCCTTCAGTTGATTGATTTACTTTCAACTTTTATATTTAATGAACTATTTTGAAAGAGAACTCTGCCCGTGTGTCTTCACTAAGTAGCAGGTAATAAATCTTGAATTATTCAGTGGTTAGCGTTCATGACTTCTTGCAGGCCGCCATCTTGTCCTTTGGCTCCCATACCAACCACACCACATGCAAAAGAGAAAGAGGTAAAGCGGACAGGAATACACCTTAATCAGTCAGGCTTTTTGTTTGTCAGCAACAATTACAAAGGTCAAATGTGCCCAGTAGAAGGACAGACATTAGAGTGAGATGAAATTCTCTTGATTAAGAATGAAGTTGGGGAAAAAAAAAATGAAGTTGAGTTTAATCTTTCACTAAATCATGAAATAAAACAAAACAGATTTTTTTTAAGCTATGATAAAGAAATATTTCTGTGGCTACATACTTTTTCATTAGTATTCAATATTCAGACTCAAAATAGCATTATACTTCTGATAATAGAGTGCTTGGATTGTTGTCTTTTTTTTTTTTTTGCAATCTAAAAGCTCCCTCTTCTGACCATGTGACGTAATTCATCATATGTCCTATTTACATTTTAAAAGCTCTTGTATATTCTCCTAAGAACAAACAAATCTGATGCGATACAAAATACAGTTTGTGCCTAAGCTTTGACCTGAAACAGTGGTTTGTTTGTTCTTTTAAGATTTTACTTATTTATGTTTTAGAGAGTGACAGAAAGAGAGGGCAAGCAGAGGGGAGGGAGAAGGAGAAAATCTCAAGCAGACTGTGCTGAGTGCCAAGCCCAATGCAGGGCTCGATCTCTCACGACCCTGAGAACAGGACCAGAGCCAAAATCAAGAGTCAGATGCTTAATTGATGGAGCTACACAAGAGCTCCCTGAAACTGTAAATTTTAAGTTAAGATTTTTTTTCTCCAAAGTTATAAGTGGTATTTCTAAAAAAAATCAGAATTCATTGTCTTGAGTAATAATTCCAAGCTGTTTTTCCTGCAAATAATTGTGTCCCTGAATCACCAGTCATGGGGCAAAGCCCTTGGTTTTCATAAAAGTAATATAACTTTATATTACATAAATAAAATTTTAAAATATACAAAATGAATTTAATTCACAGCACATTGATTTAGGTATTAGAGTCTTTAAAAATATATCTTTCAGGGTTGCATAATATTCTACGATAAGTATATACCATAAACTCTTTAAATAATAACTTAAAGGTGCATAGATTAGTCCCAGTTTCTACCATTATAAGTAATAGTGAAATAATTTATTTTAAATAAAAATTTCCAATTATTTATTAAGAAAACAACTTAGAAAGGATTTCTGGTCCAAATCATAGAAATATTTCTAAAAATATTGGAGACTAACATATCTTTCTAAACTCCCCTCCGGAAACATACAAATTTATAGTTCCATCAACCATGTGTAGTAGTTCCCTCCATGTCCTCAACTATTCTTAGTATTTTCAATATTCACCAAGTTCATGAATATAAAAGGTTATTTTAAAATTATATTTTATTAGAATCATGTAAAAATCTTTCCCCTCAAATTTTATTTTGTGATGGGTTTGTTTGTTTGTTTTTTACAGTAGGCTCTATCCCCAACATGGGGCTCAAACTCATGACCCTGAGATCAAGAATCACATGCTCTATGGACTGAGGCAGTCAGGTGCCTCTCCCCCTCTATTTTCTGACCACTACTATTTTTACTTCTTTATAAATCAACTTTAGCTGTCCTTTAAAAAATTTCCTAATAGGGTGTTCATGATTTTCTTATGGATTTTAGGAGCTCTTTGTAGGATGATTAAAAACTTGCTTTCTGTGCTTTTGCTCCAATTTACTGTGCTTTATAACATAAAGACGATATTAATATGCCATGTAATCAAATCACAGTCATGTATGGATACTTTTACGAGTTCCAATACAGTTTTAAATTCCACTCTCACATCTTTGATTTCCTCAAATTATTTTCCTTTTCTTTCGACTTTCAAATGGCTTGTGTTTTACTTCAGCCTGTGTGTTCTGCATCGTCTTTTCACTTCTTATATAAAAGCCCCTCTTGTCTTATATTTTACTGAGATCATAAAGCCAGTATTGCCCAAATATAATTTATTTCCTATAGTAAATCTTTTCAAAACCAGCTCCTTTCCTGGATATTGAGTCCCTTGTCCCTCTCCTTATTCTGAGCTGTAAAATCTTTCCACGGGCCTCCTGTTGGCTGTTTTCTCTTTACGCATCCTTGAGAGAGGAGCATCTCTCCCAGCCTCCTGTTTGCACGTAAACAGAGGGGGAAGGATTCTCCTTGTGTCTCCTCACTGTCCATCTGCTTGCTGTTAGAAATCTCCTCTCAAATTTTTAAGCTCAGGAGATTTTGTTTGTTTGCTTGTACTTAAATTTGCTTTCCTGGTTGAGTGAAACCAGCAGCCTAAAAGAAACGAGGAGGAAGTCAGAACCGTGGGCAAGCAAGCTCGGTGAGGTCTCCACCCCATGTGTCCAGGGATGGAGGTCTGTGTCTGACTCTGTGTTCACTTTCATCTCCACAAAGGGCCCGCAAATCCAGCTTCTCCTTAGGAAGCGGCTCGTGCTGAAAATTCTGCTTTATCGGGGGGAGGCCCTCTGCCTGGAGGAGAGCCTTGCCCCACTCTTTACTCTGTTCGTGGAGCCCCGGTGCATGAGAGCCCCAGACTCACTCATGGGAGCCGCCTGGGATGGCTCCTTAATTCCCAGCAGCAGAAGGAACTCTGTAAGCAGGGCCTTCCCTCTCTGCCCACAGTCTACCCTCTCGGCTCCAAATTGAGGACTATCCATGGAGTTCTGCAGGATGTGCTCTCCTTAATTGCCAGGTTTGCCCCCTCTTCCCAGAAGGGGACAAGGAGCCAGCCTTCAGTGTCCCCCGCAATCGGGCCCCAATCGCTCACTACCCAACAGAGATGCTTTGCAGTTTCTCTCAAGTGATGGGCTCTCCTCCCTGGTTATCAGGAACCACAAACAACATTGGCTCACTTTGATTTATATCATTTCGGCCATCTTTATCAAAATGCTCATCTAATTTTCTCCCCCAGTCCGGGGCATATCAAGGGATGTGCACTCACTTGGCCCCAAATCCTTTGAGCTGGAAATCATTGCTCCCTCTTTGCAGCTAAGAGTACTTTATTTTTATTTCTCACCTTTCAGGGGCACTTCTCTCACCAATTCCATTGTAAGTTCTTAGAGGGCAAGTGGAGTGATCAGCTTCTCCTGGTTTGCCCAGGACCTCTAGAGAGTTGACACAAGAGGACCCAGGAATCACCTCTGGCCTAGACTGGGTGGTTGCCCAGATCAAGGCCAAGGTAGGCTGTATCTTTAAGCCTCTCCCTGACACCCATCACCTAAAACTGCTGGCCCAAAGCAGATGTTAATGAGGTATCTATTGACGAGTGATTTTCCTTGCCCTAGACCCCAAGCACATGTTTATAGGGTTAAGGACAAAGTTTATGGCTGCTAACCAGAGAAGCTAAGCAAATTAATGAGCACATAAGCCTATTCATGTGGTGAAGTTGAGAACTTTTCATACTAAGTAACATAACCTGGTTCATGATCTCTAGATACTTACAAATTAAAAGAAACCTCATCACTGGAGAAGTTTCAGACATAATTACAAAGAGTAGTATGGCTAGAATGATTCCTCTAAGACTAATATTTTCAGAAAATAGCTATTACGCCATTCAGTAGATATGCAAAATCTGTTTCCAAAAGCACTCGTGCCCCAGGCTGCCCTCCACAGCCATTTAAAATATTATAATTAATTACCTACTCATTGTGTAATAATGTACCAACTGTGCTTCGAGACATGTTCTCTGTCCTAAAGAAGACTTTATTCAGAAGGAATTGTTGAGAACTGTGTCTGTTTACTTTTTCCCTACGGCCGACTCAAAATCACCCCAAGCCTGGTCCTCATAAAAATACGTTCTGAACGTTACTCATTTCTTAAATTATTTAAATAAAGAGAACTAGTCTTGCTTGCAGCATCACAACTGCCTTCGAGGCTCAGTGAATTCCATGAAGTGGAGAAAATCCATTTGAGTCCTTGGTGGAGATCCACCCAAGTACTGACCGCATTTTGGGTCTAATGGGATTCTAGAGGCATCCAAGGCCAGGAAAAGGGGAAAAACAAAAACAAAAACAAAAATCTACCATCCTTAATTTGAAGAATCAAATAACTCATGGAGGTTTTCCAAACCACAGCAACGTGGCAGTGGGAAAAATCAGGAGAGCCCTAGCGATCATGCATTTGATGCCAAAAAAAAAAAAAAAACAACACTAGAAACCAGAAAAATCTCTTGATGAAAACAAAACCTGTAAAGAGATGGCAAAGGAGGTGAAACTGATGTCAATTTCCTGTGGGAATTTTAGCTTTTCCGAACATATTCAAGTTTCCTGAGGGCAGAGATCGCTCCTTATGAACTAAAACCATTTTGTCTTTCATACGTCAGTGCTTAGGAAGTGGTTTGGTGTGGCAAGAAAAGAGATTGAATTTAGATAAATACCAGTCTCAGAACAGATGTTCTCTACTCGGACAAAGATATAGAGCACAGGGAGAAAAAGTCATTCGGAAATTAAAATTAAAAATCACGTATTGATTGTGGAGTGACTAATCATTGAACCACGCTACTGATGACTGTGCCATCTGTCCTCAGAAATCTCCAAATACAGCCGCGGGAGGGCTGAGTGTGCTGGCACAGAGCCGAGCACCAGATCCCAGGTCGGCACACGGGCTCTGGCGTCCACCCGCCTCGTGCACCTCCCACTAAGGCACCTTCCGCTGAGTGCCCTTGGGACTTCTGTGACCTCTCTAAACCTCAGTTTCCTGGTAGATAATGAATATGCCTCCCTCATAAGGAGGGTATGTGGAGCAAGAAATGCCTCGTTAGAAGAACGAGGTTGTGAGAGGTATCACGACGTCCTATTATTTGACTCGTAGGACTTGAGTCGGTGCTTGAAAGTTGTCCCAGTTGACCTCTAACGTGTAATGGATCCATGATATTTTCTGTTAGGAAAGAGCGCACTGAGTGCTTTCTGCTTCCAAACACTTAGTGATGGGAGGTAAAAACTCTTCCACCTCGGTTTAAAGATAGCCCTCCAACTGGTCCTCCCTTATTTCCTGAGACGTTTGTCCCTGTACTCCCAAATACCACGTCTCTGTGTCTCTCCCAATCCAGATAGCTTCTTCGTTTTGCCCCCCTCATGCCCTGTTCGTTTCCACCATGCTCTGCACCCCACTATTTTTTTTTAAATTTTATTTATTTGATAGAGAGAGAGATCACAAGGAGGCAGAGAGGCAGACAGAGAGAGGGAGGGAGAAGCAGGCTCCCTGCTGAGCAGAGAGCCTGATGCGGGGCTCGATCCCATGACCCCGAGATCATGACCTGAGCCAAAGGCAGAGGCTTTAACCCACTGAGCCACCCAGATGCCCCTGCACCCCACTATTTGCCCTCTAAATTTGCACCATCTTGCCCTGTGCCAGGTATATCCCTGTTGGCTCTGAAAACTCCACTCCCTGTTCTCCCCCAGTCCTGACTTCTGCAACTGATATTTCTCAGGCTACACTGACAACCAGCTTCCCGCTGGGGGTCCTTGCTCACCGCAGACAGCCCGTCCCCTCAGCCCCAGCAACACTATCTTCCCTCTTCTTCCCTTTAGCCCTATGGCTGGTCCACTCCCTGTGGATGCCAACTTCCGGGCTGAGTTCTTTTTTTTTTTTTTAGGATTTTATTTATTTATTTGACAGAGAGAGAGAGAGAGAGAAGGAGGAAGGGAAAGAGAGAGAAGTGGGAAGAACAGAGGGAGAGGGAGAAGCAGGCGCCCCACTGAGCAAGGAGCCCAACATGGGGCTCAATGCCAGGACCTTGGGATCGTGACCTGAGCTGAAGGCAGATGCCCAACTGATTGAGCCACCCAGGCCCCCTGGGTTGAGTTCTTCTCCCCCCCTTTTTTTTCTCTAGTTGTGTGTGTGTGTGTGTGTGTGTGTGTGTGTGTTAAAATACACACAGTATAAGATTTACTGTCTTAACCACTTTTAAGTGTAGAGTTGGGTGATTTTAAGTCCGTCCATATTGTTGTGCGGCCATCACCGCCATCCATCTCCAGAACTTTCTTCATCTTGGAACACCAGAATGCTGTACCAATAAACACTAACTCCCCTTTTTATCTATTTAGCCTTTCCCAAGACTTTTTCAGCTAATTCTCCCTGTTTAGGATCCTCTCTTGATGCACCTGGTATAAGCTCTGTTTTCCTGATTGGGTTCTTCACCTTCAACATGCAAGATTTCTGAAATCTTGTGTTATTTATCTGAAATTAATCTGAAGTATTGGATTATTGATCATTATATTACTGTGTTCTTATCTGAAGTATGTATTATTTATCTGAAATTAATCTGTATAATTATCTGAAATCTTGTACTATTATCTAACAGATCGTTGTTGAGTATCTGATGAGGGCTTGGTGCCAGCAATACAGAAATAAATAAGACACAGTGCTGTTGGCGTTCTCGAAGAACTTACAATCTCACGGAAGACAGGCAAATCAGATGGATTACAATCTCGTATTTTGCAGAAGCACATGAGCTCTGGAAGCAAAGCACATAGGTGTGAGTCCTGGCTCTCCTACTTGCTGGCTCTGTGAACATGGGCAGGAGCCTTTCAGGAAGGACTTCATGCATTTGGCTCAGGGGCCAGACTAGGTGGTGCTTTTTGCTCAACGGGGAGCTATTAGGAAGACCGACAAAGCAGGAGCATTTGGGATGCATTAGGACCATCTGGCCAAATGCAAGGCTTCATCTAGAAAGGTACCACCATCAGGCTGCAGGCAGGATGAATGAGGAGATGGGGGCAGGAGAGTTTCTTAGCCAGAAGGGAGGGGAAGGGTTGAGAAATAAACAACCAACTTTCTGATCAGTTATGAAGCCTTCTGTGACTGTTCCGGGCCAGCCTGATCTCTTCTCTCTGAATCAACCTCACCTGTGATACTCATTTCATTGTCTCTAATTCTCCAAGGCGTCCATTCTTGCCCTCCTCTCCTCCAGATTCAGTGATGGCTTCTTAAAAATAAAAGCAACAACTTAATCTTTTTCTATCCCCCAGTGTTCTTATAGTATTTCATATATGAGGATATTTAACAGATTTCTTTGAGGACTCTCATTCTTCAAAAAATGCTATAGTACCACAAGCCAGATTGAGTAATAATTCAAGAATTTAAGAAGATGACTCTAAATTTTTATCTCTCAAAAAATAACAACTTACTAAATATTAATTATAAAATGGAATAAAAATGCAATCTTACTTTTGAGTTTGATCTTCTATGGTTTCAGTTAAATCTTGCTAACCATCTTGAGTAATAAAGAATTAGTAACAGCTTGGTGACTTGAATTCAGAGACCCAATTTGATTAGATTTTCTGATTAATATGACTAATGTTAACTATGCAACATGATGCATAATAATATATCAAACCCCATTTTGGGGTTCTCTTAACGGAGGGCTTACTGCATGATTAGAAAATGAAAAATGCAGTTTTTCAGGATTCACTTACTGTAAATTGACTGAAATCGAGTGGAAGAAAATCCAAACCTATTTGCCTTATTGATGTTATTTCCATGTATATAATAATTATTTCTTAATATCGATTTGAGAAGCTATAATTTGTTTTCACAATTAATCAATGGAGAGCAAAATTTGAATCAGAGTCCTTCTCGAATAATCCCATAATTACCACATTATAGAGCCTTCTCTTTCTTTTCTCTCGCTAGCAATTTTAGATTTCTGTTTCCTACTAAACCGTTTAGCCTGTTTGGAATTCACGCGACATTTTACATGGAAAGAAGTGTGAAATGCCACTTTCCGTACTGCTTCCTTATAAATTATTCATCCCTGCTGTTTATCAGGCAGCTTCTGCGCTTAGATAAGAAGTCACCTCCCGTGTGCCGCACACATCACAGGGACCTAAATAATCAAAAATAGTGTGTAGCCTGCTAAGAGAGCAAGGAGAAATTCCAAGCAAGCACAGTCTGGGATGAGACCCTCCCATTCTGGAACCAGCCCCACTAATCTTACCTGACATGAATAATACTATTTAGCTTGCGAAGTGGATGGTTGGAGAAAGATCCACGCTCTCAATAGGAGACAGGCAGTAGAGTGTAAATGTTCTCTACCTTGATGGGTAGCTTTATTGAATCAAAAAAATCAAATGAAAAATCATTGTCATCCTTACAAGTGGCCTTACAAATTGCCAAAGCTATAACCATTAAGAGGATCTTCTTCGTCTTCTTCTTTTTTTTCATTTTTGAAAATTGGGGCAGCATTCCTGTCTATGTTATCCCATCACCCACTTTCTTTTCTCCATGGCTTTGTAGAGCCCTCCACCATGGTCAGGTTTGATCTGACTTATATTTTGATCTAGAATATCCATTTTCCACCAACTTATGATAATAAATCCATTGATAATGTTCAAACACTTGAGAATTTAGAGAAGGATAATTTGGTCTTAAGAAGAATGACTTCAGGTTATCATGATTTTAAGTGTTGATTACTGGTAAAAGATCATTGAACTAACTATAACATTTCAGGGCCAGCTCAACTCTCCCCTTTGAGTAACTTTCTTTACTACACTAGATTCAATTCTACATTTTCATACAGTTAAGGTTAGTGTCTTGTTTTGGGCAGAGGAGTGTACTCACATCTCTCATTGTGCTTGTAAAGTGATTATTTATTTATCAGTCAATAAAAAGCATATGTTAAAAACTTACCCTGTACCTGACAGCGTGCCAAATGAGATGCTATGGTAAACTGAAAAGAAGCTTAAGATACATGTTGGAGTGTCTTCTAGAAGATACCCTCTGTTCTAGCCCCCTCAGTTTAAGGACAGCAAATGCATAGACACAGACTAAAACAGCTTCCCTAACTCGCTAATGACAGAGTCAACACAAGGATTCACATCTCCTGTCCTCGAAGCTATAATCTTTCCCACTTCTTCAAGGAGCCCGCATTCTGTCTGAACAGTTAAGAATTACACACATGTAGAGATCAGAGACACATGAAGCTAAATTGGGTCTTGCCTAGATCAATCAGCCTCAGCCAACCTCAGAGGTCTATGTTTGCCCAGCCAAAATCAGCAAGAGCCCTCGAGGCAAACCCAGCCTGGATGGGATGAACCCAGCAGATACAGGAGAAATGTTTGTTAGACTATGTCCCTGAGCATTCGTGCTTGTTTATTACTGAGCAAATGGTAATTGATACACCATGCAAGGTGTTGTTCAAATAATGCCATTCTCCTCCTTGTATAATATATAAAATATCCAAAACTATGGAGCCCCAAAGAAAGGAAGTCTTAACATTCTACCTGTCCACTGTGTCTCGCTTAATGAAATGGATACTATGAGAGTACAAAAGAGAGAAAACATTATTACCTTTATCCGAAGGAAGGTGACAATTACGTTGATATTATATGTCATACATATAAGAAAAAATGACAAGTAAAGTTACTCAGCTATTTCAATGTAGAAATTGCCTTTCCTGAATCATGATTTATATATAAGCTGTTCCTCAACAGGTTAGGAAAAATAGGAAATTCACTTAACGGTAAGAGAACTTTCTTAAGGAACACAGGACATCAGGGAAGAAAGTGTGAATAATTCAGGTATTTCCATTAACAACCTGAATGTTGATCCCGGAGCTTCAAGGACTCTGCCCAGCCCTAGACTCCCTCACCGGTCCTTGGAGACTAGAGAAGCCCAGCGCAGGCCATCCCCTGTCTTTGGAAACTTGTCTGGAAACAAAGTTCCCATCTAAGAAAATGAACTTTTCCCCTCTTTAGGTAGGACACTCCAGGCCAGTCCTAACAGATGAAGAGTGTCATCAAGTAAGCTTATAATTGTTTCCAAAAAAAAAAAAAAGTTACTCTGAACAAACTCTCCCAAAACCTGTAATGAGAGTGGGGAATTTAGGAAGAGCTCTAGGAGATGCCAAAAAGTAGGATGCTCTTATGCTCCACTAGAAGAGAAGCGGAATCAACAGGGAGATGAGGCATTGCAAGCAGGCCTGTGCGCCTTCTCCCTAAGTACCCGGATGCATGTCAATGCCATTCTGCTCGTTAGGAAGGACCCACATTTCCAGACAGGGCTTTTGCCCACAGGTCCCATCTCTGGTGTGGTTGCCCGTGCTGCCACCTAGGATTTTCCTCTTGGTCGTTTATCTCAAATTCAATAGCATATACAACAGACAAAAGATTTTAAATAGATACTGTTGAGGTGAAGACCAGGAGGGATGAAAATTTAGAAGAAACATGACTCCAGGAAATCAGAAGTGTCCAGCACACAAATGGAATACAGGCAGTGGAGAAATTGGGGTATTCAGGTGAGGTTTTTTAAGAGCCATCCCTAAGTGGACCAAAAACTCCATTAGCGGGAAGAGGGAGCGTGTGGCTCCTGTCTGTGGTGAGGAATGTCTAGTTATCACCGCTTCTCTGGCTAAATGGCCTCTAGGTCATTTTATAATTATTTATAAAGAGAGAGAGAGAGAGAGGTGAAGGGTAAAAATAGAAAAAAAATAAGGTAGAGTGACAAAGGGAGGGCAGCTGGCTAAAAGGGTAAAGGTAAAATTTAAGGACAAGGGAAAAGAAAATGAAATGGAGTGAAAAGGTTAATGCCAACGATGGAAACAATAATACTAGAAAGTACAGTTTTAAGAATCGAATCACACATGGCTTAGGAAGTGGTACATTTTTCTATGGGGCTAAAATAGACACCTTTTTTCTTCCAAATGTGTTGAAAACAAGAATTTAAAGAGAAGAAAAAGATGTAAAAGAAGGAGCAAGAAGCCTAAAAAAAAACAAAACAAAACAAAACAAAAAAACAGATGAGGTTAACTGAAGTAGAAGTGGAAAATAAATGTAAATAATCAGCATAAAGCAAGGGAACGGGAAGTTCTAAAACCGTGCTGAAAATAAAACAGAATCAAGCTGTGAAGACACAGAACATACAGGCCATGCAGGGAGGAAGGAGCAAAACTGGAAAAGCAGGCAGGGATGGAGGAGGGAATCCCAGATTCCTACGGAAGCCAGCTCCAGATTCCGGCTTAGGCTTCATGGAACCCTTGTTCTGTCTTTGCTGAGACAAATCCTTCCCAAGACCTCAGCGTGGAGGCCTCCCTGCCTCTCAGCCCTCACTGTGTCCATACTGTCTTTTCCCCCAATGTCTCCAGAGGATAGGCTCACCAAAACACACATCCTATGGGGTCATGTCCACTCAGAGGGGGCACCCCTCTCCAGCTATAGCCCCCGCTGTTTCTCTTAAAGGGACCCCACAATCTCACATGATAGTTTCCCAGCTTAGACTTCTCAAAATTTGACTTCCCAAAAACTTAACTGCTCAAATTCTTTCTTTTTAAGATTTACTTATTTATTTTAGAGAGAGAGTGTGAGAGTGGGGGGAAGAATGAGGGAGAGGGAGGGAGAGAATCTCAAGCAGCCTCCCTGCTGAGCGCAGAACCCAACACCGGGCTCCATCACCCTGAGATCATGACCTGAGTCAAAACCAAGAGTTTCGAGCTCAATGGACAGAGCCACCCAGTTGCCTCCATTCAAATTCTTCTAACCTAACATGTATATGATTCACTTTTAAATTACTCAGGAATGAAATTCAAACAAGTATGTTGAGCAAAGGCCAATTACATTTAACAACAAATAACTATCCTTTTGGCAGCGAATAAATCCAGGTCATTACCAATGTTGTGATCTTTGAGAAATATTTTTTCCTTTTGACTGTTGGTTTATGCAGATAGCTATCTCTTAAGAGCTCACACCCCAACACTACAACCTGATTGATGCCTGATGAGGGGACAGTCACATGGCTGTATTTCCTTTCTTCTTCTTCCCATCTGCTCTGGTTCTTGGATAGTTTAATCCTGGCATTAATATTTTAATATAGGTTTCATTGGGGTTGAAATGAGCATGAAGACTCACCAAGATCTATCTAAAGAGAGTCTTTGTGTGAGTTAGTTTTGCTGCATTAGGATTCTGAGATAGATACATTCTATTAGCGGAGTCTATCTACATCTGAATCAAGGGTCTTGCCACAAGGCAATGTGACATCGGAACTTGGGGTTCATCAAAAATAGCTATTTGGTTCAGGAAAAATAAAACATCTCTCAGCTTTTCAGTTAAACCAAACTGGCTCCTCTTCTCCAGATGGATTATATTGAATGAACTTCTTTATCTCCATCTTCCATACACACACACACACACACACACACACACACACACACACACACAATGCATATCTTGAGACTAATTTCTTCATCTGTACAATAAAGGAATTGGACTTGATATTTTTTCTTTTTCAAAAGAAAATATTTTTATTTTAAAAATAATTAATTGCTGTCATAGGAAAGGAAGTTTTAAAATAAGATTATCCTCTCAGCAATAATAAATACTGTTAATATCCTCATATGAGTTCTTACAGGCATGTTGTGTGTATACATGTATACAAATATACATAGTATATATTTCAAATAGTCTATTACATATTCTATTTGAAAACATCTTGTCTCTGTTGAGATTATCCTTTAATTTGATGAACCACAAATTATACAAACTAGCTTTAATCAATGGACTTAAAATTATTGTCTGTTTTCTGCTTTATGAATAATTCTGGGATGATCATCTTTGTATAGATATCTCTGAATATTCATTCAATTATTTTTTAGAATAATTGCTTGTGAGTAGAATTTCTATTTCAAAAAGTATGGATATTCTAAATTTTAATATGTATGAATTTTTAATCATTTGATCAAGATTTTTAAATCCCTTGAGTATTTTATTGGGATCTCATTGAATTTGTAGAGTAGGTTAATGAGAATCCATTCATCCATTCATGTAATGAATACAAATTGAGTGCTACAATGGGACAGAGACACCAGCACAGCAAAGGAAAAACCAAAGAGCTTTCCCTATGACACATTTGCATGAAAGAGTCAAAACCAATAAACAAACAGATACATAACAGGAAGTCAGAGTGTGGGCAGTGCTAGAGGTTAAATGCTCTGAAGAAAAAATGAAGCAAAGTAAAGATGATAGGGGTGATACCGTATTTAAGATGATTAGGAAGGTTTCCGAAATCAGTATTGATCCAGACCTGAAGGACGCAAGGAAGGAAGCCAGCATGTTTATCAAAGGGAAAAGGCAGGAGGCAGGGAAGAGGCAGGAAGAAGGCACGAGGAAGGGAGATGAAGAGGACAAGATTAGAGAGTGGTCAGAGGTCCCACCATGAAGCACCTTTGGATAAGTGGCAGGGGATTTTACTGAGTGTCAGAACCCACTGAAGGATTTTGTGCATTCCACTTTCTTCCTGAAGTAAAGTATGCTCTCCAATTATTGTCTTCTTTAATGTCCCCCAGTAGAACATGTTAGCTTCAGTTCTGTCTTAGTCAATGTTTTATTAAATATTTTAAGGAAGAATTTATTGTCATTATTTTCATAATTAGTATTTTAGCTGAAAAAAATCTTACAGGCCCCTGCAATAGTTAATTTTAAGGTTCTATGAACTCGGTGCCATGCCAGTGATTCATAAGTGTCTGGAGATCCATACAAACGTAAATGCTTCTAGGGAGTTCTGGAGAATGGTCTGGGGTCGCTTTTACTCCTGGTCCCCTCTAGTAACTTCAGAGATGATACAAGGATAGAGTCAAAGACATTAGAGTCAGAGTAGTACCTTCTGGGACAACTGTGCCTCCACCCACCCACCTCTTCCAGTTCTCTGGCTTCTGTGTGATTTGGCTCCCAGGCCCTTACACCTGTCCTGAATTCAATTCCATACAGCAGTGTTTTCCAAAAAGTGGACAGTGAGATCACCTGGGCAGCTTATAAAAATTACTTCCCTGATTCCATTCCTAGTGATTCTGATCCTAAATTTCTAGATTCTAATATGCGACAAAATTGGGAAAGAATATCCAAGACCAACCTTAGACCTGCCACATTCCCTCAGATCCAGGATTTCCCAACACTATGCTAACAGTGATCACGACAGACCTTGGAAAGCAAGTGACCAGAGAGGAGTTGTTCAACATGAAAGGGTCATACAGTTAAGTCCTTGGTTCTGAGAAAAACAAAATGCAGATGAACTCAACATCTGAGTTTAAACTAGGCCCTCATCCATGAGTAAAAGAAAAATAAACCTGTGTTTTGGCTTACCATCATCTTTATATCTTTACAATTTTCCAGGAAAGACTCTATGTAAAACTTAGAATATGATGTGGATGGTTCCACAGCATATTGGAAAGGCTATGCCATGAAGTGATGCTCCTATGGACAGACCTTCCCAAGAGAAAGGAAGTAGTTTGGCTTAGTGGAATGAGAACGAGTTAGGGTGACAGGGACCCAGTTTCAAATCTCTAGTCACTTAACTTGATAAAGGCTTGGTTTAGTCAGCTTTAAAATAGAGAAATAGTACATCTGTCTTTAATACAGTTACTTTGAAGACCAAATACAAAAACACATATTAAAGTTTTCTATTAAGGGCTAAACGTATACAAACCATTATCTACTTGGGTTTCTAGAAGCTATGTACCACTGGTTCAGGAGAGTGTTCATTCTCCACATCCATCCTTGGGATAGAGCCTTCCAGACATTCAAACCTTGGCTGAAGGACGCTTCAGAGCTAAAATTCCTCCACATAATTTAAGTTCACAAAGCAGACGTCAGCAAAGACTGAAATCTATTCATAACCCAAGACAGATTTGGTTTCTTTTCACTGAGTGCTGCCATCATGTAAAAATAACATGAAAAAAATAATAATAATTAAAATTAAAAGCCATTGGGAAATAACGCAGTTATTTTGTTCATACTCAGAGCAGGGGACGCCTAGGATATCTGCACCCTGTGAGATAGAGCCACAAGACTTGTAACCCTGTCAAGGACCACAGAGAAAGTACAGAGAGCAGATGAAACAGGAAACTCAACATTATTATTTATTCAACTAGTGGTTATCAAGCTGATCACATACTATGTGTAACATATTATGTTAAGCACTGCAGGGGATGTAGAGAAGCTTAACCATCAAAGAGCTGACATTCGGAGTGGGAAAACGAAGCAGACATCTGTGAACATTTAGGTAGTAAAATGACAGGCTGAACAGCAGTGATTCCAGAGGATATCATAACAGAAGCAACAATGAACATGACTCAATACACAGTGAGGACAGGAAGAGACCACTCTGGCTTCTTCAAGAGATGACATTCAAGTGTCCCATCTGAGTGAAATTTGAAAAGGATAGTTTTCAAAACCAGGGGGAAATCATGACCCTCATACAGGCTTGAAATGAATACAGGGTAAAGATTGTATTTAGGAAAACAGTCAGGTGGTATAGCCACTTCAAAAGAGAAGCAGAAGGAGCACAAATTTACACATAGTAAAGGACTTGAAATGAATTTACAAATTGGAAGCAAACTGACTTTGTCCATGGAGTGGGGGAAGTCAGTTGAACCATCAGACAGAATTTTTTTTACATGTGTATAAACAAAAATTATTTTGCATTGCTATCCTTCACAGTTGTCAAACGTATTCGAGGAAAAACAGAGACCCAGAACCTCCACAGAATCATTCAGATGACCCAGAATGTGCTCAAAACATGCTTGGTTTTCCACTGAAGCAAAAAATTTTCCCTACCAGGCTCAGTCTAAATCTAAGCCATCTTTCCCACACTTGGTTTCCAAGAGTGACATTTATTATGAAGATATTACTAAGATGAGACTTATTAAGGGTTATTACATATTTGTACCATACAAAATACTTGAAAGGACTTTAGTTAGTAATTAACCATTACTAACTAAAGTTAGTAAGAGCTACATATTTGTACCTCAGTATGATAAAGTATGATCTGAACTATATTTATTGAAAGAACATCTCATCTAATGGAATTAAATACGAAACAATAACACGTTATTACATATAAAAATTTCAGACATCTGTAAGATAAAGTTCCCACCTCCATGAGAAATCCTCAAAGGAATCAAAATGGTGGCTTCACTAAAATGTCTCAAGATAATTAAATCATTCAGTAAACACTATTTTCAAATTCATGCAAAAAAATACATCTTTTCAGAAAATTCTCTTTTGACTGCTTGAAAGAGCTTCTCTTTAAGTTTGTTTTCTAACAAAATATTTTTTATCACTGATCTTATGCTCATTGCCTAAAGTAAGTATATCTTGATCCCTGAGGAACCCAATGTTGAGGACCTTATATTAATTCAAATCATTTTTTTCTCCCAAAATAACAGTGTGTGATAGTCCCCGAAGTAGAAAGTGTATGTCCTGCTGAGTCATATTCTCCCTAGTCACCTTGTCTCCTGCTTCTCTTTTTGTCATTTAATTACAAGTCTAGGCTCTACTAAATATAGCGTTTGGCTGCTTTTACCTCTTCTAAGGGTTATAGGTGATTTATAGGATGACACTGACATAAGCTGGCTGACTCACAGGTATCCAACTTTCAGGCTGATGCAATAGACTCTTTTCTGGGCTCTCAGCCCGAAAACCTGGTAGGATTGATTGCTTTATGGACAACTCTTATGAATTTCAAAATAATGTTTTCTCCTAATTTTCCCTAAACTTAAAACTGTATCCTCAGGAGGCATTAAATCCCAAGCTTAATTACAAACTCACGAAGGTTGCAAAGGTGCTGCTCCCGCGGAAGGCCAAGTGATAGACTAGTCAGAACCTAAAAATAGATCAGCCCTGCCTTCATCCCTTCCTGCCACAGGTCTAACTAGATCAGCCCTGCCTTCACCCCTTCCTGCCACAGGTCTAACCAACTCCATTGCTGTAGAAAAGAGCACCTCCCGGTGAAAACACAATGGATAAAGGCCTTCGTTTACCTCCATACTCGCTACCTCTTACAGAGCCGGGTTCTAGAAAACATTAGGAATACGCTACACTGGAAGCGGAACTGCACTTCTCCATAGAAGCTGGAAAGTTTGCTCCTGGTGACTGCCTAGTCCTTAGTTCACAGTAGCTGCGCATGCGTGCTGCCAGGATGCAGCCGCTGCGGCCGCCGAGCAGCAGGGCAGGTGGGACTGAGGCAGCCTGGGGGTCGGGCTCCTCTGGGTTCAGTCCCCGCGACCCCACAACTCTCTCTGTTCCTTTGAGCCCCAATTTGCTCATCTATAAAATTGGAAACAAGCGTAGCTGCTTGACAGTGTGTTCTGCAAAGGATAAAAATATATGGGCATTCAGTAAGTTTTAATTTTTTTTTTTTTTGCTTTCCTCCAGCAACTAAAAGTGATAAGCACAAAATCACAGGCAAAGGGGTTTCCCTGTGGGCTCCCACAGCGCCAGTTCTTCATCTAAGGTAGGCTGGGGAGTGCGGGAGGAAAATGGAGTTTTTCTTGGTCACTTTCAGGCTGACCCAGCCCCTGATCCCCTCCCATCACTCTCTCTGAAGGAGAAATAGCTGCTCCTGGGGAGGAAGAGAAAAAACAGCCCTGGTGGTTCAGGTCAGGCAGAGTGAAGAAAGGACACCCTTGGGAGTCAGCAAGCAAGGACACCCAGCTTCAAATCTTGACTCCTTTACTGACTTTACTATCTTATGATCACTTTGAAGCTTTGTTCTTTCATCCTATAAATAAAGAAAATAATATCTTTCTTTAAAACTGTTGTATAGATGTGCACGTATTGCATGGAGCACTGGGTGTGGTGCATGAACAATAAATCTTGTAACATTGAAAAAATAAAATAAACATATTTGGGGAAAAATAAATTAATTAATTAATTTAAAAAAAAAACTGTTGTATAGATTAAAGAACATATATGTGCCAGAAGTATATTGAGCTCTACTTACGTGTTAATACACGTAATGTATTCACGTAATGAATGTATTTCTCTTCCTCCCAGACTGTGACTGTTGTTTACTAACGACTGCCAAATGTTACTTTGAAAATAGGTTTATTTCCAAGAAATCAGGTTGCATCAGGAAATGATGAGGCAGAGGAGGAATGAGAGGCAGATGAAGAAGATCAGCCTGATGCTTCTCCTGTGGTGAAGAACTAACGTGACTCAAGGAGAGAACTGGGCTTTACCGTGGGCTACTGGGTGGTGATCTCCCAGCCAGGGGAGCGCCCTTCCTGATGGGAGTGTCTTTGTTTTCCCCAGGGGCTCTGGCCTCCAGACAGGCTAACATTGTGAATTACAGTGGGGCTCTGGCCAGACCATATCAGTTCCAACCTCCAAGAGAATTAGTGACTAAAGGTACTAGCTGGACCTCCAGGACAGCTGGAGAGTAAAGTTTGGCCATGCGGTCAGTGTGTGATGGGCCCCAAATAAAACAAAAGGTTCAGAAGAGCTTCCCTGGCTGGCAGTGCTCTGTGTGTGTTGCCATACATCATGGCCAGGAGGAGGCAATGCTGTGCAGGACTCCTCAGGCAGGGCTTGACGAGAACTGCACATTCGTACCCCTCCCGGACTCCGCCCCATGCAGCTCTTCCCCTGGCTGACTTTACTCCTGACTCTACTCCTACAACTATAACTAGGAGTATAACAGCTTTCTGTGAGTTTTCTGAGTCCTTCTAGACAACTCTCAAGACACAGGGTGATTTGGAAGCCCCTCACACCCACAACTGGTGTCAGAAGAGAGAGCGGTCTTATAGGGACTATTCCCTCTAACTTTGTGGTTGGTCCAAATTCCTCGTGCTTCTAAAAAGAGGAAAAATGTCACCAGGGAATGTCAGCCCCATCGGCACAGAGCTTTTATTCTTATTCAACCATTTCCGGATGAGCAATCCTTTAGGACTTCTGTGTGATTAAGTATCATGTCTCTTTGCTGATCAAAACTCCCCCCTGCCACCACACTGAACAGCCTTGCCGTGGAATAGAGGGCAAGCACCCAGTCTGTGAGTATTCCAATCCCAGCAACGTAGAGTGTGTGCAGATAGTTTTAATCATGTGTTTCTTTTTTGAGCTTACCAGTTCTTCTCATATAAATTTCTGGAACTGATCCCACTTGTTTGATAGAGAATTTTTCACAGGCTCTGTACACCTCTGACACTGAGTCCGAGGACCCACGTAGCTGAGGCATCCTTGTAAGGAATGTGGTTGGCAGGGCACATGGTCCCAAGCCAGCCCAGATATTCAGGGTCGGCCCCTCTCGCTGGCTTGCTACCAATGTCCCTACTTATCACTCATTAAATAAAATCCAGCCAAGTAGCTCTCGACAGAAAGAAAGTGACTTAACAAGTGGAAATTTATTTCTGAACATAGCTGTCTTTTCCAATAAATTATCCATTGAAACAAAAATCTCAGAGAAAAGAAGCAAAGCTTTTTTACATATATTTGAGCCCTTTTCCTCTTTATTGTTCTTAGTAACAGAGTAGTCTTCTGGACGGCCACAGTTCTTTAATTATCACTTGTTGAACAAACATCTTTTGAATATCTACCCTGCATCAAGTCACTGCTGGGAAGTATGACAGATACAAAGCTGTTTAATCATGGAGCCATCCACTTTCAAGGAGCAGAGACTAAACATTTGCATAACTACATAAAAATAGCAGGACAAATGGTCACTGGAACTCCACGAAGGGAAAGGTCACTTCTACCTGGATGATCGTGGAAGATTTGTGACCCATCAGCTGGGCTGGAAGGGCTGGGAGCATTTGGGTAGATGTCCATGGCTGAGGGAATTTTAAGAGGATGCATGGTGATGGGAAGGGGGGCAGGTAAGGGAAGGACAAATCCATTTTTTCTGAAGAAACGATACGTGAGGTGCAGTAATGGATAGCAAGATAGCAAAGTTGAAGAGGTATTTTAGGACAGTGCCAGGCTAGACACATACGAATCTGTTGGCAAGCTGTTTAAAAATAAAGACTCTAGGATCATACCTCCAGAGATCCTGATTCAGTAGGTTTAGAATCAGGGCTCAAGGAATCTGTAATTTTTAAGACACCCTGGGTGGTTCTCATGCACAGCCACGTTCAGGAACGACTAATGTATGGGCAAATTATAGCAGACTTTAAATGCCAAGCGAAAGTGAATGAACAATTTTTTCTAAGTGCCTGTCCCATAGGTCCTTTCTTCTAAGGTCTCTGTTTTTGTTTTTAACAACTAACAGAGTTCTTTATTAAAAATTCATTTATGATTTCCAAGTATGCCACATTTAGCAGTACAGGAAGAGTGTCCTTCAATTTAAGATCACTTCAGGAGGCACGGAAAGCATGCTTCAAGCTCTTCCCAGCAGCGCCTCTCTTGATGCCTGTCTTATCATTATTATCCTTCTTTCTGGGCAGGACAGCTCCACGATACAAATTTAGCCGCTCTAAATCAGAGGGCCGGGCAGCCCTACACCACAGAGCAAAGCTAGTAAGCTTGAAGCGATCAGTTTTCCATTTCCATGGGATCCAACCTGCGGGCTCCCCCAACATCTAAGCATCTGGGGGTCTCATCTTACCAATTAACTATTCCAAGTCTCCCTGCTTTGTGTCACCTGCCCCATCCTTCAAAATTACATTGTACAGTCTGGAAGCAGCCACAGTTTTAAAAAGAGATGTATTCATGTTTATGACCCTGAATTTGTATGATCGCAGGAAGTGCTATTAGAAGTAACAGATTTTAGGCAGAGGTAAAGATTTTTGTTTTTGGCTACTTTTCAACACTCTATAAAAGACAGATTCCTCCCACGTGTGTAAGTAAGGCATGTGGGGAAGGAACAAAAGGCTTACGCAGGGCTTGGTATCAAACGTTTTCTGGAAAGGGCAAAACACTAAGTATTTTAGGCTTTGTGGGCCAGTTACAGTCTTTGTCACAACTCCTAAACTCTGTCATTGCAGAGAGAAAGCCGCTGTAGATGATATGCAAACAAACGGCTATGGTTCTGTTCCAATAAAACTTTATTTACAAAATCAGGTGGCGGGCTGGATTTAACACTAAGGCTGCAGTGGACTGGCCCCTGGTCTAGAGAAATGGAGAAAGTAGAAAAGTTTGAGAGAATCCGTAAGAAAACTACTAGAATTAATAAAAGACTTGGACAAGCCTGAAGATACTGAGTCAATTACAAGAATAATAGCACTTTTGAACATTAGCAATAACCAACTTGAGAATGAGATTCTAAATAAGATGCAAGAGTGACAAAAATTATAGAGAATCTAGAAATTAACCAAGACCATGCAACACTTCTATGGGGAAAAATGTTGAACTCTAATACAGGACACAGGGACTGATCTTTATGAAAAAAGAGGTAGGCTTCCCTAACTTCTCCCCAGAGTTATCTATAAATGCAAAGCAATTCTGTGGTAGGTAGAACAGTGACTTCCCAAAGGTGTCTGTCTCTTAATCCCCAAAATCTGCCAATATGTCACCTTACAAAGCAAAAGGATTTGCACATATGATTAAGGTTATTGGCCTTGAGATGGGGGTTACTTTGGACTATTCTGGTGTAATTAACAATGCAACCTTCCTGACACTTTGACTTCGGCCAAGTAAGACCATGTCTGATTTCTAACACGCAGAACTGTGATATAATAAATTTGTGTTGTTTTCGGCTGCTGAGTTTGTGGTCATTTGTTATGGCAGCCATAGGAGGAAAATAATGCAGATTCCTACCAAAGCTGAGTTGGGTTCTTTGAGAAATTTGTAAACTTAGTGCAAAAATCTTTAATGTCCATAAAAAACTCAGCATTGGACGAAGGGCGAAAGGAGGAGTCACCCTTTGCCCGGGACTGACATGGGACAAAGCCATCGTGGTAAAAACTGTGTGGGGTGTATGCTAGAGCCAACTGGGGAACTCAGAAATACATTCATTTATATATACTCGTACACATTTCTGATAAAAGCTTCCACAAATCACTGGGGAAGATACGAGTTACTCAAAAGAACATATTTGAGGAAATAACCTATTTTAAAAGAAAAAAAAAACTGGATCCTTATAATGCAGACAAAATGGATTAGCAAGCAATGTGTGAGACCCAAAAAAAAAAAGGTAAAGTTAATAGAAATATAGGATTTAAATACAATTAATAGAAATATATTTGTAAAGGAAGACTTCTTAAATTTCAAAATAAAAATTATAAGGGATATATACATGATCAGCTTAGTAGTATCAAAATTAAAGATTTCTATTCAAAGACACATAACATGGACAGATCCAACACATGAAATAAATGGAAGAAGGCCCCTGCACACCTTGAACAAAGAAGAAAATAATATTTAGGAAACACCATGTAACTCTTGTTAATGGACAAGAAAAGGAAGAGCGATCACAAGCAAAAAATGGGCAAAGAGTATATGAATAGAAACCCAGACGTGAAGCATGTGAATATATGAAAAGATGCTGAAACTTACTAAAAATCAGAAATGTACAAATTAAAAAGGGAGAGAGAGAGACATCACTTTACCTCTCTTAGATGTGCAAAAACTGGAAAGCTGGATAATTGATGAGCTCGTGGAGATGGGGACTGGCATCCCTACCAGGGGGGTTGTAAACGGCGGCGGCCCCTATGGAGAGCATCTGGTATATTCCGTTAAATTTTATATAAGCCTATAGTGCGATCCAGCAATACACTCCTGGGTTTATATCCCAATGAATTTCTCACACACACTCCTAAGGGGACACATATAAGGATATTTATTGCCACATTATTTGAGGATATGTGGAGTGCCAGGCAAGATTGGGTTTGTTTGTTGCTAGAAAGTGGATAAAGACTGATGGCTAACTGGTAAGGAGTACTATAGAGAAGAAAGGGACCACAGACCAGTTACTCAGTTAGCAACACAGATGGATCTTATAAACATAACACAAGGCAACAATATATTAAAAAAAAAAAAAAAAAACCAGTATTTGTTATATGACCCAGTAGCTTTTACGTAAGTTCAGAATGCATGAACACAAAAAAATAATATACCTTTTCAAAAGCACAGATGAATGAAAAGACATTAGAACAGTTGCTTAGGTTGGAAAAGGGGAATGCAAGTGTGTAGCGGTGATAAGATGGAATGAATAAGTTATTGCACATCAATCAATAATTAAATGAATGGAGGGGAGTTTACTGGGCAAACAGTATAAGGTGCCATGGAGTCACCTTCTGCATTTGACCAGAAAAAAATAGGAACAGGAAATTTGAGTGGAAAACAGGAAATTAGGTGACCTCTACCTTCTAAACTCAGGCCACGCGGTTTGAGGTATGGGTGATGAATAAGAGGGGAGTGTTTTTGCAATGTTTCATTTTTTAAGTCATAATTTTAAATTATGTTTCTTAAATGACTCCTTAAATGTGAGATCGTATTTTAGCAGAAACAATAGGGTCCTCACATCCGTTTCAATTCGATCTGCAAAGGCAAAGAAAGGAAAAGCAAAACCTTAATTAAACACTTGTACTGAAATTAACTGCTGATCGAATTTTCGTTCCTCAAATAGATTTGTCTTTTGAATGTTTACCTTTTATGACACTAATTACTATAGGAGACTACAGAATTTTTTCCCAGTGCAGAAATCAATAAGGAATCACCTTAACCTTAGATATTTCTTCAGAAATTTGTTTGTTCTATTTGCTCTATTTCATTTTTATATAAATTCATTTTCTACACAGATTTGAACTGTGGAATACATCATTTTAGTTTTTTTTTAATTTTACTTATTTATTTGAGAAAGAGAATGAGCAGAGAGTGGGGTAAAGGGATAGGAAGAAGCAGGCTCCCTGCTGAGCAAGGAGCCCAATGCAGGACCCTGGGACTATGACCTGAGTTGAAGTCACACACTTAACTGACTGAGCCACGCAGGCACCCCATTCATCATTTTCAATAACAGAAAAATCATAGAAAGTCTGCTCTTGAAGAAGACCAATCCTGTCTGGTTTACTTTTTTTTATTTCTTGAAGCAGCTAACCTAGTGTGGTCCATATTAGAACAGCTCAGGCTGTATATGTTGAGTTAAATCAAATGGGTTTTAGTCATGATAAATAATTTGTTTCAAATAAGCCTTCTTGGAACATATTGCTTTTTTTCAGAAATAATAAAAATGTTTTACTTAAAATATTAGTGTCTCAAACTAGTCATATTATGAATGTTTTGATGTATTTATTTTTCACTAGTATTTAATGCAATTTTTTCGTTCTAGTTACTTTCAGGCATTCCCATAGAAGACAAATTGTGAAGGGGCTCATCAAAATGAAAAGGAATGACATCTCTCAAGGAGAGAGGACAGCCGTATCCATTAAATGAGACGTGTGGGTTTTACAAGGGAAGATCACTTTATCCTTTAAACATGATTATTTTTTTTAAGATTTTTAAGATTTTGTTTATTTATTTGACAGAGAGAGAGAGAGAGATCACAAGTAGGCAGAGAGGCAGGCAGAGAGAGAGGACGAAGCAGGCTCCCTGCTGAGCAGAGAACCCGATGCAGGGCTCCATCCCAGGACCTTGAGAACATGACCTGAGCTGAAGGCAGAGGCTTGAACCCACTGAGCCACCCAGGCGCCCCCATGATTATTGTTATTACTAAGATTTAGGCCTTAGACCATACAGGAAAACATTTGTCAATGAGTTTTCAAACCTCTATAGTTCTGTTTTCTTCTACAAATATCTTGGCAGAATACTCTGGGAGCAAAACATCTAAAAGTATAGATTCTTTGAGAATGACAAATTCTCACAGTTACATACATAAAGTCTAACAAAATAATCAGCGCGAAGAAAAAAATAGGGGCGCCTGGGTGGCTCAGTGGGTTAAAGCCTCTGCCTTCAGCTCAGGTCATGATCTCAGGGTCCTGGGATGGAGCCCCACATCGGGCTCTCTGCTCAGCGGGGAGCCTGCTTCCCCCCTTTCTCTGCCTGCCTCTTTGCCTACTTGATTTGTCTGTCAAATAAATAAATAAAATCTTTTAAAAAAAACAAAAAAAAATCCTTTTTCTGTCAAACTACAGTTCAGGATCTTTCCTCAACTAGTTCACTGTAATCTCTCATTGTGGTGGAGGAGGAGGATATTTAATTAAATCTGGTAATGAAACAATTGCTTCTAAATAAAATATAAAAAAGTGTATAAAATATTAGAAGGCAAATTTTGAAAGGTATACTAAATAGGCACTGCCTGATCATAGAATAAGACATTCCTTCTGTCTCGGTCTCTGTCTCTCTCTTTCTAACATTTGCAGAATGATTTGTCTCTTGGGTTTTGTGCATGAATTTTGGGAGGACACAAACATTTGGTCTACAGTAAATGGTGTGATGAGAAAAGACCAGAATTATCCCCTTAGACGAGCCTCAGATTACTGTGTGTAGTTCCCATCTCTGAGAGCTCGGGAGACAGCTCCTAGGGGTCCTCATGGATAATAGGGGGGAAGAAACGGTGAGGAATGCTTAACTGCATGCAAGTACGTGAGATTCAAAAGGCCGTCCAACTTCCCCCTTATACAGAACGGTGACCTCATCTACACACTCATCTGCAGAGAAGGACTGGAGGAACTCGCATCTTGAATAGAAAACACTAACCCAAGGCTGGCAGATAGTAGGTCTTCAATAATAAATGTTTGTTCTCTTTCCCTTGAAAGACACGATCTTACAAGTAAGACATCCTTGCAACTGATTTCTCAAATCCCTTTCATTAGCATCCTCTGGATACAGGGCTCTCATTACCTTCAAAAGGAATCCTTCCTGCAGAGTCTCTAATTAGGATACCAGGGAAAGCCTAGCACCTGAAAAGCACAACGGTACCTGCTTATTGTCTTGGCTGCTTCTCATCTCTCTGGACCTGTGATACCAGAAACCCCCAGTACAAATTACAGACACGAACACCTGACCAATCTCAAAGTTAGTTCATTTCCCATTAGAAATCCTGGCTGTGCATGTTTCTTAAGACTTGAACGTAAGAACAGCACATCCAATAATTAGTGCCTGATTTTCTTTTCACTTGAGCGTTCTCTCTCCCTCCCTCCCTCTCCCTCTCTCTCTCATATTTCAGCAACTGAGTGTTGAAGAGTAATAATGTCTCAAAGTGTGATTCATTTTTCAAAGCAGGGAGCAGAGTCCAGTTTCTTGATGTAAGCTTCAACCTTTTAATTCAGATGAAGTGAAGCTAAATTTATTTTATTGGAGAATTTGAACTGGTCTGTGAGGCACACGGTTCAACATTCAGGCTTCCTGTAATTAACTGTCAGGAATCCAAGACAAAGCAGTGAAATGCAACTGGGTCAACCTCAGAAGGGTTTAAATTCAGAGGAAATTTTGTAAGAATGGCCTTTCATGGTAACATTCAGCCCAGTCAAGAGTTCACTGGATAAGCAACATAAAGTGTGGGTAGTTATTAGACAGGCATCTTGAACTCCCATTAAGTTTCAACTGCCCTTTCTGGTTATCACTGATGCTCCTTTGCTAGAAACATCTTCCCACCAGAGCGTCTATGCACCCAGAGAGTAGGGCTTTGGGGACGTGAAGAACTTACAAAGAACTTACAAAGAAGCTTACAGAGAACTCTGCAATTGCTGTTGTGCATTAAGTAACCGAGGGAATCTCGCGACGCACCACCTGAGCAGCAAAATGTCCTTTTTCTCTCTCACGCACACAGATGAGTTACCGAACTGTATCCCAAACTGTGGAGCTCACAAAGTGTTCGCAGGCAGAGTGGGTGAACAGAGCGATCAATTTCTTGTAGATTACTGTCATAATCTGAGCAAAACAGAAGCCCTTGTCCTTTGACTCAGAAATCAAAACGTTTCCATAACAACAGAACGCTCCCCAGCTCTGCAATGACCAGGAGCAAAATCTCTGATCTCCTGACATTTATAATCACAGAGCGCAGTGCAGTAGGCAGGAAACTTGCATCCCTGGAAACTGAATATCCTTGAAATTTACCAAATTGTGCAAAAAGGACAAGGAAAGTTTGAATTTTTTCACACTTCCTTCTGCCGCGATAAATAGAGTCAGAAGTAAATATGAATTATTGGCATGAACAAGAGAACCAGTCGGTGAAAAATAAATTTATTTCCAATTAAATTTTAAAGGCTTAGAGAAAAAAGTATTCACCTCCAAAAGTATTAGCTAAGGCAAATTTTTGCTCTTTGGTGGCTCCCATAAATGCTTCATTCTATTGGTTAATGATCAAATTTTACTATTTCATTACTCCCATCTAGTATATGTCAGCTTTTCTCCCTTACCAGAAGATTTTCAAGTCCCTCCTATGTAGTAGGAATAAAATGCAATTAAGTGCTCTGTATTAAACAAGGGAATTATGCCTTAGTCCAATTGCTTTTGTTAAAAAAGTTAATTTCCAGAAACTATAGTGGTGACCACAGGTCACTGAGAAATACAAAAATGAAACCAGTTCCTTGTGGAAGAGGAAGTTCGGTAAAAATGCGCAGAAGTTGAAGCGTATTAACATAACGTTAAAGAAAACCTTCATATATCATATATGCACTCACTACATCTAGTATAAGTGTGTATTTAAAAGAAGAAGAAGGGCAACTAACACTTCCACCTTATCTCCTAGCCTACAGTTAAACTGCAGAAGATGGAGTTAATTTGGGATTTATCAATTCGATATAGATTTATTGTGACTTTCTTTTCTTAAAAATCTTACCTGCTTTATCGAAGAATAATTGCGAGTACATTGCATACATGGAGAGTATTTAATGTGACAAATCTGGACCTATGTATATACCACAAAAAGATCATTATCATCAAAATAATGAACATAAAATAATAAATCTCTAAAATAACCCCTATCCCTTTGTAAGCCTCCCTTTTGCTCTTCTTTCCCTCTTTAGGCAACTACTGATCTGCTGTCAATACAGATGAGTTTTTATTTTCTAGAATCTTGTGAAAATAAATCTTTTTTTTCTTTTGAGGGGGCTCTGGTTTTTTTGTTTTGTTTTGTTTTGTTTTGTTTTTACTGAGGAAACTATTTTGAGATTCATACATATTGTGGCATATATTAATAATTCATTCTTTTACTTTTGGGAAGTATTCCATCACACAAATGCATCACAGTTACTTGTCCATTCGCTGGTGGAGGACATCTGAATTGTGCCCATTGTTGGCTATTACAAATAAAGTGGCTATGAACAATCATAGAGATTTTTGTATAAGCATATGCTTTCATTTATCTTGGGTAAATTTGAAGAGTAGAGTAGAATAGATAGCTCATATGTTCCGTGTATGTTTAACTTTTTAAGAAACTGCCAAATTGTTTTCCAAAGCTACTATATCATTTTAGATTCCAACCATCCACAAATGAGAGTACCAGTTTTTCTATACCTATGTTCTATATTTCTGTGTGTGTGTGTATATATATATACACACACATACACACACATTTATGTATATATACTTATATACATACACACATTTATATATATATAGAACAAAGAAAAAGGTCTGTTCACAAAGAGAAACTGAGAACAAACATCTCAGTTTTCTTAATAAATTAAAAACGCAATTTTTTAATGAAGAAATAAAAACTAAGACACTTCTCTCCAATACTGCTTTACAGTCAGTCGAGAATTTGGGGATGTTTGACCCTCAGACAAGATACACGATATAATACCACTAAGATTTAACAAGAGAGGGAGTAGTAGACCCCGAGGCCATAGATTAGCAAACATTAAAAAGATTTTTAAAACAGATCATGGTAACATGTATTTCAAAGTGGTTACAATATTTATCCAGTCATTAGTTTAGGAGATATATATGTGTGTGTGTATGCGTATGCACATATACATATGTATAAGATTTTTAAGTTTTAAAATTAAAAATTTTATGTATAAAATATAAAATTTAAGGTCTAGGGTAGGGTTCACTTTTGTGGCACAATGTATTTTCCAAACATGGCAGCATCTGTATATTTATCCCATTGCACCTGTTCTTCTTACCTGCACCCCCTCCCCCACCAGTGATAGCTCAGGACTATGTTCCTCCCTTTAAATCTGCACCCCTGGAGCATAACCTGAGTAATGCTCTCAGACTTCTGAAGCTAGATCTCGGCATGTTCTTTGATCTGGCTCAGTCTCCCTCTCCTTAGGTTGCTTGCCCTGGGGTGATATCACTCACATGCAAAGAAAAGGCCCCTTGTAAACCATGAGGAGAAACCATGTGGAAAGCCAAGAGGAGAGGAAATAAAGTCTCTGGGTCAAGATGTTTATCTATTATCTTAGGCCTTATATTATTTCTACAAATAAATTTGCAAGTAAAATGTGTAGTTCATAACCAAACTCAAGCAGGCAAATCAGGAAACTCAATGATATTGAAGGGAAACCAGAAAGCACAAAACACGCAAGCTCGCAAATAATAATTAAGCACTAGCTTTATATAATTATGCTTACTCACTTCAAGGAGATAAACAACAAGTTTAAATATTTTGGCAGAGAACTGGAGCATAGCTTCTAAAAAGACAAAGCTGATTTGGAAAAGAACAAAAGAGAAATTCTAAAAAGGAAAAATAAATGATACTAAGAACTCAATGGATATGTTTGAAAGTGTACATCTTGGAAACAAAGAAAAAAAAGTTAGCAAATGGGATAAATATCAGGGAAAAAATCTAGAATAAAGCCCAAAGAAACAAAATTTTGAGGGAAAAAAAAGGAGCATTAAGAGACCATGAAAATAGAACAAAGAGTACTAAGATGAATGTAATGAGAATGACAAAAAAACAAGAATTTCAGAAAGAATATTTGAAAAGAAAATGGACATTTTTCAAACCTGATGAATGACCACTGTGCAGATTCACTGAGCTCGGTGGCTCACAAGACCAAAGAAAGAAGTGCACACACTACGATTATAAATGATCATAAAACAATTTAAAAAACAGAGAAGGAAGAAAGAAAGGGAAGGAGGGAAGAAAGAAGAGAAGAAGGCAGGAAGGCAGGAAGGAAGGGAAAGCGAGTATTTACACATTTCTTTTGTATCAAAGATACAAAAACCTTGTGATCTTCCAATTCTACTCCTCGACAGGTACCATAATGAAATGATTACACACATGACACGGGATTAACATACAAGAGTGTCCATAGCAACATTATGTGTAAGAGCCACAAGAAGAGATAGCCAGATGTCTACCAGTAAACTGTAAATAAATGGCAGCATATTCGTTGAATGAAATAGTTCACAGTAATAAAAATTAACACATCACAGCTATAGGCAACAATGTGGATTGATCTCAAACACAGTTATGGGCAAGAGAAGACAGCCTAAAATAATATTTGCTTTCTGTTTCCATTTAAATGCAATTCAAGGGCACCTGGGTGGCTCAGTGGGTTAAAGCCTCTGCCTTCAGCTCAGGTCATGAGCTCAAGGGTCCTGGGATCGAGCTCTGCTTGCCCCCCCCCCCACCTGCCTCTCTGCCTATTTGTGATCTCTGTCAACTGAATAAATAAAATCTGTAAAATAAATACATACATACATACAATTCAAAGCTAGATCAAATTGAAAAAATGCTTAGGAACGCACACTTTGGTGGCAAAGGTATAAAGAAAAATTTTCAAGAAAAGCAAGGACTTGGAGCGCCTGGGTGGCTCAGTCGTTAAGCGTCTGCCTTCGGCTCAGGTCATGATCCCAGGGTCCTGGGATCGAGCCCCACGTCGGGTTTCCTGCTCGGCGGGAAGCCTGCTTCTCCCACTACCATTCCCTCTGCTTGTGTTCCCTCTCTCGCTGTGTTTCTCGCTGTCAAATAAATAAAATCTTTAAAAAAAAAAAAAAAAAGAAAGAAAGAAAGAAAAGCAAGGACTTGATAAACAGGACAGTCTAGATAGTGGTTACCTTTGATGAAAAGGGGATAGGGATTTGTATAGGAAAGGGCATGCAAGGGCTCAAGGTAATCAGTATTATAAGCCATCATGTGAATTGTCCATGCACAGGTATGTCAAAGGGAAATTACACTTGATGGAGTTAAACAGGCAAGCAATAAAGAAGACTTTATTCAAGACTACTGCAATATGGGAGAGACTGACTTCAACTCCACTGAAACAAAAGGCAAGAGGATTTTAAAAACTAGGGTGAATTCCTGAAAAAATACTGTCGTACATTAGTGGGGCGGCTGGTGGATGTGATCAGGCCATCTGGGTTTGCTAATTGGCACGGCAATTAGGCTCCTGCCTCCCACCTGTCTTTCTTGACGATTACATTTCAGAGGGTGGTTCCTGGGTCCTTCCTGAACTGACATTCTTGGGTGGTGGAAGATTTCCACCTCAAAGGATCAAGAAAGAATTTACAACTACAAGTTTTCTAAAGTAAATGCTCTGAGTAAAGGGAGGTCAGGAGCCTATAGTCTGGAAGAAATTTGTCTTAAGTTTAGTCTAGCTATTGGGAATGTTAAGGCCATCTTGGTCAGAGGCTACCCATGTAATTGTTCATTTAGCTCTACATTTACGTTTTATGCAATTTCCTATATACATTGAAAAGCAGTTTAGGATAAGTCCATATGACTTAATATCACATTTGTTTTAAAAGATATATCAATAGTTATGAAGCATAAAAATTCTGTTAAAAACAGGTACAAAATATAAACAGTGATTTTTTTCATAAAGGATAAAATATCAAGTGATTTAAGTTAATTTTTATTTTTGCTTATGTTTTTGATGTTTCCATTCTAGCCTCACAAGGCTCAGATAACCTAAAATGATAATAAAGAAAGTAATATTTCCCCAAATGAAGTGCACCTGCCTGCCTCCATTCTGCTCATATGAAAGCTAGACGGTTTTATAATTAACACTGTTGAAATATAATTCACCCCAAGGAATCTTGGGTTCTCCTTTGTTCAGAAACCAACACAAGAAATATGGTTAACTGTATCTACCCTTCTTCCTTCTTTCTCTTCCTTTTCCACAAGTATGAAGACACAACGTGGGATTAAGCAAAATCAACTGGATTCTCCCAGAGAGTGGCCTATTCTCTGCAGATATTTTGACCCTATTGGGGGAAAATGCATTAATTCATCAAAAGACCATCCTGTTTTTTAAGTGGAAATTTTCAGACCATCTGTGACTTGAAGAGCATCCTATGGACCTAATATCCTCCTGGGGAGTAATTTAAACAGAGGGAAAACCAGAGTTTCTATGCATTAATTTAAGCTGAGTTCCCATGAATTCAGAATATGCTGAGGTTGTAGTGACTTTGTGAAAAGTACCTGAGCCGATTCTTGTTGCTTGTGAGAAAATTCAATCTAATAACGCATGTTGAATATTTACATCTTTATACAGTTTATAATATCTTTGTTTTCCCCAGCCTTTATTATTACTTATGTATGCTTCTCTATTCAATACTTACCAAACCCTGGGGCTACCCAATAAGAGTGTAATGTTCTTCACTTCAGTCAATGAACTTTAACAGAAACCAATGTATTTTAACTGAATTTTTGTTTATCTCAAGGAGCACATTTTAATGAAATCAATACATTCTTGCTGAAAGCCACATGAATCCATTGGAAAGAATACATTGTTACCGAAACCAATATACAGTTTTATAATGTCTGTATGTTTTAGCGTAAGCATAACCATACATTTTAGCTGTAACCAATATATTTCTGTAGGGCTGATACTGAGAAAGCCTTATTTCATAGTGAAGTCAATTCATTCTTACAGAAACTAATACTGTATTCCATATTCCTGAACCAGCAGCGTCAGGCTAAATGGAGACTATGATTTATATTGCTGAAAAATATAAATACACCCAGAAATGACATTAAAAAAAAAAGTAGTTTTGAAAGTGTACAAAGTGGTTTAATATCTTTGTTAAAGTTACAAAAAGCCGCTGAAGTAAAGTTTTTGGTTTGAAAACTTAAGAGTCTTGTTGATAATTTGCATTTAGATTAAATACACAAATATATTTATCATTATATTTCTATATTAGTCACTGGGTTTTTATAATTTGTGTTTATTTCATTAGATGCCCACGAAAAGTGTGTATCCTTTGGGAGCAATCAGAGGTTAAAATAGTTAGAAATTTCCAGTCCTAGATCTTTTCATCTAACCTAAGAATGACAAAACTCCTATAATGCTCCCTCTGAAACCCTTCCCTCCCTCAAAAATATTAATATTAATGGAATGATTGTAGTCAAAAAGCAATAGCAGAACACTGAAGGAAATAAGTTTAAACAATAACTCAACAATGAAACAATCAAAAATATTTTCAAAGGGTTATGCAAATTTTTACATATGTACATATGCCTGCATATGTTTGTATATGTTTGTAATTAAGTGCACAAGTCTCTTGATTTGTATGCTCGTATTTCCCACACCCACATCATCGTACTACACTTTATACTTAGCCCAGAGATTGAAAATGTATCACCTTTTATAAACCTTACATTTTAAAATTCAAATGTGCTTGTTTTTAGAAAGTGACTGGTTATCTCCCAAGACATTATCTAATTGGGAGAGTAACCTTGTTGTATAATTTATCCAGAGGAAAAGCAAGGGCAGCTTGCTTCCCCAGATATCTTCATTTGCCTTTTAAGTTTTTACCACTAATGACATTTCCAGAAGATGAACAAAACGAAGGGAAGACTTATGCCACAGTAAATGTAACAAAGCCAATGTCAATTCTTTTAAAGAGCACCTTTCAGGAAAACACGTATCCTAGTGAAAATTTAAACGTCGTGTTTAACATTCATATAAACAATAAGAAATCAATAAGCAGTAAGAATTGTCAAACCACCTAGCTGACTTCTCTAATTAGAAAAGTAGACAAAACACCAAGATTTTAAAGGAAGGACAATGTTCACATCACATAAATAAATAAATAACAAACCAGCAAATAAATAAAAAGAAAAACATTCTATGGAGCACATGCTCTCACCCAGAAAATAGCAGTGAAAACTTTTTCTCTTATTAAAGCAACCCTTGAAATCATTCCGAATTCTTTGGCTTCAAGGCTGCTTTGTAAACTCGTTCCCCTAGGGCTGTGTCTCTGTCCCTATAAAGATCCCAACTCCTAAATAGCTCTTCACTCACGGTTTACCTTTAATGAGGTCCAGCTGGGATGCAGTGCTCTACCTCACACATCAGTCTTTACAGTAAATCCCGGTAACGTCCTCAAGTGTTAGGATGCCAGAAACTGAAGTCGTTAGTGGATCTCAAAAAGCTCATTTAATACAACCTGAAACTTCACGCACAAGTAAGAGCCATATTCTTTTACTTGTGGCAGAGAAACCAACGAGCCTCCTCGACTACAGCAGAAGGTGGTTATCGTTCCAAAGGGTGAAGCCGAGCCCAGCTGGAGGCACACAAAGGTGAAAAGCAAAGCGCAGACGTAGCCTGTCCTGCTTGCGCCCCGCGAGGCCGGGCCCCTGACCTCTGACGAGGGACACGAGCGAAGGCGCAGGTGCACCAGGTGAGGGAGGAATCAGAGTGGGCAGACGACACGTCCCGCGGAAGAGGAGCCATCAGTCCTGAAGGGGATGCGAAAACAAAGCCTGCTTCCCTACCCTCTGCCATTCTTCGCCGAGAAAAGTGGGGGTATGGGCTGGGCAGTCAGTGATGTTCTTTTTTCTTCAAATAAGTAAATCCCGCAGCTTCCTGTACCCCACGATTCATTCCCCGTGCTCCTCTGCCCCTGCTCCCACTTCCACTCTTGGCTCCCCGCCCTATTAGCACCCATCATTTCCTCATTCCCCATCTAGGAATCATCGCAATTATTTAGGAGGGGGCCTAGCTAATCACCTGCTCTACAAATCCTTCCCATATCATACTACTTTTTTCATTTGTAATAACCTCCCGGCACTTACTGGTTCCCTCCTTGCACTCGCGTGCGCTCCTCGCACCCACCAAGGTCCCCTTTTCTTGGCAAGCCTACTCCCTACGTGGCTTCTCTCCTCCTGGCTTCACTTTGTCAAGCCCTCAAGCAATCCTTCAGTGACAACCCCTGCTGCAGCAGGTAGGGTGGCCTGCTAACTACCCCCCCACACCCTCATGATGGGGGCCGGGAACCCCACGCTCAGTCCAGAAGGGTGTAGACAGTTTGTTATTCACAGAACGGAAGACCTGCGTTTCAAGTAGGCATTGGGCGGTCCCCTTGTCCCCCCTGTCCCCCGTTCCCCCCTGACCTCCTGTCCCCCCATCCCATGGTGACAATGCAGATGAGCCTGCAAGCATAATGATTTGGGGCCACAGTTGAGGAACTTCAAACAAGGAGATCTTGATCTTCTGTAGGGCTCACTGACAAACCTTCCCCTGCATAGAGAGACCTCATCTTCATTTCTTGTAGTAACACCCCTTGCCAAAAGAAGAACTCATCCCCGGAGAGAAAGCTCTCGGTGTCTGTGTGGGGAGTCACTGTCTGTATTTTCCCAAAAGCAATCTTTTTTTTTTTATTTTCTTTATTTTGGAGAGAGAGAGCCCGGGCTGGGGGTGGGGACGCGTTGGGCAGAGGGAGAGGGAGAAGCCTCCCCATCGCTTACAGGATAAAATGCAAACTCCTTAGGCTCCATATGTGAACCTCCTCATGCTCTTGGCCCCCTCAATTCTACAAATGCGCTCCATTGCAAGGGCTCACTAAGCCCTGTAGACTTCCCCCAATGCAAAGACACTTTGCTCTTTTTTATTCTTTAATTGCGTGCCTTCCTATCTCTGACTGCATAGTGAGCTCCTCCTCACACTCGAACTCAAAACGGCACTAGCATCTCTTCTGCGAATGGGCCACAAGAGCTTCCCCATTAGGGAGAAGCTCCCTTCTCCCTAATGCCTGTTAGACTATAGATATACCTGATCGTAGCAATTATTACATCCTTTGGTAACTATTTCTATGTCTGCATCCCCTTTATGACCTGTGACCTTTAAGGGAAAGCAGCTTCTGTGTCTGTGTGTGACCAGGAGTATGATACAGCGGAACAATTTTTGAGCCAAACCAAACAAAATTTAGCTCCCTGTTCTGTAAAGAGCTGTGAACACTTGTATTAGGGAGTTAATTTCTCTAATCCTCTGTTCTTTAACTTTAAAATAGGGCTAAAACAAAATGGAAAAATCCTGAGAAGTGCCGGGCACATAAAAGGCTCTCCGTGGATAGTACTTGCTGTCCTTAGTCGTAGGATCGTCGTTGTGATTGCTGGTTCCCAGCACTCTCCTCAATGTCTGATGCCCTGTAGACACTCGGTAAGGGGATGACAAATAAATAATTAGTAGCTGTGATGTGGATACATGTATGATCACTTTAAGTGACTGTCTTGTTGACAATAGCTTTGTGTTTTCCATTGCTGTTCTCACTTCTAAAGAGATCTTTTCAAGTTGTTTTTCATTAAATGTTTATTGACTGAATTTCTCAGTGGCCTTTTATCTCTTTTAGAGGAGAAAGAATAATTATTTCTCTTCTTACTTTAGTTTTATTTATTTAGCTTTATTCAACTTCCTCACTACTGGTACTCATGATTTTATAGGCAGTAATAAGTTTATAAAGAGTCTATGTTTGGATTTGACTAAAATTTAAGGGACTTTCAAGAAGAAATTAAAGCTTGAACTTTTGAAAATAAGCCTTGTTTAATATACTCAAACCTCATGACCACTTCTCAAAGCTCTCGAGGAACAACTTGAAAATATCATATACTATGTACAGGCTAAGATGAAAGCCCCAGTGTTTCCTTCTTGAATTCTTCCGGATTATAAAACATTCAAGATTTATTGATAAAAAGTAAGTGGCATATTTGTAAATTTAGTTAATTAAGAAAGAGATTATAGTAAGCCCTAAGTGTGCTAACATCACTTTGTGTCTTGTGGATATGATAAAGCGACTCTACTGCTGTCTAGATTGTTCGAGACAGCAGATCAGCATCCTCCCGGGGTCCTTATGGCATTTCCCACCACACTGGGTGGCCAGCGCTCTGCTGACACTCGCCGTAGCTCCTGTATGTGGTAATGATGGTGAGATCATGGACGTCAGGAGACACATACACCAAATTACCAGACATTCTGAAAAACACTCTTTTCTAAATGCATCACAAGTGCCCGCTTCTGATCCTGGAGTCTCCAAGTCAGTTCAACCACACGATGCCAAAAGACCTCTACTCGCTTGAACAAAATCACCACAGATACCAATGCCTGAAAAATATTGAGGCCAATGGTTTCAAAACCCATTATCTTTTTTTCCTCCTGCTTGTATAAATCCCACTCTTTCTAAAGGCAACTTTTAAAGGCTGCATATCTTCTAACCCCCAGGGCATCATCACAGTAATGAGCAAGAGTCAGAAAATTCAAAGTTAACTGATGCTGCTTCACCAGAAAGGATAGTCAACAATTAGGGGAATGGGACCACTAGAAAATTTTATTAAGCATAGAGCTATTGCTTTTAAGATACAGATATTTCTTTGTTGTGCAATATATAAAGAAAATACCCTTTATCCTTGTGGCTTTCTGGCATATTCTTCATTGAAATAGAACCTAAAGAACTGAAAAGAGAAACTTTTGCATGTGGAGGTAACACCAGTCCTCTGAAAGGGAAACATCCAGACTTCTACTCACTCTGCCGCTCATCCAACTGGTGTCCATTTTCATATCACAGGAACTATATTCTCCTCTCTTCAGCTACACAATGGATGGCGCTCAGAGTTTCCTAATTTTCAAGACATATTGAGTAAACCCTGACAGGCTTTTGGGGCTTTAGAAATAAGGCAAGAGATTACTATTCTCAGGAGATTAATCCTGCCCTGGGCTGGAGCTCAGATCTCATGTGCAGGGGAGTCCCTGAATTTCAACTGTATATATTTATATTTATATTTGCAATGGTGTGACCTCTGGCAGTGATTTTTGTTTTACTCTGTTTTGCTTGTCTTTCCTAAATGTTATACTAATGACTTTGGAAATGACAAACACAAAAGACATTTTTAATGTCAGTCTGAGTACCAAGTAGGACCTTTCAACGGGGCACATGAAACTTGGGCAGATGACTTCCAACATACTGGCACGTGCTCCTCGCTTACCCTCCGGTCACCTACTAATTTAAAAGTGTTTTTCCCGTCTCTTAACTCTAATCGCTGTGAAAAAGATTGGAAGAGTGGATATTGATTTAGGCCCATTGTAGCCCAGTTAAGCATCTCCCATAATCATTTAAAAGCAGTTAATTCATATCTATCTACCTATCCACAGCTAGATTATCATTAGTGAAATGTGTCTGACGGGTATTTTCCTCCTGTTCATCTCTGAAACACACAAAATCATGCTTGCTGGTAAAATCTGGTGACTACGGAATACATGGTTTTATTTTGTGCTGGCGTGCCATTTGGAAAATGCGGTCCCAGTCCTCTGGAAGATTATAATCAAAAGGGAAAGCCAAAACTAATGTAAAAACGTATTTCAGTATAACCTGGTAAAGGCCAAAACACAAACAGGAACAGAATTAGGGGAGCACAGAAAATAGAACAATCCTAATTGTGCCTGAAGGAGTGAGGGAAGATCAAAAAGGCTATTTCTTTGGAAACCTCCACCAATGAGCTAATGACAAAGTTGGGAAGGGTATTCTAGACAGAGGGAAGGTTTGGATTGACAAAAGGGTGTCATGTCTGAGGGACAGGGAGCCCGTCAGTGAGGACCTGGCTGGGGTACAGGGGTAAGAATGACAAGAAGTTGGCATAGACGTCACAGCCTTCTGAAACTAAGCCACGGGCTTTGATCTTACCCTGTGGGCAGTGGATGCTGGACAAACAAGAATAAATCCCTCTCTCTGGACGTTCTCAAAAGAGAGAAATAAGTGTGTCCAAAAAATTGAAGGAGTAAAGGAATAAAGCTTATCTGAAGCCTCCTCTATCAGATCACACAGGAAGGAGGCCATGACAGCAACATTCTCAGGTTATGGGATGGTAGCTCATTCTAGACTCTTTTATGTGTTACATTGAGAGTAGGGACTTAAGACATTTGGTTTGCATCCCCCGAAGGCTCATCATTCTACAGTCAGTAGATGCTTTGATTCTGTCCTTGGAAATGAAACAGCCTAACGGTACAGACGGACTGGGGAGCCCCAACTATTGTTGACGATCATTTGGTTCTCTTTTCTCCGTCATCCCCTACCCCAGAGTAAGCCCACACTTTCCCATTACTCCGACCCCACCTACACGACTAAATCATGAATCGTATCTCCAGGGAGACTTACCAGTCCGTTTCCTTTTGGGGGGCATCGAGGAGCGTCCTTTCCCCTTGACTGCTGTTTGCAGAGGGGATATCCAGAACTGGTTCAGAAAAAGCCAGTGGCTGATTTTGAATGTTCAAAATCAAAGAGTGGCCAAATAACGAAGAAAACAAGCTATTAAACCAAAAACAGAAAGCACTGATTACCTCCACGTGTGCAGCCCATTATGCTTTATGGAGTCTTCCAACATAACATCAGTCAAATTTTATTGCCTTTTCTATTTTACATGCATCCCTCCCTTGTCAGACTATTAGCTCATCCCAGGGAAGGAATATATCTTACTTCTGTCACTCATGCTGCCGAGCCTAGGGCCCTGTAGACCCATGCACACACGCAACCACATGCACACACACGTGTGTGCACACATGCACACGTAATGAACCAATGAGTAAATAAATAAAAAATGCTGCCTGAGGCTTTTGGCTTTTCCCTAGTGATGAGTGAGAGTAGAAGGCAGGCTGAGAGCAAAGCACCAGCTAACAGTCCGCCACCCTCCCTCCCCCCAGGTGGAATATACATAACATTCCTCATCCACTCCTAACTGCTCTAGAACAAAGGAAAAGGAAAAATAAATGGTTAACTGATAGAGATCAAGGTCATGCCTGACGTGAGTCTCTATAAATTTGCAACTGTCTTAATGATTTACAAGAAAAAAAGCAATCGTATCAATAGCCAAACTTCCAGAAATCTACAGTCTCAATTTCCTGGAGCCCTAACATCCTCCACCCTGTCTCTAGGATGGAAATCCTCACAATCCCAGCGCAGCTCTTTATGTCCATGGCACCTGTCCCTGGGCTTTACTAAAACCACCTTTTGCACCAATGATGTCTCAAGAATTCTTTCTTGGCCATGGGCTCCAGAGCCCAGCATTTCAAGCCACATCAATAGCACCATTACGTCTTAGCAGATTCATAGGATCTCTGAAGCACAGTCTTAGCACCAAGAGGGTTATTAAAGGACTTCCGGTGTAACCCTACCCAACAAAGGACCGCCTTCTTCCCCACCCCCACCCCACCCCCAGCACCCGGCACCTGAAGACCCAGGAAGATAGAAGATCCACTGTCTTCTGAGACTGTTGTACATTCTTTGAACAGCTTAAATTGTTGGCAAGTTGTTTCTTCTATTGAGCTGACGTCTCTGGCTACCTCTCACATATTCTAGTCTTGCCCTTATGGATTTCAGGAAGTACATACAATCTCTCAGAAGATTCTTTGCCATTGATTGGAGAGCCATGTCTAGGCCATGGATGACTTGAGACTGATCTTACTAGTCTTAAGTTTTTCCATTCACAAACCCAACAAAAGATTATTAGAAACCCAATCAAAATTTGCTCAGTGCAACCATAGCAAAGTGATGCCTTCTTTCTTAGGATCTTACCCTTGTTTAATAAAGAAGGGAGAAAGGAACCTATAAGGCTTTTACTACCAACAGTGCTCAGCTAGTTTCCACACACTTCTTTAACTACTTTAACTTGCCTCATCAATGATGGTACAAATAGGATAACTATTCTCCTCTTACAGAAATGCTAACAGGTATTGTTACAAGAGCCAACTGTCTCTGGTTCAAAAACACAATAATCTGTGATTTTAGAAAGATTCGACTGAAAAGTTACCATAAATTAATGCATGAATTTTAAAAAAATGAATCCACCTTTGGCAGAGAAATTGCCTTCCTCTGGGTAGGCAGCATGGACTCCAGAAGCAGAGAGGATCTGGGGCTCCATTTCTTGGCTCTGCCTCTTCACAGCTGAGTAATCTAGAGCACGTCGTGTAACTTCTCTGGGATGTAGTAGCCTTCTCTGGGAGACGATGCTAATAACATAGCCCTGGTAAGGCTGAAGTGCGGATTCAATGGGATCACGGATGTAAAGGTTGATCACAATGCCCAGGACGTAATGATGAGACAACATCAAGATCCCACTGAAGAACTCAAGTCTTCAGAGCTAGGTGGCCCTTTAGCAATCACTTAGCCAAAGTATATATACACTGAAACTCTGAGGGGACACCGGTTTCATGCAGGGTCACCAAGCGAGTGAGCACGGGCTGCTGCTCCTCAGATCTCGGGTCCTCCCAGCAGTCCACAGCGTCCCCCGGGCTTAGCATCTCCTCACATAAGCTAGGACCCAAACCAGCTGGCAAGGCAGCCCCAGGCCCTCAGCTTGTCCTCTCGCCCCTGTGAGGCGTGCAGGAGAAAGAGAAAGCACAGCCTCCTTCCTTCCTCACACTCTCTCTCTGGTGTTCCCTTCATATTTAATCACTAAAGACAGTCACATGAAAAATAAATCTTCGTTTCTATGGGGTCCATCTGCTCCCACCACTCACCTGCACATGAAAGACACTGCTCATGAATGCATCTTAATTTTAAATGAAGAGTCAAATAGAATCCTACCATCAAGGCTGCCCCGCGGGGGGTGGGAGAGGAGTCAGGATGACAGGGTCCCTCCTGAGGCAACAGGCTGCCGGCTCCCTCACGTTTCAGCCCTGCTCAGTGAGGAGGGTAAAAAAAGCCTGTCAAAGCCGCTTCCCCAAGACATGGGGCCCTCAGGCAGACAGATGTGTGGAGTCTGAAAACTTTGCAAAAGAATTCCTCGCTCCCAGCCCAGGGCAGAGCAAACAGGGCTGGGACCAGCATCGCCAGAGTGACCAGCCTCCAAGGCTGAGGCCCCAGTTCCCGGATTTTAACTTCACCTTCTGACTTTCCCCTGCTGCAGTCACTTCTGCTTTATGCTTTTTTGGTTTTCATTTTAATTACACTTGTACAATTATTTTTCTTGGCTCTTCCCCATCATGGCTATGTGCCGCTGTGCCACAGAAGGAGGAAGATAGGTCCCTGCCTCGTCCTGAGTGAAGAACACAGAAGATGGGCAGGAAAGGGTTGGAAAGGAATCCTGTTTCTACATGGCTCCCACTGTTCAATTTGCCCCATCTAAACAGCAGGGTGATGGGTGAAAATCATCCCTCGAAGATTCTGAATTTTCTATGGGAAACCACATGTCCCCCATTTCAACCCACCTTTAATGCTCCCGTGGGCATGGGGTTCTCTGTGGCCCGTAGGAGCAGACAAGGTCGGCACAACGATGGGATCTAGTCACGGTCTGCTGGCCACACAAGGCCTGGTTCTGAGACTCCTGGAAAAGATTTCTGCTCTCACGTCCACAGACTCGAATCTGGACACACGTGAGCCGAGCAGCGCTGGGGCCCAGAAATGGAGATAAAACTGAACTCTGATGAAGTCAACCGAGAGCCCAGATGGAGCAATGATTGGAGCTATAAATTTTCCTTTTTGCCAGATTCTTGTATTCTGTCATCACAACTTCATTTGGTGATCTCCAGTCACGAAGATTTTGAGAAGGCCGTTTTGGTGTGAGGAAACGCGAACTTGCTAGCGCCAGATGTTGAAATAAAAACTTTATGGCTAATTTCATAACATAATCTGGTTTCTTTGGCGAGCACGACACGAGAAGAAAAATATCAGGGGGGAAACCGTTTCAGTGATTTAGGCACTGCTATGTCTCGAGCAGAACAATGAATGCCCCCCCCGCCCAACTTACTACTCGGATTAAATGTTTCTGAACTCCACTCCGTCTCCGTAACTGTCTTTCCTGGACAATTAGCACCTTGTTTGGGTTCCCTCAGATTCAGGGAGTCAGTCTGACTGACGGTCCTCCAAGGAGAGAAAGAAAATGAAAAGCATGCCCAGGCCAGAGGACCCTGCGTCCCCCACTTCCCGCTCCCTCTGACCCGGGTGGCTAAAAGACTCCCTGAAAATTCTGGCCTGGAAACAGTTTCTCTAGACGCCAGAAGGAGAGAATGTCGTTCTTCCTCATGATGAGACTCGGATCTTGTCACTGCATGTCAACATAGGCGTGAGCTTCCCAGGCCAAAATATTCTAGACTCTCGATCCCCTTGGCTTACACACACAGTCATTCCTGGAGGCACACCCAAGGTGCCAGGGTGACTGGATTAGATAGAATTGGGCCATGAGCCTCATATTGTATTTGGAGAGAACCCTCACCCAAGATACACAGAGAAAGCAGCAGAGAGACTGAGAGGGGGGAGGGGGGAAAAGGACTTTATTGGGCTCAAGAGGACCGTCCTAGTTTTTCTCACTCATCACTGACAAGACTGGGCAGGGTTCTCCACCTGGTGGGGTGACTCTGGATGGAGGAAGGCTCAGAGGCACTGGGCAGTCAAAACACCTCCCCCTTTCCGATAGCCCCCCAGAGACCACCACCACACACTCTTGTAAGAGCCTGGCATTTCTATTTTTCCGAGGCAACTCTCTTAAAACTAATTCAAGTTTTATAAGATCCAGAGCAGGCTATCATTTGCTATGAAGAGTCAGCTCTCTACCACATTGTACATTGCTTTCCACCAACATTAGCCTCTGCATCTGGTAGAACCTCATGCTTCATCACTGATAGCGCTTTCCTATTTTAAAACAGCATTGAGGTCCAGCGCGTGCATGAAAGTACCTAGCCCACTTTCCACCCTGTGGTACCTATGGAAATAACACATCTGCCCACCACTCTCAGACACCCCCAACAGTCAGGAAAATATCCTGCCTGCCACCCCAGGTGTGCATTTACCATCAGATAGGTATTCAGGCTCTCACAGACCACACAGCCCCTCCTCACTGTCAGGGAAGGCCTGGCCTCACCCTCAATGGCCGTAATTCTGTATGAGAAACAGAGACCCAAAGGGCCAAGCCCCACTAACAGTGAATGTGGATCCGATGAGCCTAGACTGGGGGCAGTGGGAGTCGCCTCGGCCCGCCGAAGTTCACTGAGCTCCCAGATGTAAACGACTGTAGAATTTCGGCCAGAATTCGTCACTCCACATTTGGAGAGCCAGTGGAGAAGGTGGGCCTGAGAGCCAGGCACAACCAGGCCTCCCCGGCAGTCAGCCCATCGTCACCGAGCAGCCAGGAGGACAGGCGGAGCCCTCCAAAGCATGAGGAGGAGGGAGAGAAAACACTGTGAGGCTCCCAGTGACATCTGTGCGGAAAACAGGACCTCACTCCCTACTCAGTAGCTTCTGCTCTGCAGGAGACAGAGGGGCAAGAGCGGACACAGGGCCGCCCAGGGGCACGGAAACACTCCCTCAATGCAGATGGCCCCACTCTGCATACCCCATGTGCCCTCGGGCCCCTGGGACCAAAGGTGTCCTTGGGATCTAAAGAATTGGGATTGGAGCAATGGGTCAGAGGTGATGGTGGGGGACGTGGGAACAGGGGAAGGGGGTGTTTTGAAATGCCAGCAGCGAAGTGAGTCTTGAGGGGCTGCCGAGCCAACGGCTGAGAAACCTTGGCTGAGAGGCCAAGGTTCATGAGCCCTGGGGGCCCCCATCACAAGGTGCGCGCCGCCCTCCCCAACACAGCGGCTCCCACGCGCAGGGCCGGGGCTTGGATGCCGCCCGCGTGGTCCTCTGTGAGGAAATCTATTAAGTGTTTTGTTTGTTTGTTTTGCTCTTAGTGTGGGGCTTTTTCGTTTGTTTTAGTGAAACTGTCAATTCTGAGAGAAGCTGTGAGGAAGCAGAATCTGCCCCTCCAGCTGGCGGGCGGCACCAGGAGACCGTGGGCGCGAGAAGGTCGAGAACGAGGTGGGGGGTGGGGGCCGGCAGAGGGGGTGCGCCTGCCGGAGGTCGTGGTGCAGGTGGAAAGTTGGGGTCCTGGGCGTTCCCGCCAAAGCTCTGGGTGAGACCTGCATTCGACTTGGAGCCGAAGGGGCGTGAATCTGGGCCCCCAGGAGGGAAGGAATCTCGCATAGGAAGGCAGAACCATCAGCCAAGGCTGGAAACTGCGGGAAGGAGACTGGCCCCGGCCTCGTTCATAGTTGATGAGACGTAAAATCAACCTAGAAGAAAAACTCTCTTTGCTTTATCATCGTCTGTTTGTGTTCTGTTTTCAAACTTGAGATGTTTCGCGTCGTTTTCAGCACCATCATAAACCTTACTGCTGGTACACCGGAACTTTCCGCAGACACTTACTTGACGTGGAAAGCTGGACCTCGGGATTCAGACCCCGTCCCTGCAACGTTTGATGTATAAGAGGAACGGAAAAACGTAATTTGCAGGTATCTATTAAACTGAAAACAGTCAATCTTTAATTTTTCCATATTAGAATGCAGTCTGGGTACAAATATTAAAATGGAGACAAAAGTTACAGATGAAGAAACTTGAAATACCAGGGACTAAAAACTTTCCACTGAGATAAAGAAAATTGACTCTGTACTTTTTTGTTTGTTTGACCCTGTACTTTTGTAGTTGTTGTTCCTTCTGTTTGCCTAAGTACTTTACTTTTAAAGAATTAAAATGTCATTTCTTAGGACCATATTTTCTTAGGTGGGTGGTAAGATAATCCTCTAACATGGATGCTAGAGTAAACCTCTTGGTTCGATGGGTAGTAGGATATGTTTGAAAGAAAAGCTAGGTGAGTTACAAGCTTCAGTAGCTAAACCTGTTTAACGCTTTATTTAACAAGAAGTAGAAGAAATGTTACCTGCATAACTCTTTTAATGAAGGAAAAAACCTTCATTCTCAAAATGCCTTATTAGTTATTATGAATTATACCAAACACACACAAAGGATTTTTTTAGCTGTTCCCAAAACCAAAGGCAAAATATACTGGAATAATTTAAATCCTGTAATAAACAAAGGATATAAGATATAAAAACAACTAAAATAGCAGGGAAAATGAACTCATTTTAAAACTGGTCTTTAGCAGGTGTAATGAAGAAGATAAATTTGAACAATTAGGAACTAATGAAGACTTTGTAAAAATTGCTATTTTCAAAGAATAGGTGAAAAAATGCTTGGAAAACATTGACATGTATTAAGCAATAGGTCTGAATGACAAATGCCCTAGGCTATTAAGGAAATTAGTCAAGAAACTTAATTAACTTACAATGATTTTTCAAAACTCTTATAATAGATTGGATACTGGCAACATGGTACCCATCTTCAGAAAAAGATTAGAAAGAATGAGCTCAGAAATTAACAGGTGGCAATTTTTCCACTAATCATATTAATTACTAGTAAAATCATCAGGTTAAAATTCAGCACATGAGAAAAATCGTGGCACCAGAATCATAATCATGTGCATATTCAAATAGAAAAGTACACAAAACAAAACAAATTTTACTCTTTTTCTCTCAATATCACTGAAATACTGAGGGGGGAAAATAAAATTTACATTGATTATTGAATATGTGTTTTGTTAATAACTTTGGAATGTGAGAAATCAAACATTCTGTTGCCAGATTCCCTTTAATTGACTTATTCAGAAGTTCAGCTATATAAAATGAAATGTGTCATGAGCAAGGGAAATTGATCATCAGTCTTCACATAACACAAGTCTCTAGTGAGGGGTCACAATCGCTGACCAGTCTAAATCCTGTACTAAAGATGTCAAGACCAAACATTGTGAAATTTGGTTATGTCTCAACAGTGAGGGCAATTTTAGGATTTCAATGTTCATTGCATTGGGAATTTATGGTTAGCGTTGGTATGAGTAGAAAGAGAGTGAATCTAAAACCTCAAAGCCAGGGGGAAAAAATAGCTTTAAATGGGAAAATTGGAGACAAGTATTTGAGAGGAAACAAAGTCTTTAATGAAGATAAATGGGTGGATAAAAGCAAGTAATCAGTGGAAGAAGGATGTTCCCCAGGTAGTGGCAATCCTAATGAATTATTCACTAGATCCAGGCAAGGGCCTGCTGGGAGCTGTCCTCTTCTCCCTCTGAGGTTACTGGCAAGGCATTGGCTCTGGCCAGACCCGACTTACTGCCCCCAGGGCCCAACCTTCAGGGGAGTCAGATTGTGGCAGGTTTGAGGGAATTACCTTCATATTGTCAAAATGAACAGTACCCTATGTCCACATACATAAGCGGAAAAATTAGACCCCCATGGCATGGACTGATAAACACAGTGCCACCTTGCATAATATTAAATCACACTGAGGTTCAAAACTCATAGTAACTTTTTTCCCACCTCCAAACCATGAAAAGTAGGAGACTTTTTCTACAAAAAAACAAAACAAAACAAAACGAACCTGAGTATGTTGTTAATTTGTCCTCTAATCTTGGACAAATCTTTTCATTTCAATGAGCCCTTTCTGTTTTTCAATTGCAAAATAGAGAAGATTCTTCGAAAGACCTTCTTAACAAGGTAAGTGGGGGGATTAATTACATAAGTCATTCACATAATTCATAATGAATTATGAATTCATTATGAATTCATAATTATGAATTCATTCACATGAATTCAAAAATTCATAAATTTTTACGTGCACTATGCATTAGTTACCATGCTCACATTCTGGCTAGATCATTTTTATACCCTTCCCCAAAGTATTAACATATACATGGAGCTGCGCACCGTCCAGCAGAGATAAATGGAATAGTGTGTCCCCCGTACGTAAGGCGGGATGACACAGGAGAGGCTCATGCAAACCAAATCTTGAATAATCTTATACAAAGTACAACAAGATCTGGACTTCTCCCAGCAGGGGACAGCATCTATCAATGGTTTTAAGCGGGGCCCTGGTGCTATGCACGATCAGATTAGCATTACTAAGGGCTGGATTAGGATTTTGATTAGAATGATTGCAGTAACCCAGATGAAATACAGTAGCAAAATGTTCCTGAGGTTTTTTTGGAACCCAGCCACTCTCATTTACATATTGTTTCTGTCTGCTTCAGGGACAGAGCTGAGTGGTCAAGACAGAAACTGTCCCCCAAAGCCAAAAATATGATCAGTCACTAGCCAAAAATGTTTGCCAACCCTTGATCTAAGGAAAAAAATTTTAGGAACGGAAAGAAGACATTACAGAAATATCAAGGAGCTGAAATTGGACAGGCTGTGATGGATTAAACATGGACTAAGAAGACAAGTCAAAGATGTCTAACGTGCGTTGAATGAACAGGTAATAAATAAATAAGCTATATCTGATACCTTATCTTTGTAAATGTTCAAATGATAGCTTCAGACTCATGCTCTCTGGTAATCGCACCTAGGGTAGAATACACATATCACACCACAGTATCTTCAACCTACAAAAATGCTCATTCATATGGTTCGACACATAAATAAGGTAGGACAGTATTTTGTGTTGAATTGAAGTTGGAATGACAACTATTTTCCAAATAATGTTGGACTTGCGCCTTCAAATTTGATTTCTTGTTTCTTGAATGAATCTCATAGCTGTTTGTGGCACTCACTAGGCATCCTGGGTGAAACCTTGCAAGTCTCGGTTTTCTCATTCGCAGAATCACTACTTGCATTATCCCAACATCTAAAGGGTCACACGTTAATGATTCTGTATCCTGAGGATGTTCAGTTCATTTGCAACAGAGGAAAAGAGGGAAAAGATGCTTGAGGCGGCTGTTCATCTGACTGAGAAATAAAATGTCAAGAGAGGGACCCACGTTAGAAGGGAGATATTAGTGAGCTAAAAAGGAAAATCCCAGACTAGATACCTGCCAGGCATGTGTCCAGTCTGGTCTACAACTGGACTAGATACTCACACTATGGTTAGTCGGTTTACGCTTTTCAAAGGAGGAATGTGGAAGCCTCTTTAATGGCCTATTTCTGGACTTCCTAATATTTCTAATGCCATGATGATTCATCTCTACTGAGAAGCTCAATACAACTACTGATTTGTTCCAGTGTAGTTGTCCTGTCAGCCGACCAATAAGCATATTGGAAAGACTGAGTCAGTCAACTCAGAATAGAAACCTTGGCGAGCTGCTTTGAGTTTTGATGTTCTAGAGACTCTTCCTTCTGAAAGTTTCCCATGCCTTATTTTTTTTTCTTTGCGTATCCTGAAGAAAGGAGAAGGAAGGGAAGGGTGTTTTGTGGTATGATACACTTGGTTGGTTCTAAAGGCAATTTTCCTCTTTCAGAAAAGTAGCTGGGAGTGAAAGTTACATATACATAGGGTAAGGGTTGTCTATTTCTTGTCTATTACTCCAGCACTTAGGCATTTGCATTTAAAACCCAGAGAACAAACATTCTGAGTCAGGATCAATTTTGCTGTACATCAGTTGGGTAGATCCAGAGCCAAGGCACACTGGCAGCCAAGGTACCTGTTAAGGAAGATGATAAATTGAGTCCTTAAGTCCTTGGCAGAGGAGCTGACTTAGAGGTAAGAGATAAGAAAATGAGTTTGCAATAGAATCTCTAATGATTCATTGGGATGGAAATCAGAAGGTCTTCGGCAGTCTTGATTACATTTTTTTATTCTCTTGGCAACTTAGTTGGTACATCAGCATATTTTGCAACTTCCTCCCCTCCCCAGTCCCTTCAGTAACTCCTTTTGCTTGAGTGAGCAGTAAATAACAAGGAGAACTAGGGACAATTAACTATTATTGTAGCCCTATGACTAATGAAAATTCGTACATTGCACTTTGGGGGAAAATGTACTTATTAACATGCCTGTGGGGGGTAGGTTAATGTTGCTATTTTAACGTTGCTTAGGAGAAACCGAAGTAGAATAACTTGCCCAAGGTTAGCCAGCAGTCTGTGGCAGTGAGAATTACAGGAGCGGAGTTCCTCTCAGCAATGGCCCCAAGCCGTCTTGGGAAGAAAGTCAAGGGTAGCTGCGGCAGCCTCTGGCCACACCCCAGACTCCAAACACGGGACTCCTCTGCGCCCTGAAGCTGCTTACTGGCTAACCAGAAATTCATGGATAAACTTAAAAAAAATTAACATCTTGATACTCCCAAGTCTTTTCACATGCATTCACGCATTTATTTGATCATGCGTTTTTGAGGATTCTTGAATCCAATAAAAACTTCACAGTCTCAAAAAGAAAGTTTTAATAATGATGTGGCAATTGGCAGGTTAAGGTGCAAGTCCATTAGCCATCCAATCACACTGTCACTTATTTCTGTATTAATTCAACCAGAATTGATGGGTCACTTGCTAGGGAGTTCAGGGTTGCTGTGACAGAAGCCTTCACAGGGCAGTGCTAGTAAGAGGGAGCAGATCTCACATGGCATGGAAAAGAGGATTTCATCTTGTAGTTGAGGGTTAGCTATCAGAAAATTTGGAGCAGGGGGTGGGACTTGATTTGCTTTTCTTGACTGATTCTGGCAACAGTGTAGAAGGGAGGGGAGAAGAGAAGCTGGGGAAGTAGCCCTTTTCTGCAAGAGATGATGAGAACTTGAACTAGACTGTTGGCCCTGGGTATGGAGAGACGAAGAGGGGTTATAAGAGACATCGGTGTTCATGGACAAATAGACAAGAAGGCATGAGTGACTGGATATGGGAGGCAAGAGAAAGAGAGGGTCTAGGGTGACTTTTGGGTTTCTGGCTTGGAGAATAGGGTTGGAATGTGGTGCCGTGTGGTGAGACTGGAATCACACAAGGGAAATCAGGAGGGTGCTGGGGGTGGCAGGGGCAGCAGCTCCAAGGACGGAAAGAAATCTGGGCAGTTTGGATGCCTGCAGACATCTGAGAAGCCATTTCCAATAAGCAGCTTACTACACGGGTCTAGATTGAAAGCTACAACAGGTATAACAAAGATTTGATGGCTGGGGCACCTGGGCGGCTCAGTCATTAAGCATCTGCCTTCAACTCAGGTCATGATCCCAGGGTCCTGGGATTGAGCCCCGCATCGGGCTCCCTGCTCAGCGGGAGTCTGCTTCTCCCTCTCCCACTCCCCCTGCTTGTGTTCCTTCTCTTGCTGGCTCTCTCTCTCTCTCTGTCAAACAAGTAAATAAATAATCTTAAAACAAACAAACAAAAGCAAAGAGCTGATGGTCATCCTAATGCAGTGGACACACGCACCTTGGCTGAACTTGATTCCTCACTCAGCCAGGGGATCCCTGAGTGCCGGTTATAATCCTACAGTCGTTCGTTTGTTCTGTCCCTTTATTTGTATTTAATGTTTTTTCAAGCCGTGAAGAAATCTAATGATCTTAGCAAGTACTGTGGAAAACATGCAGTCCAATATCAAGATGTGTCTAATCAACTCTGATATATTTTTATAGGTAACTCACAGATGCTTCCCCATCCTTCCTTTATTTCTAACGGTTTCCCTGAGTATTTTTGACATTTGCCCTCCGCCTCATGGGAGTCATTAAGATAAAGTGCCTTACAGGCTAGAAAGCGTTACACAAAAGTAAAGCATTTAAATGGTCGCAGTGATGACGATGATTAGACTTTATACACTTTATAGACTTTAGAAATTATTTAACACAAAGTCTTCACGCCACAAATATTCAATCAATATTATTTGTCTTAGCCTTTTCAGTGGACCCAAGTGCTTCCAGCATCCACAGCACAATAAAACCAGAGTGGCACTAATAGTCAAATTACTAGTTGTAAGAAATCAATTCTAAAAATCCCATTCACTTTGCATTGATTTGCCCTTGATGGTATGTTGAGGGCTTCCTTCTGGTTACGTTATTTCTGCTCAGTGCACCAAGATGAGGCTTTTTATTTTTAATACAAGAAGATTTGTTTATTGGAGTATGTCCACGGAAATAAACCCAAAGTTGCATAATATTAAGTGTTGAAAAATAAAGTTGAAAATCCAGAATTTTAGTTGAATTCTGATAGGTCTGTTCCAGTTTAGCCCGGAAGTTCTTCTTTAAAATAAACAAGCTGTCATTTGTCTATGATTCATGAAAAGGAAAGCGCCAGTCCGTCAACTACATACAGACTCATAGCGACACCAAGTGGTACCATGTTGGAAGTGATGTTTTTAGATTTCTTAAACACCTGCGTGAAATTACCTGGGAAAATGGTTGTCGTGACCAGCATAATCTGTAATCTGGCTCTAAATGGATGGAGTTTTTTCAATTATAATTACCACCAGTGCTTCCATATTGAAAATGTTGTCTCCAGCCGAGACCCAAAGTCAGAAAGAAAATTCCATATGGACCACCGTGATTAGTATAGAAATGTGCATAATTCATGTAGCTTGTCTTTTTGGAAATGAGGTGAAGGCAGGTGCTGTGCCTTCCGCAGGGGTAGCTGCTGCCCCCTCGTGATGAGCGATATGATGGGAAAGTTAATTGAGTAACGTCAAATCCTTCTTTGCTGCTTACTGGGTATATGATTTGCAGCCCATTATTTAAAATCTCTCATTAATAAGTTTTTTCCCATCTCTAAAATGGGGAGACTTAAACTCACTGGTATGAGGGGGGCCTGGTTATAGAAGGACCCATTACCAGGTTCAGAGAGCTGGGCTCCTCTCGTCTTACCTTTACCCGGGGACGCCCTGCCAGGCTCCCCAGGTTGCAAAGCGCTCCAGTGGGCAGGTATTAGATGGCAAGAAGCAGAGAGAAAACTCCCCGTTTGGCCAACATCCACAGATGCGAGGACATGATGCTTCATGGAATATAAATCAGATGACGGGGTTCACATTCACGTGAGAGAGAACGGGAAGCCATGCGAATAAAGAAGTCATGAGAGGGGGCACCTGGGTAGCTCAGTGGGTTAAAGCCTCTGCCTTCAGCTCAGGTCATGGTCTCAGGGTCCTGGGATCGAGCCCCGCATCGGGCTCTCTGCTCAGCCCGGAGCCTGCTTCCCCCTCTCTCTCTGCCTGCCTCTCTGCCTGCTTGAGATCTCTGTCAAATAAATAAATAAAATCTTAAAAAAAAAAAAAAGTCATGAGAGGAGAGACCCTAAAAGGCCACGTCACTTGAACTAGACTGGATTTGATCATGAAGGTCCTGAAAAGTGGAGAATGGTACGAAAGTGTTTACTTTTTTAAAATTATGACCCTGATAACAGTTTAAGGATTGGGGAGGGAGTGGATGAGCCTAGAATAGAGGAAACAGGGTGGGGAGCTGGGAGGAAGGCAAGTGCCCTGCAGGGTGTTGGGTTGATTGAATGTGGGGACACCGGAGAAGTGGACATCAGGGATGCTGGTCAGGTCTCTCCTGTTAGGTCTTGGCAGATGATGTTCTATTAGGTGAAAGTCTCATGGCCAACAGCAAGGCTCAGAACAGACCATGGGAAAGAGGATGGTAAACGTTGGAGACTTCCCGGCCCTCGCTCTCCCTGTGCTTCCTCCACACCCCTATCTGAGGACCGTCACAACCCGGATTTGTGCCGCTGGACCCTTAATCCCAAACTGTTTACTGAGCTGTTCTAATGGGTAAGGCAGTGTGCTAGGTGCCAAGCAAGGCAGAGATTTTTGGGTCTTAGACTCCACAGAATGGAGGTAGCATTTAGAGTATTCCTAAAATCCCTCCCTACTCAAACACTGCATCTCTGTGACTTCCTAATAAATCCCTTCTTAATCACTTGTCACCCTTACCAATAACAAAATTTGTTTATCCCTCACACTCATCACCCATAATATTTCTCTCTGCTCCCTACCTAAAGATAAGAAAATTATCCTCACTTCAATCTCCCCCTGAAAGCAGAAGTACCAGAGCTTCTGGGTATTCTAAAACAAACCTGATTTCAAACCAAACAAACCTGATTTCAACCAGAACAATCCTGAGTTCAAACCAGGGAGAAAAAAACCTGATCTCAAACGTGTTTCTCAGAAAACACACTTGCCCCCGTTCAGCCTCTGGGGGGGGAGATGACCTATGTGGAGGCAGCTAGAAAGATTTCTTGTGCACCTTCTGGAACACTTTGTGACACATTGGATCGGCAAGGCCTCCCCCTGCTGAAGGACTCTGTGGCCTGCTTCAGTCACCAGCTGGGCTCGTCAGGAAGAGATACCAGGTCAGCTGTCCATTCTGCTCCAGACTCAGGACCCCCAGGCCTCTCCTGGGGAAGATGCGTATAGGGTCTGTCAAGTATAAATAAGTTTACTTCCCAACAGGGGCACTGAAGCGATAGGAGACTAAGCCCCAGGGCAGTTTTTCTCCTCCAAACCCTGGTCCTCTAATTGAATGCTGCTCTATTTATGGGAGAGAGTGGGAGACTGCCCAGAGACCTTGATTAGCACAAGAGCAGGATTGCCGAAACCCCTTTCTCTGTCAGGAGCAGCAGCCGGAGAGAACTGTTAGCAAAGGCCTTCATTCTGTTGAGAGAAACTTCAAAGGCCCCAAATGAGGAAAGAAATGTCACTGGAAAATGTTGAAATGACAAATAGCAATATTTCCGCTGACAAAAGATGAAGATGAAACAAATGTTAGAACAGAAAACATGATCTTATTTTGCCATGCTCTCTCTGGAAAACTGTCATCAAAGTCTTTAACTGAAATGAAAAAGGTGTCGATATAACAAGCACACTAGAGCCAAGTTAGATTTCTAACAACGAAAGTCATCTTTGAAATAACAAAAGCTTACGAAGTAATGAAAAATCTCAATGAAGAAAGTAAAGCGCGTGGCCGCGAGTGGTCCTGGGCCGCACGCTTATTAGACAGCGTTAGAGCTGGAAGGTACTTAGGGATCATCTGGGCAAACCCTTTCTCCTTACAAAGGAGGAGGCTCTGAACCCAAAGGACTCTAATAACTTGCTCAAGGTCATATAACTAGTTAGTAACTTCTGAATTGCTAGCAGCTGCTTCCTCTCCATCCGTGGAGACTGTCTTTGGAGGCTTCTCTCTGCAAATCCGTCTTCGCCTTGTTATTGGGGGGACCCCCATCAGGGCTGAAGGTCAAGGTCACTGGGTGCTGGGACCTAGAATGGGCCTCGCTGTCTTTGACCCACTCTGCATTGTGCTCCTGAGCCGCACACGGACCGGCCCAGACAGGCTCAGTATTGTGTCAGCGGATGCTGAGGGAGAGAGGGCCAAGGGAGACAGGGAGCCAGTGGTTCCCGCCGGCTCCACGCCCCCCACTTCCTGCTGCCAAGTGATGGGCAAGCTAGAACTGCTCTCTAGGGAATACAGAAGGACGTGAACTTCTTTATAAAGAAATGTTGAAAATCTGGCCCGAGAGAAGAGATTTTAATGTAGTCACTAGAGTCCAAGAGGAGAACTCGTCTGGTTCTGCACTTTGAGAGTTATGGTAGGAGGCGGGAGAGTGCGGCCGGTGGGAAACGGGGCAGCCAGGCCAGGCCTCTCCACCTGTCTGCCCTCTGGGACGGACACAAGTTGACACACTTTCCCACAAACAGGAGCCATCTCAACTAAGCACACTTTTTGAAGGGAAGCCCACTGAGGAAATAGACTTACCTAGACACGTATAAGAGTAGAGACGATTGAAGCAAGTTGTCTATGCCAATAACCAAAATTATGCATTACTGGATAGGAATGGACAAACTTTACAATGAACTTTGAAGGATATCATTGGTTTACTATAAAGAACAGTGCTGATCAACTCTCAGAAGAGTTGATCTGGAGGAAACAATTTAGACAAGAACATTAAAAATTCCAATCAGCATGGTTTGCTAATTCCAGAACTCATCACACTTACTCGCGTACGTGCACACCCACGTGCACACACACACACAGGCTGATATGAAAAAGAAATTATCAAAAAGCTAGAAAGTATGTTTGTGAAATTTAAAACATAATTATCCAAAAAAATCAATAGAGGGACTAGGAGAAAATATTCAGGAAATCTCTCTGGCCTTAAGAATCCAAAACAGAAAAGCTGAGCTGTTCATGATGAATTCAGAGAGTTCAACACTAGATGCTGATCCCCTTTAGACAGGGAGATAGGAAAGGAAGCAATAATCACATCAATTGTACCACAATTCATCAATTCTAAAATGATCTCAGCTCTAAAATGCATTATTATTTCATGTATTACTAAGGAAACAAAGACTGTGCCAATCGCATTAGGATACAATACCTTATTTCACTTCAATTTTTATTTTATAAATATGTAAAGAGTTCTTTTAGGTGTATTTAGATGTATATCTTATTATATCTTATTCTTGTTCAAATGTAAAATTAAATATTTGCAAAATAAATTACAAAATAACCTTGAGGCCTGTTCAGAATTTGTCTCTTTAAATAGTTATGAGGCTTAAAAGCATCGATGCTCCTGGTTTTTGTCACAGTCTTTATTGGGCCATCAGGAACTTGGGTATGTGGTCATTACCAGACACCACAAGCGCGAGCACACAAAGCACTAGCTAGCGTCGGTAGGATTCTCTTCCAAGCTGCTGACCCCCTTTCTGCAAGCTTCTATGCTGACAGGTGATGGGTAACCCTATAGCACCTTCTTCTACTTGCCCTTAGGTTCTATAAATCGTAGTCACTACTTTGCAACAGAATGGGGGATTTTTACTCATTCCACCAAACGTAAGGATTTGCTTCTCTAAGATCAAATTTCACATCACCATTCCACTATAATTTTTGGCATTTACAGTAATTTTTTCATGCCAAGTAGTAATAGAAGCTTCAAAAATTAATGGCAACTATATACAACACATATAGCAACAATAACTTGAAGTGAAAAAAATTAAAAACTGTGACTGAAAACGAGTACAGAATGGCAATGACATTGAGACACATCTTACTTTTGGAAACGTAAAGATGTACAAAGGTGGCTCTTCCTGTGAAATACAGCGTAATATTGAGCTTTTTCATCTGGTTTTTAATATTTGTTTTTCTGTGTCCATTTGTCCAGTATTGAAAGAGGGACATTGAAGTTTAAATTTATCTTCACTGTGACTTGTACCTTTTTCCGTATCAAATGACAGCATTTCTCCCTTTCAATTCATTTCCTTAGAGTGTAGTTTTTCTGCTATTAATAGCTTGACTCCTACTGTCCTTTTGTTTAAATTTGCCTGATACATCTCTGCTCACTTTATGTCACTTTATTTGAAATATGATCACTGAAAACCACATTTGGCAAAATAAGGCTCTTCGTTTTCAATCTGAGAGATTTTTGTCTTTTAATAGGGAAGTTACATTTAGTTTGATTATTAAACTTAATAGTCCTGTTTTCTTAGCTGCATTTTTATCACACTATTTTATACCATGATTTCTCCATTCTTTTGTTAAATTTCTTTTCACTATGAAACATATCATACATACAACACAGTGGCTATACCAATGGGTAGATTTAAAGATTAATAATAAATTTAATAAACATCTAATATCCACTACCCGGCTTAAGAAACTACCATGAAAAACTTTGAAGCTTTCTGTGGACCTAACTGATCACATTCTATCCCTGCCCTAAATTTAATAGTATCCTGTATTTTGCATTAAAAATTCCTTAATTTTTTATAGCTTTACTACATGTATGTATCTCTTAACAACAAAATGATCAGTTTGCTTACTGTTTAACTTTGTGCAAATGCAACTGACACTTGTTATTTTTGCTCTGCGTTATGTTTTATGCTGATAGCTGTGATTAATTCATTTTCCCCAATATACGGTATTCTATACAAATGTTCAACTTCCAGAAGACACCAGTACATTACGATCTATATGAAAGGTGCTAACAATGTGAATACTGCCCCAGAGCTAAGCAAGGTGATGACCCTGATTCCACTGTATGAATACAACATGATTTATTCATTTTAATAATTTAGCATTTTTCCGAGGGGGTTTTTCAACATTTTTTCTTGCTATGAGCTACAATATTGCTACGAGCATTATTTTACATGTCTTGAACATTTCGTTTCTCTAGCAGCGACCTAAGAGTGGGTCATAGCAAATACGAATGCCTGCAATAGTGAACTGTGTTTCCCTTTCGAATCTGTCTGTTAAAGAGTCTCAGTGAAAACCTAAGATGGGTAGAGGTCAAGTTTTCTTGCCCTACAAAAGCATAAGATGGACTGGACTTCCATTGCTGGCTTGGAAAATGTTAGGAGAAAGAACCCAGTGACCACTAACAGGGAAACACGAATTTTGTATCTGCAACCACGTAGAGCTCAATGCTGAGTGTCCCCGAAATGGATCTCCCTCAGAGCTGCCTCAAAGGAGGCAGGCAGCCCTGCCGGCGCTGTGACTTTGATCTTGTACGACTAGGCAGAGCCAGGTCTACTACTGACCTCCAGAACCCTGAACCGCAAGGCAATAAATCCACATTGCTCAAGCCTCAAGTCACTGGTAACCCGTCAAGGCAGCAGGAGGAAACCAAGAGAGTAGGTGAGTTTTGCTTGTGATAATTTTACTGGTCCAAATGCTTCTAAATAACCAGATTGACGTTATTTTAAATTGATTTTTTCTAGTTGTGTTTATCTTTGACTGATAGAAGTATGCCACAAAGTAAGACATATCACTGCTTGATTAAAGCCAAAACAGGTTGATAGAAAACGGACATTTGACACTCTTCCAAGCTTTGTACTATAACTTCCTTGGGTTCATCCATATGGTTTCACAAGGAGCCAGGATGTCAGTCCGTCCTAGCTCCTTTGTCCTTGTTCATTCTAGGATAACTACGCGACAAATGGGTCAATCCAAGACAATGGTTGATGGGTGGAGGGGTGAAGACCCACCTCAAGTTCTGCGGGGAAAGAGAAGGAAGCTAACTCTGAGAGAAACAGCAAAGCCAGAAATGGAGAGTGAGCCTAAGACACTTGAGTCTATAGTCCTAGTTATTCCCCAGGTACTTTTTTAAGCTTGAGATAATAAATTACTTTTTTCTTAAGTTAGACAGAAATGTGTTTCTGCCATTTGTGAAAGAAAAGCACTGTGCGGAATACTTTATTAGTTTCTTGTTGGTGCTGTGACAAGTCATTACAAACTGAAAGCTATAAAACACAAACTCATGTCAGAGCTCTGCTGGCCAGAAGTCCGAGGCCGGTCTCATCACACTAGAATCAGGATGCCCGAGGGGCTACGCTCTTCCCCAACAGGTCTAGGGCAGAATCCATTTCTTCGCCTTCTCCATTCACATTCCTTGGCTCCGGCCCCTTTCCTCCATCTTCCAAAGCCAACAACAAATTGCTCTGCCCTTCCTCCACGGTCACACCGCCCTCTGACCTCCAAGGTCTACTTCAGTTTGCTTTCTTTCATTAATGATATTGAGCATCTTTTCCTATGTCTCTTGACTTTCTCTGTTTTCGTGAAGTAGCTCCTCAAATCTTCACCCTTTTCTCCACAGGTTTGCCATTTTTTACTGAATTCTTTCATGGAAGCACTTTATTTTTTGGATATTTGTCTTTTTATGGCTAAACGTGTTAAGCTATCATCTCCTGATTTGAGCCTATATTTTTATAATTGTTATTGTGTATTTTAAATGTATTTTAATGTAGTTGATTTTGTCAATTGTCTAACTTGTTTTGCCTTTTATATATTGTTTATCTTTCCCTTCCCTAAAGTCATAAAACATTCTGCTGTATTTTCTTATAAAACTTATAAAATTTGGTTTTTATATTTTGGTATTTAACCTCTCATAATTAACTTTGTTTCCTTTTATATAAGGAAGTTGTCCTAGCACACTATGTGGGGTTGTCATTTCCCTAATGACTCTTAAGCCCAATTCTGTCCCATTTCCCATTTTCACATATGAATGAGTATGTTTCTGGGCTCTCTTTGGTACTGTAAGTCTAATGGTTTATCCCTGTGTAAACATTATATTATTAAAACTTTATAATAAGTTCAATATCTCATAGAGCAGAACTCTGCAACTTGATCTTTTCCCTTAGAAGTGTGCTGAGTATTTCTGGCCTCTTGCTTATTCACATAAACTTTTAAATGAATATACTTGTCAAGTTCCACAAAAACATTGCTGGAATTTGGATTAGAAGTACATTACATCTATACGACAGGTGAGGGAAAACTGGTGACTTTTCAATTCAAGGTCTCTCTATTCATGTTGTGAAATATCTTGCTTTCCTTTGGCCATCTTTAATGACTTTCAATAGCATTTCTTAATTTTCAACACAACAGTCTTGCTCATCTCAAGTTATCATTACTGAGAACATTATATTTTTTAATGTAAAATTAACTACATTTTCTAACTATTGCTTTTTAAATGCAGGAAAATGCAATTGAGTCTTGTCTAATAATGATAGTTACCCATTATTTGCTGGGTACTGCTACACTAGGCATTGTTCCAGCCTCTTTAAGTACCCATTAAGTCCTCTCAACAACTCTATGAAGTGGGTCCTGTTATCATAATCACTTTTCACATTAGTTCCTTGCGAGTTATGCCTGGGATACAGAGGGCCCTCCTTGGACCTTTGCAGTTTTGAGACCTCCATCTGGGCCAGGTTTCAGCTGTAGAGAACATTTCTACTTCACTGAAGAACTCCTGATCTACCCCCGGCCCAGAGATTTGAGAACACTGAACTCTAACCTTGACACAGAGGGATCTCAACTTGACTCCTACTCTCCTTTCCTTGGAAAGCCAAGGGGTTTGAATAAAGGTTGACAGGTCTTCTTAGCTCATGGTCATTTTTTAGACTTCAGAGGACTGTCTGATGGGGTTTCCGTGGCCTGGTACCTGCCCCGCTGGTTCCTTTGTTTGGTTTCATGGGTGCATTCTTGTGTCAAAACTTGTCAAACTGTACATGTTAAATATGTAAAGTTTATTCTGTACAAATTATACCTTAATAAAGATGTAGATTTTTTTTAAAAAAATATGAGGTGGATATGAGAGTAAAACTAAAGTAGATGCAGACTTTCTAGTCCTGTGGATTCACTTTTGGCCAAGCCTTCTTTGGAAAGTGGGGTCCCTGAAATGAATGTGGCCTAACAGAGAACATATTCTAGCTTGATGAACTTTCAGTAAGAACTATAATATAGGGGTGCCTGAGTGGCTCAGTTATTAAGCATCTGCCTTTGGCTCAGGTTATGATCCCAGTCCTGGAATCGAGCCCCACATCGGGCTCCCTGCTTAGCAGGAAGCCTGCTTCTCCCTCTCTTACCCACCCTGCTTGTGTTCCCTCTCTCGCTGTCTCTGTCAAATAAATAAAATTTAAAAATTAATAATAACTATAATATGAATGGTTCATGTAACTGTGAACTGCGAACCCAAAACAGAGTAAGGAATAACCACCCATTTAAAAAAAATGGCCAGCAGCAGTTAGTGATAGTGTAAATGGTTATGTTTGGGTGGGGGGAAGGGGGCGGGGAGGTTATAAATCAGGACAACTTTCTGGAGACCAATTTGGAAGAAGTCTCAAAATGTGCCCAACTTTTAGCCTGACAGTACCATTAGAAATATTTCTTTTAAAATATTAAAGATGTGAACAAATATTTAGTATACTCATAAGAGTATATAATTTTAATCATCTAAACTGTCTAAAAGTAGATCCAATAATAGAAAATACAGAGATACAATTTGACACATCAAATTATGACACAGATCATTATCTTGAGGAGAGTTTGTGTCAATTAAGAGTAGAAATCGCTGCAGAAGTCTATGATTAATATGCTGAAATGTTTATGTTTATATTCGCATACATAGAACAGGATTAACTATCATATTAATAGTGATTTCACGGTGGTAGAATTGTGGGTATCTTCAGTGTTCTCTGGTATTTTTCAATAGTTTCCAAATCGCTACCACAATATAAATCCTTTTTTAAGTCAAAAAAATACTGTAGGGAGGGAGGGCGGGCCATGCGTGCGCGCGACATGCTGGAGCCACACGTGAGCGTATGTGGTTTGCCTAGAGCGACGCTGCCCTGACAGGTGCTTTGGGTGAAGGGGGGCTGCTTCAGAGGAAAAGGGAACAGAGGAGACTACATGGCATGGCCCGTTTGGAGCTCTACCTCCTGACGCAGGCCTGAAGGGTTATGGCAAGAAGATCTGAAGTTGTTGTCTCCATGAGGGCCTTTGTGAGACACCCAACATGCAGGGCGGTCCGTGTGATCCCGACGGGACGGATACAGGGTAGCTACAGGCATTCCTCTGGGGCGTCCGCCGCTGGCTGTGTGTGCAGTGGGGCTGGGCTCTGGCATCTCCACGGGAGCCCAGTGGCACAAGTGGGCAGAGCTTTGAGGTCACTGCAGGGATGGGAACATGTGGAGAGGGCGGGCGTGTGGATCCTTGACGTGCCCCTCAAGATGCCCACTAACGACGAGGACAGACTCCGAGAGGAGCGGGGTGTCCTATGATAGGCAGGTGAGGGCGGAGCCAATGAGAGAGAGGAGCTGCCCGAACCCTCCAGAACACACATAGCCTTCTCCGCCCCAAACTGCACACATGTGATACCTCAGTTTTCTCAGCAGCCATGGAATATTCGGTAAGGACATTCACACGGACTTCCCAGGTGCACAAGCTTTATTTGGGCATTTGAACCAGCACACCAGCTGGGTCCCAGGAATTGCATTAAGGCAAGGTGGGCAGAAGCAAAGGGAAGGTGTTTAGAGCAACTGCACCTCCCTATGGAGAGCAGAACCTTCCACAAAACAAAATGCTGTTGGTGTTGCAGTGTATGATGAAGAAAAGGAAAGGGTGGTCCGCACAAAACCTTGGCTCGAGTCTGCTGCACCGAGCGTTCCTGACCACGGCTGTGGCCCCCGCTGCCTCCGTGCCCTCCTCATTCACCTCTACAAAGCATTTGTGCGCCACCTTGGACACAGGCACATTCTTCTTCGCTGACATTCCAGAAAAGTCTGCCTTGGCTTCCTCAAATGCATCAGTCATACCTAAACTTCGAAGAAAAGACTCCAAGTCATAACTCTCCTCCAGCTTCAATCGGGGAAGGAAAACTTGAACTTTATCCTTAGTCATCTTCTCTGGATTTGTCCAGTCTCTGAACTTCTCGTACGTAAGTGCCTTTTCCACCTGAAAAAAGGACTCGTCAAACCTCAAAATGTAAAGACAACAGCCTGGTGCCCATCTCCCCAGTCAGCTCCCCTCGCCCCCATGACACACAGTGAGAAGAGTTCTGGTCCAAGACAATCTAGAGATTTTCCTCTTGTGTACACACCAAAATTTTCCCTCAAATTCTCATCTTTTTCCCTGTTTTCTGGATATAAAAGGAAAATAGCTAAAAAAAAAAAAAAAAAAAACTTGAGAGGGGAGATTTTTTTATTAAACTATCTGTACCTAACTCACTTCAAATGTCTTCTAGTTTGGAAAGTTCTCATAACCAAGTGACTGTATTCACATGATGCACATTAGTGTGAATCAGAGATTGTTTGACAAAAAAAAGAGACCGAGCATGGCTCAGAACTCCGATGGGTGAGAGCGGGGAAATCAGGGATTATCCAAATAGGAAGGAAGACATGGTTTCTGGGGAGGGGAGAGCAGAAATGGAGAATTCAATGACACTGTGGCTTCTGCCATTCTTGTTTGTCTCCTGCCTGCCCTGGCGTTCGCTTCAAATCCTCCAAGACCCCATCACTCTGTTTGTCCACAATGAAAAAAGGAAGGAGAAGGAGCTTCCACTGCCTCGCCCTCTTCTCTTCACTACCTGCAGCCCAAGCAAAATCTCCTCTCCAGTGATGGCTATTTGGACACTGGCTCAATTCCCAGACGCTCCTAGTTTTCTTCTGGAGTAGCCATGACAGATGTCACCCTTGACTGACACCAGTAGCTTTCGGACTCCATAGAAAATCAGGGAAATGGGCAGGCCCACCCTGGACATCCTGTGCATCGGGGTGCCGCAGCTGGTCTGTATCTCTGGCAAGAGTCAACTGGTAAACCCTCAGTTGCCCAAACTCAGCTGGATGTCACGACGAGGCCACCCCCCACCCCCACAGAGCCAGCTACAAGCCCACTGCTGGTCCTGACCTCCTCACAAACTTACTTTCTCGCGCCCTGAACTTTGTCCCTTTTCTGTCATGGGAGGAGATCCCTCTCCTCCTAAGAAAAATTCCTCACCTGTCCTCAAGTCTCTTGCCACCCAAAGCGTGCCCCTGACCAAGAGCAGCTGCACCACCTGGAATCTCGTCAGAAATGCAAAACCCCAGGCCATCGCCCCTGAATCAAAAACTGCCTTTTAACAAGCCACCCGACACAGCCCTACACACAGCACTGCCTGAGACGCACTGCCCGGACCAGTCCCTCTCCTGGTCTAGTACTTCTGTTCCACAATCACTGGGACTCGCCCAGCCCCTCCAGTCAGAATAGAACACAGCATTCTTATAATTCTGGGAGCCTCTCCTCTTAGCTTCATCAGGATGGGCCCTCACCACCAGCTCCACTCCCGGATGCACACTCACCCCAGATGTGAGGGGCGGTTCACCCAGGACTCGTAACAACCTTCAAGAGGAAGCCCCCACGCGCCAGCTGACAAATGGACATGAAGACACGAGCAAGGCTGTGTCCACGACACGGACGCCCAGCCAGGGCTTACCATGGCGAGCTCGGTGCTGTCATCCGGCAGCAGGACCACCATGCTGAGCTCCTGCCCCGCGTAGGGCAGCTCCAGCACCTGCGTGTGCGCCTCAGCCACGTACCCCGTTTTAAATTTAGCTTGCTTAAACATCATCTGCACCGTCTTTTTCTCCTAAAGAAAATACAGAATTAAAATCAGATGGCTGAAAAATGAGCATGACTTACAGAAAATGAGCTAAATCTCATCTGCAGAACCCCTTGGTCCACGTAAGAGAATTGTCATTTCCGCACACTCTGCGGATAGAGGCGAAATCCTCATTGTTACCCGTTAGTATGGAATGTCACATGCCCTTGTCCTAGATCAACTACAACCAGGTGAGAGAGGATAAAACTGACAAACCCAGACATAAAACTCGACATTATTTTTGGAAGAAGTTGTGTTTTTCTCTTCTGAGAAGACACAGCAGGGAAGCACTCCCAGGGATCTTATAATTAAAGATTATATATCCAAGTTAAGGGGAGAATTAACTAATATTCAGGCTTGGGGGCTGAAGGATGCAGTAAGAAGAGATGGGTAGGCCACAGAAACTTATACTTTTATTGTGAAAAGCTGCTCAATTATATAACTGGTTTTATGGCTTTGGTTTTCTTGGAGAGAGGATCTTGACAAGATTTGGAGTGTCCACCGATTCTAGAGCTTGCATCAAATGTATTCTGGACTTTTAAATCTGCGTGCGATATGCCATCATCAAGTGATGGAAGTCAAATTTCAAGCTAAGTGATATTGATGCCACCCATCATCATATCTAAAAGTGAAGGGACAAAAGGGTTTTTAAAGTTGGGTTCTAAATCTTGAGATCTGATGGCCAGCATGATGACTACAGTTATAACACTGTAGTGAATACTGTAAATTTGCTAAGAGAGGAGATTTCAGGTACTCTCACCACAAAATAACATGATAACCATATGAGGAAAGTATATGCTAATTGACTTGACCAAAGCAATTATTTCTCTATGTGAATTATATCATCATCCCACGCACCTTATATGCAATTTTTATTTTTTAAAAGATCCAAAAATAAAGACAAAGTTAACCTGAACATCTGTTAACACTTTTTTTTCTTGCGTTCAGAACTGTATGGCTTTGAGTTATAAGGCAATATATACACAGTTCTCACTGACACTGTGAGAAAATATCTGTGTAGATACAGACAGTGACAGTACAAGACAAACATAATTCCAAAGGCTGGACGAAATTTTCTTTCAATCCAAACAATATGGCCAAAGATGCAAGGATGCAAACACAGATCTGTCAATATAAAAATGAGTTTTTTCTCTTCCCTTCTCCAGTAAAAGATATGTAGGGAGCATGAAATTCACTCATAAATATAGTATGAAGCAAATGATTTTTTCCATCCATTCACAATCTTTCCCAGCATGTTACTTGAAGAAAGTTCAAGCAGTACACCTGAAAAATATTTCCCTACCTGGTTGAATCTGAAGGGCATTCCCCTTGTGTACTTTCTGTCAAACTGCTCATTCCACTTGCCTTTGAAATAGATGGCATTCACGAGAACCAGCTTAGTCAGTGGATCAACTGTGCCAGCACCCAGGATCTCTGAAATCTTACCTGCAAAGAATATGAGCGAGGTTTATTGCCATGTGGGAAAGAGGGGAGGGGGATAAATGCTCTTTTCCAACAACTCTCCCGGCATCTGAAGCTTAACTTGGTGGACAGCCAGGCTGGAATCCTGCCTTCCCAGGGGCCCGAGGAACAGGGCGGCGGGCTGTGATGCTGTGCACACACACGGTGTGGCATACCCCCATTGGTCCCTACACAGCAATCCTGAAGCAGACAAGTCAGCTCTCGTTTTGCCCTCAATTTATAGATGCAGAAATTGAAGTCAGAGCATTTGGCTGACATTTTGCCAAGGTCACAGAGGTGGCAGGTGGCGGAGCTGAGACAAGAGCCCGAGAGTCTTGCTTCTTCTAACTGTAACCTTCCCAACCTCGGTGCCACAATTTTTCAACCTGGCCGCTACTGGCATTTTAAGCCAGATCATCCTCTGTTGTGGGAGGCGACCTGTGCATCATAGGCTGTCCTGCCAGCAGCATTTCTCCCACTGGGACAACCAAAATGTCTTCAGCCACTGGCAAATGTCACCTGGGGGCTGATTCTGGTTGAGAATCATTGCTCCACACCCAATCTCATTCAGGTGAGGAGAAGCTTCCCAAGGACGAAGGAATACAGACCTATCGATGGGTGAGAGCAGGCCTCCTGAAGGCAGCGAATGGGGCAAGGAATTCAGGGGTACAATAAAGGGGCCCAAACTGAGTTTCCCAATGCGACCGGGGACAAGGTGATCCCCAATGTCCCCTACAGCTCTGATATTTGGGGGCAACATGCTGGAAGTCAATCTGATGAAGAGGAAGTGAGTGACGTAGGGAGGGTGATGTAAGGAGAAGCTTCTGGCTTCCCTGAGTGACCCTGCTGGATCAATTAGAGAGCGAGAGACGACTGCACATATGACGTAGGGAAATGTGAACAGCTATGCCCTTCCAATGGCCGTTATTTTATTGGCTTTCAGTATAATTCTGCGCGCTGCCGCTGCCGGACACACAGTGGGTGCACCCTAAAGCCTGAACAGATGTCCTAATGTGTGCTAGATGGGCACAGGAAGAAGTAAGTGATTTAACTGCCTCCCCTACACACACACACACACACACATTTCTGGAAGTCTCTAGATTGCGTTAGGTACTCTGAATGCTTAAAGGCATGCCCTTCTTCTCCGTAGTCTAGTTAAGCAATATTTCTGCCAAAATATTCCTGGTAAGAGAGAGTGTGGTCTGGCCCGGGGAGGCTGCAGGTTCCACCAGAACTGCATTTCCAGAACCTGGAGCAAAGGTCAAGCTCTGAAAGCACAGTCCAGGCACCACATGATAAGGAAGGGGAGCCCTGCAAAGAAAACCAGCTGTGACCACTGCGAGATAACGGTTGTCCCATCTCAACCACAGCCTAAACTAAATGTCATTCTGCCTTGGGGGCATGCCCTAGGACAGAAGACCGCCGAGCCCCAAACAGCAAGCCTTTTTCGGGGATTTTCCAGCACAGTGCAGAGGGAAGATGGTCTGAGATCCTTACACTCGGCTTGCGTGGTTTCCAGAAATCACCACTCCGTGACCCCACGAACCTGAGAAAAATAAGCAAACTGCACTGCTGGCCTGGAAGTCCGGCCAACTCACACCAACGGGCCACTGACTCCAGGGCCATGGAGGTCGTGCCGCCGCCGAGCTCGGCTGTCCCCTCCTTCGGCACCCCGAGTCTAGCGCAGTGCACACTCTCACCTTCCGTCTTCTCGGTCACCCAGTCGTTGATGTGTCTCCTGCACGCCTCCGTGTCTTCAGCGAACGACAGCTCCTCCAGCTCGGCCTCGTAGAACTCCTGACAGGATTCCCTAAAGGCCTACGGACACAAGCGCGCCCTCTTCAGCCAAGTTCCCACCAGCGTGAAAACATTTTCTTCTCTGAACCTGTTTCCCGCGTGAACTCCTGCCCTCACGGGGTGTCCTGCACTTTAAGACTCATTGGTGAGACTGACAAAAACACGGTAACCACAGTCACCGGGCCAGACACCGGGGACTGAAGACGTGGCATGGTCCGCGGGGAGAAACAGCACTGGGACACATGGAGAGCCACGCAGGCTTCGAGAACGCGGAGGGCGGCGCGCGCGCGCGCGTGGATGGCGGCACCGGTGGATGACAGCGCGCCGCGCGGAAGGCAGTGCACATGCGCAGAACCGCCCCCCGCCCTCCCTGTCAAACACTTCCGCTGCACACTGACTTCCTGTTTGATTTTCTGTGTCTGCCCGGACTCTTGCGTGCGCCCTTTTTTGTGTCGCCAACACCAACCGTAATGTCTGAGTTTTGTGACTGAGTGAGAGGCTCCCTGGTGGGACCAGATCATCCAGATATCTTCCAGGTCCCTCCAGCAGTGGAATGTGATAGGCCTGGATCACATGGGGGGGCTGTCGGGGTGCAGGGGTGGGTTAGGGAAAACAGTGGCCGGGGTGAGCCTTGGAATGTCTTTGGGGTCAAGTCAGGAAGTGCCTGTACCCAATACATGAAAACCCAAAGATAACTCACCTCACAAAAACTTGGTGTCAGATATAATGTGCCTGGCAATTGGCTCCCATCCTCCGCCCATCGCCTGTTCTCAAATATTTTAGCTTCTACAGAAGAAAGAAAATGTAGAGAGAGAGAGGAGCCAAGCAACTGAGAAAATGGGGAGGTGGCTCCTTGTGTCCCCAGTGCCCCCCAACGACAGTCCTCAAAGATCAGGCTGACATTCAAAAATGAACGTCAGTTAACCAGAAGATTCCTGGGATCATTAGTGCTTGTCCTAGAAGACCCAGAATTCTCTCCAGTGATACTCAAGCCCAGAGCCAGTGACCTCCATGGAGTCGCACCCAATAGCAGCCAGGGCAGAGACATATCTGAATCTCACAGAAAAACCCTTAGAACTGCCAGCCAGGAAGATAGCCGGGTTTGCCCAGATCACTTCATTAATCTGGGGAAGTGACACTCTGCATGGATACAACATATTTTTTTTTTTTTTTGGTCCTCACTTGTTGCATGAAAACAGGCTTTTACTGGACTGGGAAACTTGAGAATTATATGCTTTAGTACCTAGAAAGTGCACAGATTTAAAACCTCAGTTTTATGGCCCAATTTTAATTTTCAAAAGACTATTCTGTCAGTAGTGTGGAAGAACCTGCCTGGACTTGGAGAGATCCATCAGGAAAGAATAAAAATAATGGTGTGGGAGATCCAGTGAGAATCTAGACCCGGGCAGTGGTGGTGGTGATTCAGAAGAGGGGACAAATTTAAGAGGCCTTGAGAGACCAGCTCTGCCCAAAACGCCCAATAACCAGAGGTGAGCTTGGGGACAGCCAGGTAAACACATGGGACAATGTGGTCACTGAGGCATAGAGGACCAAAGGGGAGAAGCAGGTCTGGGTGCAGGAAGAGAGACATACTGAGATTGTTATCTGGAAGGGATCTATCAAAAACAACTCTAGTGGGGACTGGGTGGCTCAATCAGTTAAGCGTCTGTCTTGGGCTCAGGTCATGATCTGAGGGTCATGGGTGGGATCAAGCCCTGCTTTGGGCTCCCTGCTCATCGAGGAGTCTGCTTCTCTCTCTCCCTGTGGCCCTCCTCCCTGCTTATGCGCTCTTGCTCTCTCTCTCTCTCTGTCTCAAATAAATAAAATCCCTCATAATTCAGAGGCAATCATAAAATTCAAAATTACAATTACATAAGTACAATTCAAAGCACATTTTTAAGGCAACAGAATTATACTTCATCTCTGTTCTTCTGCAGTTTCTACCTTATTTGCCATTTTTTTTTTAAGATTTTATTTATTTGACAGAGAGAAACATAGCGAGAGAGGGAACACAAGCAGAGGGAGTGGTAGCGGGAGAAGCAGGCTTCCTGCCGAGCAAGGAGCCCGATGCGGGGCTTGATCCCAGGATCCTGGGATCATGACCTGAGCCGAAGGCAGACGCTTAATGACTGAGCCACCCAGGCGCCCCTTATTTGCCATTTTTTAAACATCAGTGCATGAGAACAACTTACAGGAAGGAAATCACACGTCTTCTCTCCAAAGAGTCTGTTGGCAGTTCTGAGGAAGTACTGAGCACCAGACTTGTTAACCTCCCTGAGAAGGGACTGGAAACCTTGGTGAATTTCTCCAGCTAGGTTCAAACAAAGCGCCTGGTAACAGACAAGGACACAGACTTGTAACACTGCCATCTCCTTCCCAAAGAGAGCTATCTCCAACCAGCCCTGCCCTGAAAATCACAAAGTATCCCATCTTGAAAGGCTCTGGCATTGAGTTTAACCCTCCCACAGCAACCCCCTTGACATTTGGGGGCCAGATACCCGTGGGCGGGGCCTAGGCTGTGCCTTCTATGACACTTTGCAGCATTTCTGGCCTCTGCCCACTAGATGTCAGTAGCACCTCTCAGACAACCCAGCTGTCCAGGACAATGGCAAATGTCGCCCCCAAGTGTAAACCCACTTAGAAAGGCGGGTGTGAGAACTCAAGAGGGAGACCACAAAGAGAACTGAAATGAAAGTAGCACAACCCAGGAAATACAAGAATGAGCAGAAATCAACAGAAAATACTTCAGTAATCTCACAGAAGTTCTCTAGACCAGACTGGGACTTCTGTGTCAAGTCAGAGTGGAAATTAAGGTTGTTCCTCTGTCTCCCAATGGCCCCAGTCCAAAGCCTCCCTCCTCCAGAGAGCTGGAAGAAACCACTGCCCCCCCCCCAGCTGCCATCCCAGAAGCACTTCCAGAGGGCACCCACGCACCCCTGCAAAAGACTACTTCCCTAAGGCATTTTGCCACTCCTTCCCTATAGCTCAAGCCCCACAGAATCCTTTCCGATCATTCAGATTACACGTTCCCTCTCAGTAAGCCCAGAGATCAAGTCCACATTTGTGTTGCTTTCTTCTAATGTATAATCATACACTAGCGAGAACCTATTTAACAGCGAATTCATTCAAACAGCTATATTTCAATTTGATATTTAACATGAGCCAAAATTTAAAATGTAACAAAGGTGACATTTGGTGACTTTTTGCGGGACAGAATGCTAGCACACATACCTGGGACATCTGGGCAGCGGTGTTTCCTTTGGCCCCCATGAAGACCATGGCCAGGGCAGAGGAGATGCTCAGGGGGGAGAAGAACACATTTCTGGAGCTGTCCTCTTCACCCAACATTTTCAGTAAGTTGATGGCAAAACTGCCATTTGCTTCATAGAGATCCTCCATCGGGGAAGGTCTGTGTGGCAAGCACAACACGGAGGCACATCAGTCACGCCCCCTGTTATGTTATCTGGCCATTAGCACCCCCGTCAGTGGGCACCGTGGGCACCACGTGTGGTCAGAAGAATAACGGCTCCCCCACAGACACCCACGGGGAATCTCCCAAACCTCTGTTATCTTGCACAGCATCACGGACCTTGCAGATGCGAGGGACTGAATTAAAGACCTTGAGATGGGGAGACTGCCTGCAGTACCCAGGTGGGATCAGTATAATCACCAGGTCCTTAGAAGAGAGGAAGGCAGGAGGGTCAGGGTCAGAGAAGATGTGATAACAGAAGCAAAGGTCAAAATGGCACAAGGCCAAGGACCAAGGAATGCAGCCAGCCTCGGGGAGCTGCAAAAGGCAAGAGCCTGAATTCTTCATCATTCTACAAGCCCCGTATTGCTGCAAGTTCTCCCTCAGTTCAATGTCTCTGGCATAATCTAAAAACAATGTCCTATTATAAAAAAAATTCTTTGTAAATAAAAACAATATGTCTGTTACCGTGTCATGTGAAATTAACTGGATGGATTTCAACAAATTTTCAGGGTCGGTTTAGGATGGTCTGACCTAAAATATCGGCTACAAGGAAAACAGAAAATTCATTTTGAAGCAGGGGGACTCCAAAAAGATACACTGTTTTCTGTGGAGTGGCTGAAACGGGGCTGACAGCAGCCATGGGAGCCCATAAACAGGGAAATAAACATGAGGTCCAAATCTCAAGTCATCGGGTGGACACTTTGAGTCAGAGGCACCAATCCCAAGACCAGCGTGACCTAGCCAGCCTTGACCAGCCCCCAGCTTGACTAGACTTCGGACACACTCCTTCCTGCCTCTTACTTACCTCTCTCTTTTCTTAGAGCATTTACTTTGGACAACTTGTCCCTGTAATTGTTTCTCTGCTCTTTTGAGACAGAAATGTTTTGAAAGGCCTCTTTCCTGTTTCCAACCCAGGACAATCTTTCTCAATCCCTAGAAGCCTTTCCTTTAAAAATGGATTTACCAGGGAAGACAGCACCCCTACCTCCCAGTCTCTGTGGGAGGGTAGGAGCAGAACCTCAGCAGCCCCCTTGCTCCACGATGTGAAAAGTTACTGCAGCTTAATTATTACAATTTCAGCAAATTATCTGAAGTCTTGCATTGTTTAGTTCTCTTCTGCCTTATAGAAACCTGGACTTCTATTCAGTAAATTCTTAAAGTTCATCAACTCATCTTTGTTTCCCTGAGTCTCTTTGCTGCTCCAGTTAAAAACATCCTAGAAAATAAGACACGAATCCCATGACCCTACCAAGCTACTTTTTTCCTACAATGTTACCTTTTCCCCCCTATTTGCATATATATTTTTAACTCGAAAGTTTTAAAGCTACACAAGAAAAAGAGGCTCCAATTTGGAAAATCAGTAAATAAGCATTGCCAAAAGCACTGGAATCTCTGCCTCCAATAAAGGTCATCACACATCTGTTCATTTTGAGCAACCAGTGGATCTGATGTCAGGTGGTATTTCTTCTTTCAGTTTCACAGAAGACTAGCCTAAGGC